>OX453293.1:30546557-30943858 GCA_949710015.1 Crataerina pallida
CTTAATAACTGAATTGTTATTGTACATATAAGCCGCCCATTCTGCATTTAAATGCAAATAACTTTAACTCTTCTTTTTATATATGTATGGAGTGTTACATATGGTTGACTAGGGTTATCTGCCTATATATTTGCTATTATGTCTATACAATATATATATATATACGTATGTGTGTGTAAAACAAAAAGGAAATATAAAGAGGCTTGTGCCAATGTATGTATATATCCTGCCACTAATAAATGCATATCGAATAAACAATTCACATAAACCATTCACACACACACACATATACGAACTCCACAAATTTCAACATAAATTAACACACATTCGCAATTTGTACACGTACTTAAGTAACACGTTACTATATATGTAAGGGCGTAGGGCTGAACGAGAAAGAACGAACTTTTACGATAAACATTTAAAATTGATTTCGTTAAGAAACGCCTTTGCTTCACTAAAAATTGTAGAACATTTAAACCTACAACCTTTTCACATAATTTAATGAACCCTTAAGCAAGTTTCTGTATGCGTTTAGTTTCGTTAAAATAAAAATCTGTGATTTTTTTTAAAGATTTTTTCTATGTAAAGGTTTTTCTGGCCACCGGTGTTTTTATTCACAGAAAAGAACAATTTAAGATATTCAAGGATGTAAACGAACATTTCCATATATTGAGACAACATATTAAAATTCAATTTTATTAAATAGGGTAAACTTATAATTATGAGTTCAGAAATGTTTACACCCTTACATACTCGCCTCCCATAGTTGAAATTGATTTCGTTAAGAATTTCGTTTCTTAACAAAATCAATTTTAAATGTTTATCGTACGGAATATTTTGTTTCTCAGACACTTGTACAAATTGCAAATGACTGCAAGCATGCGATGTAGAACAATTCCATACAAAGCATTAGATTCTCCTTCTATTATAATATACATATATATATATATATCTCAACCGTGTGTATACAGATGTTGTGTAAAAGTATTTACACGTAATAACTACATATGCATATGTATGGTGACCGGTCGTGGTCAAGGGATGAAATTGCAAGTACTTAGGCTCTGGCATATATTTTAGTTAGCTGTACTGGTGTAGTGTTTCTATGATGTGTCGGTTAGATTGTGTGCTTTTCCATTTTGTTGGGGCACCAACAACGCGGTTGCTCCCACGAGATGCTACGCTTTGACTTTATGATAATGGCACAATATTGTACCATGTGCCATGATACGTCCACAAGTGTTTTTCATTTTAATTTTCGAACTTTCCTTTTTAAAAAAGGATAAACCGAAAAAGTACGAAAACGCACACATACACAAACACAAGCATATATGTGTTTATGGGCATGCCGGATTTTTGATATATGTACATGGTCCATGAACATTCATACAATCAACTCAGCACTTAAATGGTCACATCGGTATATATACCGATAAATGCGCGTGTATTTTTTAATTTATACACATAAATGTAGTCGACTGATATGTGTGAACATGACATATTTAATGCATGTGTTTCGATTGGAACAGTTTTGGCTACCAGCACACATGTAACTTAGCCTGCACAAAGCTACAGGAATAAAATCACTGGGACAGGCAGACACATAGTTAGACAGACAGCTGGAATATAATGAAATGAAATAAAATGAGCACCTTTAATTTTCTGGCTTTTTGAATAACATGTGAGAGTGTGTTTGGCCGTATAAAATATTAGATAAATTAAAACCACATACCGGTGGTTTGTCTAGGTACATAAACACTTGCTTACTATTGTATACAGACGTATAATATGTATATGTTGTGGGTGGGAAAACTTTTTACCAATAGGGGTCATATTCAAATGGGAAAACGGTAAAGGAAGTCACACAACCTTTATTTTTGCATCATTATTTTTAAAGCATATGATTTCAAACTACCATGAAAAGCATCTTTTGAAACAATATTAGAGAAGAGTGGCTCATTTAAACTGAATAATGCATACAAATTTCTTATTCACATAAAATCGTTGGCAAGTGTTCATATTTAGTTTTGTGCTTTTATCACCTGCTTGAATTCAAGTATATTTGCAACTATTTTCATCCGTCCGTCTGTCCATCTTGACATTCAGGCAGTTGAGTTAAATTAAAAGCCCAACAGCAACATATAGCTAAAGTCAAAGGTATTTACGTGTATGGATGTGTGTAACAATAAAAAAAAATTAAAAAACAAATACAACAAAACTGTTACTCTATTGAAATAAACTGAAATAAACTTTGTCATGCAAACTATAGCAATGTATTGCATGTTTGAGCGTGTGTGTTGTTAACGTTTGTCCACTTTTGCAGTCGGTCAGAGAGACGAACACACCGTGCATTCACTACGTGTGGAACGGTGTGTTGATACTTTGTGCTGCTGACTGCTTGAATACATACTTTTGGTTAGTTATTGGTTCTGTTTGTGCTTTAAAATGTTTGTGTATGTGTTGTTGTTACTGTTTTTAAAAGAGGGACACATAAATTATTCACACATCAAGCCCCTGACTGATGATTCTTTATGTTGTTATTGCTGTTTTATATTTGTATGAAAATGTAAGCTCGCACATAAGCCACTTGTAAAACATACCGCTGATGTTGTATTCTGTTGTTTCTTTGTATAATTTTAGTGAGATGCAAAAAAATAAACAAATTTTGTAAAATACGAGCGCACACACTTATTTTAGATTCTTAATTGTAATTGGATTTATTGCTTTTAAACACTTTTTTACACTCTCTATGTACCTTTATTTTTGTACCCTCCACATAAGGCCGACGCGCTTGACTTTTCGTATCCAGTGTCCAACTACTACAAAAAAGCGTCAATGACCCCACATAGTATATATAGTTTTGATCAACGTTAAAATCTGAGTCGATCGATATCCGTCTGGCTGTGTACCACTGAGATGTAAAGCTGAATAAAAACATTTTTAGTTTTCTATACCATACTAAAAAATGAAAATGGGCGATGACGGATTGTTCGACCTCCGAGTTGAAGTGTAAAATTGGCTGCTATTGTATATATGTGCTTACTTACTATGCTACTCTTACAGTTTATATATAAATATGCAGGGTATTCAAGCCCAAACAATATATAGTTTTTATACTGTTTTTTTGTGCAGAGCCTAAAGTACGGAAGAAAAAACCAAATGGTGTATGGTCAGCAAAAATAATACTATCTACCATAGAATTGTATTTTTATGTAGCATTTGTTGTTGGTGTTTTAGTTCAGTAGTTTTGCTGAATTTCATTAGTTTAGCATCTTTTTTTTATATCCCTTTTATACGTTCTAATACGCCTAGGATGGAGGGTATACTAAGTTTGTTTCACCTTGTGTAAGAAGGAGGCGTTAGAAGCCTCATAAAGTATCGTATGTATCATAAAGTATCGTATGTATCAAAAATTGAACTAAAACTTCGTTAGTTATTTAGTGTATTTACAGGTTCGGCCATTGATAAAGTATTTTAGTGTAGGGGGCATACAAGAGGGTTTTTAAAAATGAAAAACAAGGAAAATTTTCTAAAATTATTTATTTATGTATATTTATTTTTTTGCAAAATATTTTGCATTGAATAAGTTTTTGCCAGAAATTTTGGTCAAAAAATTTTTCACACTGTAAGATAATAAATGAAAGTTAGATGAAAAATTAATGAATTTGGTGCTGCTGCTGTTACTGATGCACACAAAACACAACACACACACAAAATCTACAACGTGGACATAATATTTATATAATAAAGAATATGAATGAATATATGACCCTGGTTATATGAGCGCACAACAAAAGTCAGTTTTTAAATTTATTTTTTTGACACATAAATATCATGCACTTCATTTAGTTTGGCTTCAGAGTTTTCCGAGGCTGGCAATACCACAAATCACTTTAATCATCAACACTTCTCTTCAATATGTCCAAACATATATTTTTGTTGACTAGCAATGAAACAATTTTGTTTTTTTCCTTTAATGCATTAAAGGTTTTTTTTTGCATTAAAAAATATGAATTTCTTTTCGCACAGTTAACATAACTGATGCAAATCATACAATGTACACGCCAATGGTTGGTGGTAATATATTGGTTTTTGTTTTTGTTTAAATGTATGTATGTAACGTAAGTAAATAAAAGTAAGAAGAGGGAGGCTGAAGCATTACAGGCATTCATGAACTCAACCAAGCAGCAAACAGTATAACGTGTTTATGTTTTAACAGCAAAAAGCAATTTGTTTACGTTTCGTATAGGAATTTAAAAAACAGCAACAATAGCAACAGTAACAACCATAATAAAATCAAGCAAAGCAAACGTATGAAATAAAAACACTACACTCTAAAAACAATTCAAACCAAAAAAAAAAAACGCAAGTGAAAATGTTATAAACGCCAAAGATCAACTGTTTAATACTCTACACCCCTTAATACCAAGTATATTACATAAAAAAACTTTTGTCATATAAATATCATATAATTTTAAAAGTGGGCTATCCCGGTTCAAATTTGGAGAACGTCAATCAGATTTAATTTTGAAAACAGCTTCATGAGGAAAGGCGTTTTGAATGTTATCCAATTGCGGACTTCTAAGTCTAATTCGACTCAGATTTTGTTGCCGAGCAGGAATGAAAATTCTTTGGAGCATTCTTGCTAAGAATTGCAAATGAAAACTTAAGCTTAACGTGGAGAGGAAAAAACTAGTTTAAGGCACACATGTGTGCAGCAGAATATTTTTTTCATAACACACAAGCGTGGAGGCACATAAAGAAGTACCGTGGACAACAACTTTACAAAGCTACTGTTTAGTAGTTTGTTTTTGTTGTTATCTTTGTCATTGTTCATTGCATAATTGTTGCTTGACAGCAAGTAACATAATGACAAGAGTTATACACCATATACACCAGATTTGGAGGAAAGACGTAGGGTGATAACCAGAAAGAAAGAGAGAGAGAGAGAGAGAAACAAACAATGAACGAAGACAATTAAATTCAAACTTGAAACTTAAATAGCAAACAATTTGTTTTCATTTCTATCATTGTTCTCAAAATATGATGGAAGAATTGAATATGACTAAAAATATATGGCATAAAAATACAATAATTACAGCAATACCAAACACATATAACGCGCAAAATAACAATCAAAATTATGTAATGTAATAATAAAGATAGAGATGAAGCACAAAAAACAATCGTATGCACTGATAAAAAAATTAAAAATAAAAGCAAACCTAATGTGAACAAACCAACAAACACAACAGGTATGTAATAAGTAATTGTAAAAATATTTGAAAGATGCATTTGTTTCATAGTGGTGTCCGCCATATTTGATTTAAAAAACAAAACTTAGCTTATAGAATTCTATTCATCATGCGTCCACATTTTTTTGAGCACAGACTTTTCGAATATGTTATATTTTTGTGTACAGTACCCTGTATGTACTGGCGAATTGTGTTACAGGATATTATAATAAAATTATCAACTTAGCCTTATTTAAAGAGTAGAAAACCCAATCAGAATATTTTTTACGACAATTCCAGAGAAACAAAAATTCAATGGATAGTATTTTCCAAAAGTAACTTTTTATATTGAAAAGTTTCAATAGCGTAAGTTATGATGATTATATTGGTAATGATCATAACAACTACAATAATAAGACTTTTGTTTTTGTAGAAGGTCTGTTGTTTTTCAATTTCCAATAACTGACAGTGGTGCTCAATATCCGAGTAGAAAGCAGCTAGACGAGAAAACTTTGACAAGGAGGCTTTCAGTTTAGTTTAAATATATAACACACAGACAGACTGTCTTGCACTCATCCCACATCATCTCATCACAACACGCCAATACCGCACCGCTATCATCAGCATTATCATCATCATTATCAGAGCACTACCATTATTGTATGCAGCCATATATTGCCTCGTGCTATATACATATATATACATACGTCTATCTCTCTCGTTGCCTGAGTGGATATTTTTTACATAGTGTTTAGATTGCGTGCTGTAACTTATGTGAACATTTTTGCATTAAAGCATTTAATACTGGATGCAAAAACGTAGAAAATTGCAAAATGCGTTGTAAACGTTTCCACATTCCTATATACAAAAATAAAACAGGACTAAATTGCATAATGATGACTACATAGCTAGATGGCTGCTGTTATTGCAATGCACGTTTGTATGCCGCACAGCGTTGTTGTTAAATAAAATGCTGTTGCCAACTCGAAAAATATTTAAAAGAAGATAACAGACAATCGCCAACAAAACTACTATAACAAAAGCGAAATGCTGCAAGCCAGATATTCACAAAGAGGCAACTTGCTTAGTACCACTGCTGTCTGACTTCCTGCCCAGCATGTGCGAATAACTAGAATACACTTCCCAACTCTACTCATTGAAATACCAGAAAATAAGTAAAAAACTGAAATTGTTTAAGGCAAATCTTGTACACCCTCGTCACCTGTGTACCATCCGTACCCAATTAAAACCTTAAAAGTGTATGCGTATGTGTTAGTATGTATCAAAAAGTAGTCGGATCAATGGTGATCTGGAATATACATTGTGCGGTCTCTGAAGCCTGCTTCTGAGTGTTGCGCACGGAATAAGCAATTTAGTAGCTCGCGTCGTATGTGGAGGGTATATAAATATTATACGGAGAAAATGCCAAAGACACGCGCGTAAAGCAAAAATTTCGCAGTATAATATTTTCCAATAGCATGTGATGCTAAGAAGCCCAATTGAGAACCGGCTGTGTATACGTGGTATACGAATCAACCGATTTTTCACTAAATATTGTCTTGCTTATCCATGAAGACAGAACGTAGTCTTTATTCCTCTCTCTCTCTCTCTCTCTCTCTCTCTCTCTCAATTTGCATGCATTGTAAAGCATGTGTGAGTGTGCGTACATTCTTTTTCATTTTGATTTCCTTTTGTTTTGAATAGTTCCGATTTTATGTTGGCGTCACAAACAAACAATTTCAATCTCTTTAGAGTTTCTGTTGGGGCTGTATAGGTGGTAGAAATGGTGGTGCTATGGTGACGATGGTTTTGGGTTTAGTTTGGCTTGGTTGACTGGCCTGGAGGCTGAACTAAATGCCTTCCGTTTAAATATAAAGAACTGTAGTAAATTGCAGCATCAGGCAGGCAGCTGGTAGTATCATCATCGTCATTATCATCAGACCTCGTTAGTATTAACAATGATGTTGTTGTTATAATTGCTGTTGCAGCTTCACGTTAGGCAATACTTTGGTAAAATTGTGGCAAAAAATTGAATGAATGCTTCACGAACTGACTGACTGCCTGATTCAAAATGAAGGAATTTGTCTGTCTATTTATTCTACATAATATATATAACTGCTCATCATTCAAAAACTTTTAAAAGAAAACTTCAACAGCACAACACACTTATGTATGTATACGAGTATATTGTATATATTCATGTGAATTTTTTCATGAATGATTGTGCTCTTGATTATTATCATTATTATTGTTATTATTATTATTTCACAATACTCTATACCCTTTCCGCCTTTCTGTGGCCAGACGATGGACCAAACCAAAACAAACGAAACACCATAGAGCCAAGTCAACCCATTGTACTCTATATATACATATGTACGGAATGTGGTAGATAATACATACATAGATACATATAAACAAACATACACACGTTCAGAATTGCCTTTCATTCATCTATTGCTACTTACAGGGTGTGCCAATTAAATTCCCGCACTTATAGTTAAAAAGTCAAATGTCTTGAACTACAATATGTTTTTGATATATTTTATTTGGATTACAGAAGAAGAAAGAGAGAGAGAGAGTTATACAAATCCTCATAAGAGAAGATCGAGTATGACTCTTGCATTTTTTACGCCTTTGCACACCTTGGGAAGTCATTGATTGTCATGGCTTGCATATCATGTTGTATAATATGTTCAGTTTGCGCTATTTCTAAATTGCAGTTAAATGCCTTACCATACATAACTATTCTATATATTTATATACACGCACACACTGTGACTGACCCAATATATATGAATTTTTCTGCATTACAATCTTTTTATGTACTACAGTTTGGTGTGTGTTTTTCATATTGTGCAGTTGGCTTGCCCCACCATATAACATCAGTAGTTGTGTAGTATTTATGTTATGCTGTATTTGCGTTGGGTTATTTTGAGTTTCTGTTATAGCTATTATTGTTGTTGTTGCTGCTGTTATCCTTTTACTACTCGGTTATCAATGCCCCGAGTTATTGACTGTTCTACACTTGATTAAAAATATTTGTTACCACAAATACCGACATGCACACACACACACACACACACCCAACAATATAACAATAATGTTGTGTTCTCTTTCTACCTATTTGTTTTGTTATTTCTTCTTATACTATGTGTACATGTCGAATTTTATTTAATATATAACGGAACTAACATATAAGCGAGCATAATGAATGAATTTTATAATTACAGGAGAATCGAATTCTAAATAATTACTAATTCATTTTTGTAACTAAGTAGCTTGCAGCAATCATCACTCTTTTTGAGTACAAGCACTATGGCTGTGAAGCATTTTATTTCCATTTGTTTATACATTGATGCGGCATTTTTGTTATGTATAATAGCCTATTTGAGACATATTTAACGAGGAAGTAATCGTAACGCCCTTGGCCAACCCCCGATCATTTAACCACTGTAGAAAGATTACGTGATTAAATATTTATATATTTATTCTAATCCGTAGTAATGTAGGAGTTTAGGGCAATAAAACATTGCAAATGGAAACGCAAATTTAATATAACTTCTGTATCAAGGTCAATAAATAAAAAAAATAAGTTGTTTTGACAAATTAGAGATAGTTCATCATCATCATCATCTTCATCATCTACTAACTCAATTGATATACATTTTCTATTTATTCTATATATTTTACAATACATACTAACGATCATATATTCAATTAAAATGTTTTCTTTCAATTGTGCAATATAAAAAAGGAAAAGAAAACAAGATAATAACTGTCTTCGATTGCATAATGGAAAACCACAACAACAATAACCTCAAGGAGGAGGTATCACACACTAAACATAAAAGCTTACATGCCCTTAAGGTTATACGAAGTTGTATATTTTTAAATGAAAGTATCCGTAGGTTAGTGTATACAAAGCAAACAATATTCATTGGTTGTGTGTACAATATGTGTTACAGCAATTTATACACTACATTCTATGACCTGAGTCATATGGTGTTGCTGTTAAGTATTAGAGATCGGTGTCGGTCTTTTACACTGTTCCAAATGTACGCATTTAAAAAATTTATATTAAAAGGTTTCTTTAAAGAGCCTTTTTAATCGTTCCTTTACATAATTTTTTATATATTTTCTAAACACTAATAGCAATAGGGCATTCTTGAAGTCGTTTTGACATGTTTCCAATGATATCTTCATTTCTTTTTATAGTCGCATTGTCTTAAAAGATCGAGGTTGGCATTCTATCCAATAACTTCAATTAAGTAAAAGAACGAATGAAAGACACATAAGAACAGGCATTAAATAAAACCAACCTACACACACGCAATGCAACCAACAACACTTTTCCGCACAACCGAGTTCAATTGATGAGGCACGAAGGAGTAGAGAATATAATGAAAGGGATATTCTTTTTGCCTTTAGCGGTTAAGTTTTGCGGTTTAATGAAATTTATTTGTTTATTTAGAGAAATATGCATTAAAAGAAATTGAAGTAATGTCGCTTTGCCTCTCTAAGTGAATGAAAGGAGCAAATAATAAAAGAATAAAGCTAATGCAAAAACCTATATATAGTGCAAACCAATCTCGGTTAATAGCCATCTGTCTGTGTAAGGAAAAATGCACCCACAAACTTTAAAGTTGATATTATCAATGACGGGACTTTTTTGACAGAGGTAGTATATGAAACGGTTTTGCAAATATTTGATGAAAAGTTCTTTGGCTTCAAATAACGGAACAACCTTTAAGCAGATGCTGATCAAAAGTGATCGAAAAATGTGAATACTTTCTTTGCGAAGTTATTTTTCCTTAAAAAAGTTTTTATCAAAGCCAAAATAACCCCCAACAGGCTATATAGCCTGACATATTCTTTTTCAGTGTTTATTTTTTAATTTAGTTATTAATTGTTTTTCTTTTTTGTTTGTTTTCTTTTTTAATAACTTTGTCTTTTATTGTATAAAACGTACCTACTCTGCTTTTTATTACAGTTAATTACAATAAATATTAACCAAGTTGTTAAGTCATGATATCACTTTTTGACATGCTGTCAAAGAGGAATAAGTAAAAGAAACAAATTTGCCTTGCGCCAAATTTTAAGTACTCTCCATACAATCGTGGGCGTGGCAGACACCTGATTGCGCTCTCTACAGGCGCGTGTATTTTATAAAAACGTAAATATTTTATATGGGCGGGTCTGTTATTACATTCCGCCTATTCTCATCATATCGAAGGCAGAATGTTCAAAGTTCAACTTAATTTTTAGATCTATTTATGTGGATTTTAGGTAAATTATATCGATTTTGGACCTGAGTGTTTCGTATTAGAAAACTGCTTAAGAAAATCGACTTAGTTTATATTTTGTATTATAGTTATATTTTATATATATATATATTTTGTTCAGACCTTGAATCCGTCTTCCAGTACTGTCATACGGAAAGATGAATTTATTGTACCCGTCATCTTATGTGGTGGATACAGTTATGCTAGTGTTTTTGTAGATGTTTTAATGTCTTCATATAAAACATATTCTTGGCTTGCTTCTGATAGCTAAACATAAGCGTATGAGTGAAAAGCTTAAGAAAAGTTTTTTAACTAAAAATGTTATTGAATCTAACCATGTTTGTGTGCAAAAAATATCTGTTAAGTACATACGAGAAGTATAAGTCAAGTGAGATTTATATTATGTTGAACAAGAAAGAGGCGTTCAAAACACAAAAGTACTCAAAAGCAATCGCAAATTTCACACCAACAAAAACCAAAGAACATAAATACACTTATACAGACACGGATTTATATAACAAAGTTAGAATTTGTTAAAATATTCAAATTCGTGTAAAAGTAGTGTCCGTACAATCTTGAAGCTGACATTCAGTTTGAAAAAATTGAAAATGTATCAATGTCCGTACAATCTTTTATACAATCCAAAAATTGTTACATCACAAGCAAGCCGTGCTAAAAAAATTAATTGTATTTGAAAAATGTTCTATATAATAATAATGTTAACAATGCAAGGAATACATTTTTGGAAACAGCAACTTGAAATGTTTGTTGGTGTAGATTACAGTGATGTGCTGATCTGAAGAGGAGTGAACACAACATACTTATAAAGGGTGCATGAATAAAGACTACGATAGTAGTATTAAAAAAGACGCAAAAAAGTCATTTACTGCTTAATTATAAAATGTGCAATTAATAGTTTGCGTAAAATAAGGCATTGGTGTTATTGGTGCTTAACGAAAAGTCTCATTATGGGTACTTAGCTTAGCAATTGTTTAGCAGAGAAGCACGCAATACAAACAAAGTACAAGACTCTCACACGATTACCACTGAAATATCTGAACATTGTTTTGTCAATGCGTTCAGTTTCTTAAAATGGAAATATACAAAACCTACTCATTTATATGGTAAGAAGACACTCTTTTTTGTGTCTGTGTCTTTATATAGGGTTTATACAAAAGTCTTCATGTAACACCATCTGTTCCCGTAGTCTACGACCATAAAGTAGTGGTGGCACAGCATGCTCACCAGCTTCAGTTATATGCCAAATGCCAGACGCGTCGCTTTACATTGCGTTAATGTTATCCGCAGACTATTGCAGCACAAGCAACAACCAAATAAAAATAAAAATTCTAGATACCCTCCAACAGTATGTATATGTAAACTATGTATGGGCGTGGCATTTGTGCCATCTGTTAAAGACTTGTAAAGTATTTGTTAGTGGCACGCATACCAAATGTAAACTTAGTAGCGGACAGACAGACAAATATAGTCGTTTAATATATATACACTCTCTTAGTTTCATTCTGAGTTTTAACAAAGTTAGTGTACTCCTGACCTCGGCAGTGCTCGAATACAAAAATATACATTTTCATTTAAATTTTTGTCTTAATGTTTTTTATGTCATCGAGACAGAAGTTCTTAATATGTTTTCATATACAAATGCAAATTTCCCTCCTTCTTTCCACATTCCCCCTTTTTTGGTATTTTCATAACTATGTCCTATGTTCTTGCTCTGCTACGCTATATACACCAAAAGCATTATCTTTATTATTGCAATAAAATCATAATTATGAACAACAACATCATTAACATTTCGTGTGGTATGTATGCAAGTATACTCACATATATACATAAATATAATAATAATGATTGCCAACTAACCAGCCAGCCACCAACCAACTAACACATCATCAACTTTACCCAACAATAACAACAAACAACAGTAATAACAAACTAGCGACAAATTGCTTGCAGTAGAAGAATGAACAAAATGAAAGAGAAATGCATTTGTATATAACTGGTTGTTTTTGTTGTTACATGTCTTTGTATATTGTAAATAATAATTTATTCACTACTGTGTGGCGTATATTATTGACGATAATGTTGAAAAGGGAGAAATAAACAGAAAATCATCTTTACGCTTGGCTTGGTTGTTTAAACTGATGTATAGAGAAACGTACAGACAACCCGACAAATCAATGGACCGAGAGTTTAGAGTTTGTAAAATAAAAAATTAATAAATAAAGACAAACACAAAAATTGCTTTTGTATTCGAAATCGATTTGTCAGTTCATTCTCTTCCTTACGAAAACGACGAACTCTTCTCACTGCAAATCAACATTTGAAATGATATTTTATGCTTGTATGCTAATAGAAATTAAAGCGGGAAGATGATGACAAATTTCTTTCTGAGCAGTATTTTATTAACTTAAAAGGACGTATGAATGAAACACAAAATGCAACAAGTGAAAATGTTATAGTGACAGTGTTTGCTAGGTCCACTTCGTGAAAAATTTTGGTTGAGAAAGACGTTCTTGAGGAATAAGTGTAGATAAAGAAAACGGCCTACTATATTTAATAGTTGGGATAAAAAGTCAAAATACCTTTATCACAGGTTCAAGCAACTCTTTTGTTATATTACCTCTTTGTCTGTTCTCCGATTCAACATATCGATCAATATAAATAATAGTACCAAATTTTAACCTTAAAGCTTCATTTTTATGACTATGAGTTGATTATTTTTTGTAGATTTGTACTTGATCCATTTCGCCCATTTTAATTAGGAATCTAGAATGCGCGGGAACAGGGAGTGTTTCAAGAAAATTTCATCTCAATATATCAAAAGTACGCCCATCATGGAAACAGGGACGGTCACAGCTGGATCGATTCACGTATTGATGTATATATGAATATATATATATTTGTTTATGAACGTAATGAATTGAGCTCACACAACATAGAATGTTTAAATGAAACGTATACGAGAAAGAGAAAGGCGATTAAAGGAATTTGAACTCTTTTTCGAACTAAACTTATTCTGTGCAGCTGTCTACAAAACAAATTAATTGCTATCCTAATGAATGTATTTGTAGGCTGTATATACATACATGTCTGCATGTGGTACGTGTTACTAAGTTTATGTACCATTCCAATTAGTTTTCTATTGTTATTGTTATTGTTATTATTGATGCAGTTGTTGTAATTATTGGTTGCAATCAGTAAAATTTCGCATTCAGCTATTTTTTGTAAAAACCTCATCGCAGCAACCACCTAATTGCAACTCTTAGGGTAGATAGCGAAAACGTTTTAATTCTTATATCGAATAAAGCGTTATTGTTATTATTGAGTTTGTTCTTATAATTATTGTTATTATTGCTATTCATATCATTTTACATGAATTTACTGATTCCTTCTTATTATCGGAAACATAGAAATTTTTTCAGTTATTATTATTTTCTTTTCAAAAATACTTTTCTGTACAGATGAAGAAAAATTTTAGGCAGCTAGAAATTTTTGCATTTCTTCAGGGATTTTAAATTAAAGGGCGAGGCACAGCACATTTTCTTAGAAAATGACTTTTTAATTATGACTCGTTTATTAACTAAATAGGTGATGCCACGCCCACATAATATACTTTGTTTGAAAGTTGAATTAATTTACAAACTTTTACAAACAGTTTGAACGAAATCGGTGCAGCCGTTTCCAAGTTATAAGACTTTGAAAAATATCTATAATCAAGATTTGCTTACTGAGCCTTTCTGGGCGCCTGGTATTTTGCTAACATTTTTATATTTGCATGGTTTTCAAAATAACGGCCACAAGAATGAAGGTGAATTTGCTTGGCTTATAACTAGAAAAGTACTGCTCCGATTTTGGTCAATTTTTTTGCAAACATTTGGAAATTTCTCCAGCTTTTCGGGGATCGATAAATTAATGGGCGTGACACTGCTCATTTCTATAGAAAACGACTTTTTTATTCTTATTTCTCGTTTAATAACTAAATGGGTGGTGCCACGCCCACATAATATACTTCGTTTGAAAGATTAATTAATTTACGAGCTTTTACAAAAAGTTTCAACAAAGTAAGTGCAGCCGTTTCTAGGTTATAACACTTAAAAAATTTGTTTAATCAATTTAACTTACTGAGCTATTGTGTGTGCCTGGTGCTTCATTGTAGTAGATAGCAAATATACAAAAAATAAAAATAAATTTTAATTATAATAAATTAACTCCTAAATTCTTTTTACTGATAGTAATGTATATTGGTTGTTTGGTGAATGCCATTGAGAGAGCGAGCGCTTCTTATGACCTTTCCGTTAGAATAAATATCATAAACTTTCCTCACGGAAATGTACACGTATGGTACATAAAAGTTCATTGATTGATAAATAACGGGTCATGGTATGTGTGGATGTTTTTATGAATTGTACGTATGTTTACTGCTTGCAAGAGTTCAATTTACAACGGAAATTAACTCGTTTGCAATGATAGGGCAACTCACATATTGTAAATATACATATATTCAAATACACCCATACATAGTAGGTATCTACATAGCCGCAGTCACTTAAGTGTAATAATTATTTGTATTGTATATTTGAAGCTTGGGTTTTTTTTTGGTTGTGCATGTGAATACATGTACAGGATATTTGCTGAGTTGTATATATATATATATATATCGTTGCTTCGTATGTATATTTTTTACTTTCAACAGGAAATTATTTTATTTCAAAAGGAAGTGCACACTTAATTACAAGACTATAAAGCAATAAAATAAAATAAAAATATAAACAAATCACTCGATAACGGATATATATACTTAAGTAGGGAGAAGAAGTAAGAAAATTTAAGTACATATTCATTCTTCTTAATAAAGTAGAAACAATTTCACCAAGGCCAAGGTAAGATAATAGTAGCCAGAATTAGAAGAATAACAATATTTGGTGTAAAGCATAAGAGCTTGGTTGGAGTGAAGTACATTTAATTAAGAAGCTGTGCTCTATCATGGTATGCAAACGTAAATGCAAAACTTTTGGAAATATGTTTAACGTTAATGATTATATGATTACCATTATATTCTCTGTGATGGATTGGTTATTGTGGTGTTCCTTAATCACTGAACAAAGAAGAACTTTCTCCCTTATGAATTTACTTATCATACACAACTTTGCTTATATATTTTGAAGATAGTGTATGTTGTTGTTGTTACATTTGCTTTAGATATTTTGTCAAACACCTAATCGTTCTTGAAAAATATTATAATTTTTTTGACCTTAAGTACGAAGCAAATGTGAATGTAATGTCAAGAATATCTTTAAAAAGGAACTAAAAGTAAAAGAACAACAATAACAAGTACAACGTTCAGTGTGTTGTTATTTCCTAAAGAATTTCAGTAAGTCAATAAATTGTTCGTATGCGTGACTGGGCACGTGTTCAGCAAGAACTGACAGCAGCCGTCAGCCTTATGCCTGCTGTGTGTACACTACGCGTGGTGGTTTTAAATGCCAACAAGTCAGTAAAATATTTTTTTCGTGTTTGTCAGTATTCAGCGCAAAATAAAAGTTTTCATTAATGCCAACTTAAACACAATACTTTGTCTGTATATCCGTCTTTCTGTAATTTGCAATTAGTTTACTGATCTTGCATGAATTATGTGCGTAGCAGTTTGCTTTTAGACATTGATAGTAAGCAAGTTACAATTTGCAAAGATCGAAAACGGCTATAGAAGACTCTATAGTTTTATTATTTGAAGAATGAATTTTAAAAACTCTACATTTAGAACTTATGTTTTATACCATAAATTGGTCATTTTAAATACCTTGCTCATCTACTTTTTGCACCTGAACTTTTATAATGTATACGAAAGATTTGCTTACGTCATGGTGATATTTTGTGCACAAATTATTTATTGGAAATTAGCAGGATGGTACAAGAGATATGCCCACAATTCACACAAAAAAAACTTGCATTATTTGACTTTTAAAATTAAGTGTAACATATACTTAAATAGTCTTCAAGTTGTGTACCATCTTTACACGCTCACCGTCTGCTACTAAGTGAAATGCAGAAGCACCTCAGATATGTCGAATATCATCATCATCATCATCATAACTGGCCGATTACAACCTATGTGGATCTTTGGCCTGCTGCAAAGAGATTGCCACGCGCCTCGGTCTTGGGCGCGTCTTCTTCAGTTTTGAAGGGCATCAACCATTTGGTTCCTCTACCGGGGTTTCGGCCTGCCTTTTGTACGACGTCATTTTGGTTCCCTTTCGAACACCATCCTAGCTGGAGCACTTTCATCCATACGGCTGAGATGATCTAGCCATCGCAGACGTTGAATCTTGACTATGTCAATGCCGGTGTAAAGCCCATACAGCTACGCGTACAGGTGCAAGACCTGTCGGAGAATTTTTCTTTCGAACACGCCTAGAAGAGCTTCATCATTTTGTGCCATGGGGACATGTAGGCGTTTCGCACGAGAGAGGGCTTTGCTGTTGAACTGCTTACTTAGCCCATAGTAGCACCTGAGAGCAGTTATAATTCTCCTTTTTATCTCAATGCTGATGTTATTGGTGATATTAACGACTCTACCTAGGTAGACAAATTCCTTAAGTACTTCGATTCACAAATAATTTTTTAAATCGGTCAACAACAACATGCAAGGGATACAAGGCGTCTGGACGTTGAGACCTAAGTCGGATATAGCCTTTTTAAACGTTTTTCATAAAATTTCAAATGTCAATGAACTTGACGTTTGTATTTTCTCTTTTGTTTCAGTAATAAAATACATTTTACTCTTTTCTATAATTTATAATATGTGGTTCAAGGTAAATTATTCTATGTAATTACTCTACAATAATAGGAGGGGATATAAAGGGCAAAGTTAATGTTTTGTACAGATAGCAACAACTCGCAAAGACCTAAACTTTTATTAGCTTTCTGGTCAATTGAGGCGACTTATTGCCATTTAATATTTAAGGTAATTTTAAGCATACAGTTTTTCCAATATTATCATTATTTGTAATCGTTCGTCACCAGGATTTCTTCTATTTGTCCATATACACTTTTTTCTTTAATAATCAATTACAAACTATTAAGATCCACATCTGTCAATTAACATAAAATATTTTCATCATCATTCAGATTTTTGTCATTCAGTTTATATGTAATACTCAATAAACTGCCCCATCATTATGTGTCGATTACAATTATTCTACTTATTGCAATCTTTGTGAGATTTTAGCCTGCCCCAAACGAGAATATGACTTGAAAGTGGATAGGTGTTATATATACTATTAGACGGCTAATCAAGTGTCTGGCAGGTAAAATTTTGTATATATTTATATAGTTGTGGAGCGCATTTAAGATTTGGCCTAAGCCGTATTTAGTTTTTTTACATGCTTTATTATGTTAATGAGATTAATATTGGCCTCCAAAAACTAACTTGCATACGAACACGTACACATACGTAAACACAATCTTCTAAGGGCATACAACGCAACTATGAATGTATGTAAATGAATGAATTATTGCCAGGCTTTGCTTAAGCTTGCCTGCCTCCTTGCCTCCTCCTGTCTGCTTATTGCCTTACTGCTTGCCTAACCTAAGCTGGCCTGGCTGGGCTGTGTTCAGCACTCACTCGCAATGGCAACATCGTCACATTCAATGGAATTATTCACACAGAAATTGAATTTAAACACATACCGCCGGCACTAATTGAATTTTTTACTGTCGCGTTCAATTATAATCATGATGACGACAATAATGATGTTGGTGATGGCAATTATTATTAAAAATTCTTTTCACACGAATGCCTAGAAATAAAGAGGCAACAAAAATACACATAATGATGATAATGACAGTCATCATCATCATGGTATTAATGGTGTGTCTGTTATTATAATAATACCAATACCACTACTACACCACTACAGTCTGAGTACAATTATCATCATCATCATTATCTTCATCAAGCAACAATAATAACACAAATTGCATTTGGCAGCGGCTATAACAATACAACAAATCACACATGCATTAACAATAAGAAACGTACATATGTTTAATATATGACACGTATAAATATATAAAATTCAAAAATAACAATAACAAATAATTTTGTGACATCTCCACCAGGCATTTTATGTGTCATTACATATCGTTGCAAATATATGATTAAACCCAACGGCAAACTTGTAGTCAAGTAGACTTAATGTACAATAAAAACAGCAACGTAAAGATAAGTGTGTGTGGGTATATATATAGAGGAGAAAGCATATACTTGAATATATGTACAAACACCCACACATGCACGGAGTATATCAACTTAATAACTTTTACTAAATTATGGATATTTTCTACAGAGAGTGAAAATATTTAGAAATTATTAAACTGGAGATGTATGTTTCATTTATGGTTTTGGTCAAGAGTTTATTACCCACATATATGGCAAAAAATTTTCATTATTATTATTTCATTGAGCTGAATTATTTATCATCAGTAAACGGTAAAATTTATTTCGTATTGTAAATAATTCCGCCCACATTTTGAAATTGGTTGCCTTGCATCGCTATAAGCCATAGATTTCAAAATAGGTGATCGTTCGTTATTGCAAACGGAGTGAAATGGTTGCAAATGAATACGTAATTATCGATAAATAATAATAAACAATTACTTAATGATAAGTCTTTAAAGTAACTTCAATTCAAATATCTTAACTCACTCAAATAAATTGCGCAAAATTTATGCACGTAGCACTCTCAGACACATAGTTGTACATATACATACATCCGTTTCAAGCCTAAATACGTTACATACATTCTTATTACCCGCAAATACTTATGTCACTATAATTGTCATACGTATGGGGTACGCTTATTATGTATACACATTTGCACATCATACAAAAAAAGTTTGCATGCTGCACACGTGTATGGGTAAACCTGAATGGAATATGTTATAACACAAGTCTTTTAAAATACGTATCATTGAGTTTAGCTGAAATAAAGGGCTTTATAACTATTCAATATATTCTTTTCCCATTGTCTACTTTAAGAAATGGAAAAAACCCCTTTAGATGTCAGTTAATGACTACATTTCAAAGCACTTTTATGCAAATTAGATTTTGTTTCTAACTTTTAATAAGAAAAGAAGTGACTATTAAAGGCGTTCCTATTTAAATGATTACCACTGTAATTATGTAAAAACAAATATTTTAATAATCCATGTGTAATCTTTTTTATTGCTGATGAAAGAAAAACATAAACAAACCTACAAAAAGAGCGAAAGTCAACCATAACCGATATAAGGACATGGAGTAAAAAGTATCCAGTAAAGTAAAAATGAAAGAAATGTAAACAAGCAAATTAGAGAGCTATACATAGAATAAGTCAAACCTGAAGTACTCTAAGTTTGTTATTCGGTATGCAAGTACCAGAAGAAGGGTTCAGAAGCGCCACAAAATATGTATATATTCTTAATCAGTATCAAAAATGTGGGCGTATAAATGCGATGAAGTGTTCACAATAGTAAAAGTAACAAGAAAACTAAATTTTATTTAGACCAAATTTTAAATACCCACCACATCTACAACTAGAAAACTACTGCCCCGATTTTGGGAAATTTTTTTGCAAACATTAAAAATTTTTTGTTTAAAAGCTTTATTATTTTAAGGGCGTGGCTCTGCTCATTTTGTTAGGAAATAACCTTTTAAATATACAATTTTTATAACTGAATTGTTGATGCCACGCCCACATAATTTCATTTGAAAGCTGACGTAATTTACTATCTTTCACAAAAAATTTTAACAAAATCCGTGCAGCCGTTCAAAAGTTATACGACTTTAAAAAGTTGCTAAAATCAGTATTTGCTTGCTGGGGCATGCTGGGCGCCTGGTATTTTCCTAATATTTTTGTATAGACATGATTTTCAAAATTACGACCACGAGAATGAAGGTGAATTTGCGCAGCCCATAACTTGGGAACTACTGCTCCGATTTTGATGAAATTTTTTGCAAAAAATAGGAAATTTCTCTAACTTTGCGAGGATATCTAATTAATGGGCGTGGCATTGCCCATTTAATTAGGAAATGTGAATTTACAAATACTTGTTTTTCAACTAAACTGTTGATGCTACGCCCATATAATATACTTCATTTGAAAGCTGACGTAATTTACTATCTTTCACAAAAAATTTGAACAAAATCCGTGCAGCCGTTCAAAAGTTATACGACTTTAAAAAGTTGCTAAAATCAATATTTGCTTGCTGGGGCATGCTGGGCGCCTGGTATTTTGCTAATATTTTTGTATAGACATGATTTTCAAAATTACGACCACGAGAATGAAGGTGAATTTGCGCAGCCCATAACTTGGGAACTACTGCTCCGATTTTGATGAAATTTTTTGCAAAAAATAGGAAATTTCTCTAACTTTGCGATGATATCTAATTAATGGGCGTGGCATTGCCCATTTAATTAGGAAATGTGTATTTACAAATACTTGTTTTTCAACTAAACTGTTGATGCCACGCCCATATAATATACTTCATTTGAAAGCTGACACAATTTACTATCTTTCACAAAAAGTTTGAACAACATCCGTGCAGCCGTTCAAAAGTTATACGACTTTAAAAAGTTGCTAAAATCAATATTTGCTTGCTGGGGCATGCTGGGCGCCTGGTATTTTCCTAATATTTTTGTATAGACATGATTTTCAAAATTACGACCACGAGAATGAAGGTGAATTTGCGCAGCCCATAACTTGGGAACTACTGCTCCGATTTTGATGAAATTTTTTGCAAAAAATAGGAAATTTCTCTAACTTTGCGATGATATCTAATTAATGGGCGTGGCATTGCCCATTTAATTAGGAAATGTGCATTTACAAATACTTGTTTTTCAACTAAACTGTTGACGCCACGCCCATATAATATACTTCATTTGAAAGCTGACGTAATTTACTTTCACAAAAAATTTGAACAAAATCCGTGCAGCCGTTCAAAAGTTATACGACTTTAAAAAGTTGCTAAAATCAATATTTGCTTGCTGGGGCATGCTGGGCGCCTGGTATTTTCCTAATATTTTTGTATAGACATGACTTTCAAAATTACGACCACGAGAATGAAGGTGAATTTGCGCAGCCCATAACTTGGGAACTACTGCTCCGATTTTGATGAAATTTTTTGCAAAAAATAGGAAATTTCTCTAACTTTGCGAGGATATCTAATTAATGGGCGTGGCATTGCCCATTTAATTAGGAAATGTGCATTTACAAATACTTGTTTTTCAACTAAACTGTTGATGCCACGCCCATACAATATACTTCATTTGAAAGCTGACGTAATTTACTATCTTTCACAAAAAATTTGAACAAAATCCGTGCAGCCGTTCAAAAGTTATACGACTTTAAAAAGTTGCTAAAATCAATATTTGCTTCCTGGGGCATGCTGGGCGCCTGGTATTTTGCTAATATTTTTGTATAGACATGATTTTCAAAATTACGACCACGAGAATGAAGGTGAATTTGCGCAGCCCATAACTTGGGAACTACTGCTCCGATTTTGATGAAATTTTTTGCAAAAAATAGGAAATTTCTCCAACTTTGCGATGATATCTAATTAATGGGCGTGGCATTGCCCATTTAATTAGGAAATGTGCATTTACAAATACTTGTTTTTCAACTAAACTGTTGATGCCACGCCCATATAATATACTTCATTTGAAAGCTGACGTAATTTACTATCTTTCACAAAAAATTTGAATAAAATCCGTGCAGCCGTTCAAAAGTTATACGACTTTAAAAAGTTGCTAAAATCAATATTTGCTTCCTGGGGCATGCTGGGCGCCTGGTATTTTGCTAATATTTTTGTATAGACATGATTTTCAAAATTACGACCACGAGAATGAAGGTGAATTTGCGCAGCCTGGCATTGCCCATTTAATTAGGAAATGTGCATTTACAAATACTTGTTTTTCAACTAAACTGTTGACGCCACGCCCATATAATATACTTCATTTGAAAGCTGACGTAATTTACTTTCACAAAAAATTTGAACAAAATCCGTGCAGCCGTTCAAAAGTTATACGACTTTAAAAAGTTGCTAAAATCAATATTTGCTTGCTGGGGCATGCTGGGCGCCTGGTATTTTGCTAATATTTTTGTATAGACATGACTTTCAAAATTACGACCACGAGAATGAAGGTGAATTTGCGCAGCCCATAACTTGGGAACTACTGCTCCGATTTTGATGAAATTTTTTGCAAAAAATAGGAAATTTCTCTAACTTTGCGAGGATATCTAATTAATGGGCGTGGCATTGCCCATTTAATTAGGAAATGTGCATTTACAAATACTTGTTTTTCAACTAAACTGTTGATGCCACGCCCATACAATATACTTCATTTGAAAGCTGACACAATTTACTATCTTTCACAAAAAGTTTGAACAACATCCGTGCAGCCGTTCAAAAGTTATACGACTTTAAAAAGTTGCTAAAATCAATATTTGCTTGCTGGGGCATGCTGGGCGCCTGGTATTTTCCTAATATTTTTGTATAGACATGATTTTCAAAATTACGACCACGAGAATGAAGGTGAATTTGCGCAGCCCATAACTTGGGAACTACTGCTCCGATTTTGATGAAATTTTTTGCAAAAAATAGGAAATTTCTCTAACTTTGCGAGGATATCTAATTAATGGGCGTGGCATTGCCCATTTAATTAGGAAATGTGCATTTACAAATACTTGTTTTTCAACTAAACTGTTGATGCCACGCCCATACAATATACTTCATTTGAAAGCTGACGTAATTTACTATCTTTCACAAAAAATTTGAACAAAATCCGTGCAGCCGTTCAAAAGTTATACGACTTTAAAAAGTTGCTAAAATCAATATTTGCTTCCTGGGGCATGCTGGGCGCCTGGTATTTTGCTAATATTTTTGTATAGACATGATTTTCAAAATTACGACCACGAGAATGAAGGTGAATTTGCGCAGCCCATAACTTGGGAACTACTGCTCCGATTTTGATGAAATTTTTTGCAAAAAATAGGAAATTTCTCTAACTTTGCGATGATATCTAATTAATGGGCGTGGCATTGCCCATTTAATTAGGAAATGTGCATTTACAAATACTTGTTTTTCAACTAAACTGTTGATGCCACGCCCATATAATATACTTCATTTGAAAGCTGACGTAATTTACTATCTTTCACAAAAAATTTGAACAAAATCCGTGCAGCCTTTCAAAAGTTATACGACTTTAAAAAGTTGCTAAAATCAATATTTGCTTCCTGGGGCATGCTGGGCGCCTGGTATTTTGCTAATATTTTTGTATAGACATGATTTTTAAAATTACGACCACGAGAATGAAGGTGAATTTGCGCAGCCCATAACTTGGGAACTACTGCTCCGATTTTGATGAAATTTTTTGCAAAAAATAGGAAATTTCTCTAACTTTGCGATGATATCTAATTAATGGGCGTGGCATTGCCCATTTAATTAGGAAATGTGCATTTACAAATACTTGTTTTTCAACTAAACTGTTGATGCCACGCCCATACAATATACTTCATTTGAAAGCTGACACAATTTACTATCTTTCACAAAAAGTTTGAACAACATCCGTGCAGCCGTTCAAAAGTTATACGACTTTAAAAAGTTGCTAAAATCAATATTTGCTTGCTGGGGCATGCTGGGCGCCTGGTATTTTGCTAATATTTTTGTATAGACATGATTTTCAAAATTACGACCACGAGAATGAAGGTGAATTTGCGCAGCCCATAACTTGGGAACTACTGCTCCGATTTTGATGAAATTTTTTGCAAAAAATAGGAAATTTCTCTAACTTTGCGATGATATCTAATTAATGGGCGTGGCATTGCCCATTTAATTAGGAAATGTGTATTTACAAATACTTGTTTTTCAACTAAACTGTTGATGCCACGCCCATATAATATACTTCATTTGAAAGCTGACGTAATTTACTATCTTCCACAAAAAATTTGAATAAAATCCGTGCAGCCGTTCAAAAGTTATACGACTTTAAAAAGTTGCTAAAATCAATATTTGCTTCCTGGGGCATGCTGGGCGCCTGGTATTTTGCTAATATTTTTGTATAGACATGATTTTCAAAATTACGACCACGAGAATGAAGGTGAATTTGCGCAGCCCATAACTTGGGAACTACTGCTCCGATTTTGATGAAATTTTTTGCAAAAAATAGGAAATTTCTCTAACTTTGCGATGATATCTAATTAATGGGCGTGGCATTGCCCATTTAATTAGGAAATGTGCATTTACAAATACTTGTTTTTCAACTAAACTGTTGATGCCACGCCCATATAATATACTTCATTTGAAAGCTGACGTAATTTACTATCTTTCACAAAAAATTTGAACAAAATCCGTGCAGCCGTTCAAAAGTTATACGACTTTAAAAAGTTACTAAAATCAATATTTGCTTCCTGGGGCATGCTGGGCGCCTGGTATTTTGCTAATATTTTTGTATAGACATGATTTTTAAAATTACGACCACGAGAATGAAGGTGAATTTGCGCAGCCCATAACTTGGGAACTACTGCTCCGATTTTGATGAAATTTTTTGCAAAAAATAGGAAATTTCTCTAACTTTGCGATGATATCTAATTAATGGGCGTGGCATTGCCCATTTAATTAGGAAATGTGCATTTACAAATACTTGTTTTTCAACTAAACTGTTGATGCCACGCCCATATAATATACTTCATTTGAAAGCTGACGTAATTTACTATCTTTCACAAAAAATTTGAACAAAATCCGTGCAGCCGTTCAAAAGTTATACGACTTTAAAAAGTTGCTAAAATCAATATTTGCTTGCTGGGGCATGCTGGGCGCCTGGTATTTTCCTAATATTTTTGTATAGACATGACTTTCAAAATTACGACCACGAGAATGAAGGTGAATTTGCGCAGCCCATAACTTGGGAACTACTGCTCCGATTTTGATGAAATTTTTTGCAAAAAATAGGAAATTTCTCTAACTTTGCGATGATATCTAATTAATGGGCGTGGCATTGCCCATTTAATTAGGAAATGTGCATTTACAAATACTTGTTTTTCAACTAAACTGTTGATGCCACGCCCATATAATATACTTCATTTGAAAGCTGACGTAATTTACTATCTTTCACAAAAAATTTGAACAAAATCCGTGCAGCCGTTCAAAAGTTATACGACTTTAAAAAGTTGCTAAAATCAATATTTGCTTCCTGGGGCATGCTGGGCGCCTGGTATTTTGCTAATATTTTTGTATAGACATGATTTTTAAAATTACGACCACGAGAATGAAGGTGAATTTGCGCAGCCCATAACTTGGGAACTACTGCTCCGATTTTGATGAAATTTTTTGCAAAAAATAGGAAATTTCTCTAACTTTGCGATGATATCTAATTAATGGGCGTGGCATTGCCCATTTAATTAGGAAATGTGTATTTACAAATACTTGTTTTTCAACTAAACTGTTGATGCCACGCCCATATAATATACTTCATTTGAAAGCTGACGTAATTTACTATCTTCCACAAAAAATTTGAATAAAATCCGTGCAGCCGTTCAAAAGTTATACGACTTTAAAAAGTTGCTAAAATCAATATTTGCTTCCTGGGGCATGCTGGGCGCCTGGTATTTTGCTAATATTTTTGTATAGACATGATTTTCAAAATTACGACCACGAGAATGAAGGTGAATTTGCGCAGCCCATAACTTGGGAACTACTGCTCCGATTTTGATGAAATTTTTTGCAAAAAATAGGAAATTTCTCTAACTTTGCGATGATATCTAATTAATGGGCGTGGCATTGCCCATTTAATTAGGAAATGTGCATTTACAAATACTTGTTTTTCAACTAAACTGTTGATGCCACGCCCATATAATATACTTCATTTGAAAGCTGACGTAATTTACTATCTTTCACAAAAAATTTGAACAAAATCCGTGCAGCCGTTCAAAAGTTATACGACTTTAAAAAGTTACTAAAATCAATATTTGCTTCCTGGGGCATGCTGGGCGCCTGGTATTTTGCTAATATTTTTGTATAGACATGATTTTTAAAATTACGACCACGAGAATGAAGGTGAATTTGCGCAGCCCATAACTTGGGAACTACTGCTCCGATTTTGATGAAATTTTTTGCAAAAAATAGGAAATTTCTCTAACTTTGCGATGATATCTAATTAATGGGCGTGGCATTGCCCATTTAATTAGGAAATGTGCATTTACAAATACTTGTTTTTCAACTAAACTGTTGATGCCACGCCCATATAATATACTTCATTTGAAAGCTGACGTAATTTACTATCTTTCACAAAAAATTTGAACAAAATCCGTGCAGCCGTTCAAAAGTTATACGACTTTAAAAAGTTGCTAAAATCAATATTTGCTTGCTGGGGCATGCTGGGCGCCTGGTATTTTCCTAATATTTTTGTATAGACATGACTTTCAAAATTACGACCACGAGAATGAAGGTGAATTTGCGCAGCCCATAACTTGGGAACTACTGCTCCGATTTTGATGAAATTTTTTGCAAAAAATAGGAAATTTCTCTAACTTTGCGATGATATCTAATTAATGGGCGTGGCATTGCCCATTTAATTAGGAAATGTGCATTTACAAATACTTGTTTTTCAACTAAACTGTTGATGCCACGCCCATATAATATACTTCATTTGAAAGCTGACGTAATTTACTATCTTTCACAAAAAATTTGAACAAAATCCGTGCAGCCGTTCAAAAGTTATACGACTTTAAAAAGTTACTAAAATCAATATTTGCTTCCTGGGGCATGCTGGGCGCCTGGTATTTTGCTAATATTTTTGTATAGACATGATTTTTAAAATTACGACCACGAGAATGAAGGTGAATTTGCGCAGCCCATAACTTGGGAACTACTGCTCCGATTTTGATGAAATTTTTTGCAAAAAATAGGAAATTTCTCTAACTTTGCGATGATATCTAATTAATGGGCGTGGCATTGCCCATTTAATTAGGAAATGTGCATTTACAAATACTTGTTTTTCAACTAAACTGTTGATGCCACGCCCATATAATATACTTCATTTGAAAGCTGACGTAATTTACTATCTTTCACAAAAAATTTGAACAAAATCCGTGCAGCCGTTCAAAAGTTATACGACTTTAAAAAGTTGCTAAAATCAATATTTGCTTGCTGGGGCATGCTGGGCGCCTGGTATTTTCCTAATATTTTTGTATAGACATGACTTTCAAAATTACGACCACGAGAATGAAGGTGAATTTGCGCAGCCCATAACTTGGGAACTACTGCTCCGATTTTGATGAAATTTTTTGCAAAAAATAGGAAATTTCTCTAACTTTGCGATGATATCTAATTAATGGGCGTGGCATTGCCCATTTAATTAGGAAATGTGCATTTACAAATACTTGTTTTTCAACTAAACTGTTGATGCCACGCCCATATAATATACTTCATTTGAAAGCTGACGTAATTTACTATCTTTCACAAAAAATTTGAACAAAATCCGTGCAGCCGTTCAAAAGTTATACGACTTTAAAAAGTTGCTAAAATCAATATTTGCTTCCTGGGGCATGCTGGGCGCCTGGTATTTTGCTAATATTTTTGTATAGACATGATTTTTAAAATTACGACCACGAGAATGAAGGTGAATTTGCGCAGCCCATAACTTGGGAACTACTGCTCCGATTTTGATGAAATTTTTTGCAAAAAATAGGAAATTTCTCTAACTTTGCGATGATATCTAATTAATGGGCGTGGCATTGCCCATTTAATTAGGAAATGTGCATTTACAAATACTTGTTTTTCAACTAAACTGTTGATGCCACGCCCATATAATATACTTCATTTGAAAGCTGACGTAATTTACTATCTTTCACAAAAAATTTGAACAAAATCCGTGCAGCCGTTCAAAAGTTATACGACTTTAAAAAGTTGCTAAAATCAATATTTGCTTCCTGGGGCATGCTGGGCGCCTGGTATTTTGCTAATATTTTTGTATAGACATGATTTTCAAAATTACGACCACGAGAATGAAGGTGAATTTGCGCAGCCCATAACTTGGGAACTACTGCTCCGATTTTGATGAAATTTTTTGCAAAAAATAGGAAATTTCTCCAACTTTGCGATGATATCTAATTAATGGGCGTGGCATTGCCCATTTAATTAGGAAATTTGCATTTACAAATACTTGTTTTTCAACTAAACTGTTGATGCCACGCCCATATAATATACTTCATTTGAAAGCTGACGTAATTTACTATCTTTCACAAAAAGTTTGAACAAAATCCGTGCAGCCGTTCAAAAGTTATACGACTTTAAAAAGTTGCTAAAATCAATATTTGCTTGCTGGGGCATGCTGGGCGCCTGGTATTTTCCTAATATTTTTGTATAGACATGATTTTCAAAATTACGACCACGAGAATGAAGGTGAATTTGCGCAGCCCATAACTTGGGAACTACTGCTCCGATTTTGATGAAATTTTTTGCAAAAAATAGGAAATTTCTCTAACTTTGCGATGATATCTAATTAATGGGCGTGGCATTGCCCATTTAATTAGGAAATGTGCATTTACAAATACTTGTTTTTCAACTAAACTGTTGATGCCACGCCCATATAATATACTTCATTTGAAAGCTGACGTAATTTACTATCTTTCACAAAAAATTTGAACAAAATCCGTGCAGCCGTTCAAAAGTTATACGACTTTAAAAAGTTGCTAAAATCAATATTTGCTTCCTGGGGCATGCTGGGCGCCTGGTATTTTGCTAATATTTTTGTATAGACATGATTTTCAAAATTACGACCACGAGAATGAAGGTGAATTTGCGCAGCCCATAACTTGGGAACTACTGCTCCGATTTTGATGAAATTTTTTGCAAAAAATAGGAAATTTCTCCAACTTTGCGATGATATCTAATTAATGGGCGTGGCATTGCCCATTTAATTAGGAAATTTGCATTTACAAATACTTGTTTTTCAACTAAACTGTTGATGCCACGCCCATATAATATACTTCATTTGAAAGCTGACGTAATTTACTATCTTTCACAAAAAGTTTGAACAAAATCCGTGCAGCCGTTCAAAAGTTATACGACTTTAAAAAGTTGCTAAAATCAATATTTGCTTGCTGGGGCATGCTGGGCGCCTGGTATTTTCCTAATATTTTTGTATAGACATGATTTTCAAAATTACGACCACGAGAATGAAGGTGAATTTGCGCAGCCCATAACTTGGGAACTACTGCTCCGATTTTGATGAAATTTTTTGCAAAAAATAGGAAATTTCTCTAACTTTGCGATGATATCTAATTAATGGGCGTGGCATTGCCCATTTAATTAGGAAATGTGCATTTACAAATACTTGTTTTTCAACTAAACTGTTGATGCCACGCCCATATAATATACTTCATTTGAAAGCTGACGTAATTTACTATCTTTCACAAAAAATTTGAACAAAATCCGTGCAGCCGTTCAAAAGTTATACGACTTTAAAAAGTTGCTAAAATCAATATTTGCTTCCTGGGGCATGCTGGGCGCCTGGTATTTTGCTAATATTTTTGTATAGACATGATTTTCAAAATTACGACCACGAGAATGAAGGTGAATTTGCGCAGCCCATAACTTGGGAACTACTGCTCCGATTTTGATGAAATTTTTTGCAAAAAATAGGAAATTTCTCTAACTTTGCGATGATATCTAATTAATGGGCGTGGCATTGCCCATTTAATTAGGAAATGTGCATTTACAAATACTTGTTTTTCAACTAAACTGTTGATGCCACGCCCATATAATATACTTCATTTGAAAGCTGACGTAATTTACTATCTTTCACAAAAAATTTGAATAAAATCCGTGCAGCCGTTCAAAAGTTATACGACTTTAAAAAGTTGCTAAAATCAATATTTGCTTGCTGGGGCATGCTGGGCGCCTGGTATTTTGCTAATATTTTTGTATAGACATGATTTTCAAAATTACGACCACGAGAATGAAGGTGAATTTGCGCAGCCCATAACTTGGGAACTACTGCTCCGATTTTGATGAGGTATTTTGCTAATATTTTTGTATAGACATGATTTTCAAAATTACGACCACGAGAATGAAGGTGAATTTGCGCAGCCCATAACTTGGGAACTACTGCTCCGATTTTGATGAAATTTTTTGCAAAAAATAGGAAATTTCTCTAACTTTGCGATGATATCTAATTAATGGGCGTGGCATTGCCCATTTAATTAGGAAATGTGCATTTACAAATACTTGTTTTTAAACTAAACTGTTGATGCCACGCCCATATAATATACTTCATTTGAAAGCTGACGTAATTTACTATCTTTCACAAAAAATTTGAACAAAATCCGTGCAGCCGTTCAAAAGTTATACGACTTTAAAAAGTTGCTAAAATCAATATTTGCTTCCTGGGGCATGCTGGGCGCCTGGTATTTTGCTAATATTTTTGTATAGACATGATTTTCAAAATTACGACCACGAGAATGAAGGTGAATTTGCGCAGCCCATAACTTGGGAACTACTGCTCCGATTTTGATGAAATTTTTTGCAAAAAATAGGAAATTTCTCTAACTTTGCGATGATATCTAATTAATGGGCGTGGCATTGCCCATTTAATTAGGAAATGTGCATTTACAAATACTTGTTTTTCAACTAAACTGTTGATGCCACGCCCATATAATATACTTCATTTGAAAGCTGACGTAATTTACTATCTTTCACAAAAAATTTGAACAAAATCCGTGCAGCCGTTCAAAAGTTATACGACTTTAAAAAGTTGCTAAAATCAATATTTGCTTCCTGGGGCATGCTGGGCGCCTGGTATTTTGCTAATATTTTTGTATAGACATGATTTTCAAAATTACGACCACGAGAATGAAGGTGAATTTGCGCAGCCCATAACTTGGGAACTACTGCTCCGATTTTGATGAAATTTTTTGCAAAAAATAGGAAATTTCTCTAACTTTGCGATGATATCTAATTAATGGGCGTGGCATTGCCCATTTAATTAGGAAATGTGCATTTACAAATACTTGTTTTTCAACTAAACTGTTGATGCCACGCCCATATAATATACTTCATTTGAAAGCTGACGTAATTTACTATCTTTCACAAAAAATTTGAACAAAATCCGTGCAGCCGTTCAAAAGTTATACGACTTTAAAAAGTTGCTAAAATCAATATTTGCTTCCTGGGGCATGCTGGGCGCCTGGTATTTTGCTAATATTTTTGTATAGACATGATTTTCAAAATTACGACCACGAGAATGAAGGTGAATTTGCGCAGCCCATAACTTGGGAACTACTGCTCCGATTTTGATGAAATTTTTTGCAAAAAATAGGAAATTTCTCTAACTTTGCGATGATATCTAATTAATGGGCGTGGCATTGCCCATTTAATTAGGAAATGTGCATTTACAAATACTTGTTTTTCAACTAAACTGTTGATGCCACGCCCATATAATATACTTCATTTGAAAGCTGACGTAATTTACTATCTTTCACAAAAAATTTGAACAAAATCCGTGCAGCCGTTCAAAAGTTATACGACTTTAAAAAGTTGCTAAAATCAATATTTGCTTCCTGGGGCATGCTGGGCGCCTGGTATTTTGCTAATATTTTTGTATAGACATGATTTTCAAAATTACGACCACGAGAATGAAGGTGAATTTGCGCAGCCCATAACTTGGGAACTACTGCTCCGATTTTGATGAAATTTTTTGCAAAAAATAGGAAATTTCTCTAACTTTGCGATGATATCTAATTAATGGGCGTGGCATTGCCCATTTAATTAGGAAATGTGCATTTACAAATACTTGTTTTTCAACTAAACTGTTGATGCCACGCCCATATAATATACTTCATTTGAAAGCTGACGTAATTTACTATCTTTCACAAAAAATTTGAACAAAATCCGTGCAGCCGTTCAAAAGTTATACGACTTTAAAAAGTTGCTAAAATCAATATTTGCTTCCTGGGGCATGCTGGGCGCCTGGTATTTTGCTAATATTTTTTTATAGACATGATTTTCAAAATTACGACCACGAGAATGAAGGTGAATTTGCGCAGCCCATAACTTGGGAACTACTGCTCCGATTTTGATGAAATTTTTTGCAAAAAATAGGAAATTTCTCTAACTTTGCGATGATATCTAATTAATGGGCGTGGCATTGCCCATTTAATTAGGAAATGTGCATTTACAAATACTTGTTTTTCAACTAAACTGTTGATGCCACGCCCATATAATATACTTCATTTGAAAGCTGACGTAATTTACTATCTTCCACAAAAAATTTGAATAAAATCCGTGCAGCCGTTCAAAAGTTATACGACTTTAAAAAGTTGCTAAAATCAATATTTGCTTCCTGGGGCATGCTGGGCGCCTGGTATTTTGCTAATATTTTTGTATAGACATGATTTTCAAAATTACGACCACGAGAATGAAGGTGAATTTGCGCAGCCCATAACTTGGGAACTACTGCTCCGATTTTGATGAAATTTTTTGCAAAAAATAGGAAATTTCTCTAACTTTGCGATGATATCTAATTAATGGGCGTGGCATTGCCCATTTAATTAGGAAATGTGCATTTACAAATACTTGTTTTTCAACTAAACTGTTGATGCCACGCCCATATAATATACTTCATTTGAAAGCTGACGTAATTTACTATCTTTCACAAAAAATTTGAACAAAATCCGTGCAGCCGTTCAAAAGTTATACGACTTTAAAAAGTTGCTAAAATCAATATTTGCTTCCTGGGGCATGCTGGGCGCCTGGTATTTTGCTAATATTTTTGTATAGACATGATTTTCAAAATTACGACCACGAGAATGAAGGTGAATTTGCGCAGCCCATAACTTGGGAACTACTGCTCCGATTTTGATGAAATTTTTTGCAAAAAATAGGAAATTTCTCTAACTTTGCGATGATATCTAATTAATGGGCGTGGCATTGCCCATTTAATTAGGAAATGTGCATTTACAAATACTTGTTTTTCAACTAAACTGTTGATGCCACGCCCATATAATATACTTCATTTGAAAGCTGACGTAATTTACTATCTTTCACAAAAAATTTGAACAAAATCCGTGCAGCCGTTCAAAAGTTATACGACTTTAAAAAGTTGCTAAAATCAATATTTGCTTCCTGGGGCATGCTGGGCGCATGGTATTTTGCTAATATTTTTTTATAGACATGATTTTCAAAATTACGACCACGAGAATGAAGGTGAATTTGCGCAGCCCATAACTTGGGAACTACTGCTCCGATTTTGATGAAATTTTTTGCAAAAAATAGGAAATTTCTCTAACTTTGCGAGGATATCTAATTAATGGGCGTGGCATTGCCCATTTAATTAGGAAATGTGCATTTACAAATACTTGTTTTTCAACTAAACTGTTGATGCCACGCCCATATAATATACTTCATTTGAAAGCTGACGTAATTTACTATCTTCCACAAAAAATTTGAATAAAATCCGTGCAGCCGTTCAAAAGTTATACGACTTTAAAAAGTTGCTAAAATCAATATTTGCTTCCTGGGGCATGCTGGGCGCCTGGTATTTTGCTAATATTTTTGTATAGACATGATTTTCAAAATTACGACCACGAGAATGAAGGTGAATTTGCGCAGCCCATAACTTGGGAACTACTGCTCCGATTTTGATGAAATTTTTTGCAAAAAATAGGAAATTTCTCTAACTTTGCGATGATATCTAATTAATGGGCGTGGCATTGCCCATTTAATTAGGAAATGTGCATTTACAAATACTTGTTTTTCAACTAAACTGTTGATGCCACGCCCATATAATATACTACATTTGAAAGCTGACGTAATTTACTATCTTTCACAAAAAATTTGAACAAAATCCGTGCAGCCGTTCAAAAGTTATACGACTTTAAAAAGTTGCTAAAATCAATATTTGCTTCCTGGGGCATGCTGGGCGCCTGGTATTTTGCTAATATTTTTGTATAGACATGATTTTCAAAATTACGACCACGAGAATGAAGGTGAATTTGCGCAGCCCATAACTTGGGAACTACTGCTCCGATTTTGATGAAATTTTTTGCAAAAAATAGGAAATTTCTCTAACTTTGCGATGATATCTAATTAATGGGCGTGGCATTGCCCATTTAATTAGGAAATGTGCATTTACAAATACTTGTTTTTCAACTAAACTGTTGATGCCACGCCCATATAATATACTTCATTTGAAAGCTGACGTAATTTACTATCTTTCACAAAAAATTTGAACAAAATCCGTGCAGCCGTTCAAAAGTTATACGACTTTAAAAAGTTGCTAAAATCAATATTTGCTTGCTGGGGCATGCTGGGCGCCTGGTATTTTGCTAATATTTTTGTATAGACATGATTTTCAAAATTACGACCACGAGAATGAAGGTGAATTTGCGCAGCCCATAACTTGGGAACTACTGCTCCGATTTTGATGAGGTATTTTGCTAATATTTTTGTATAGACATGATTTTCAAAATTACGACCACGAGAATGAAGGTGAATTTGCGCAGCCCATAACTTGGGAACTACTGCTCCGATTTTGATGAAATTTTTTGCAAAAAATAGGAAATTTCTCTAACTTTGCGATGATATCTAATTAATGGGCGTGGCATTGCCCATTTAATTAGGAAATGTGCATTTACAAATACTTATTTTTCAACTAAACTGTTGATGCCACGCCCATATAATATACTTCATTTGAAAGCTGACGTAATTTACTATCTTTCACAAAAAATTTGAACAAAATCCGTGCAGCCGTTCAAAAGTTATACGACTTTAAAAAGTTGCTAAAATCAATATTTGCTTCCTGGGGCATGCTGGGCGCCTGGTATTTTGCTAATATTTTTGTATAGACATGATTTTCAAAATTACGACCACGAGAATGAAGGTGAATTTGCGCAGCCCATAACTTGGGAACTACTGCTCCGATTTTGATGAAATTTTTTGCAAAAAATAGGAAATTTCTCTAACTTTGCGATGATATCTAATTAATGGGCGTGGCATTGCCCATTTAATTAGGAAATGTGCATTTACAAATACTTGTTTTTCAACTAAACTGTTGATGCCACGCCCATATAATATACTTCATTTGAAAGCTGACGTAATTTACTATCTTTCACAAAAAATTTGAACAAAATCCGTGCAGCCGTTCAAAAGTTATACGACTTTAAAAAGTTGCTAAAATCAATATTTGCTTCCTGGGGCATGCTGGGCGCCTGGTATTTTGCTAATATTTTTGTATAGACATGATTTTCAAAATTACGACCACGAGAATGAAGGTGAATTTGCGCAGCCCATAACTTGGGAACTACTGCTCCGATTTTGATGAAATTTTTTGCAAAAAATAGGAAATTTCTCTAACTTTGCGATGATATCTAATTAATGGGCGTGGCATTGCCCATTTAATTAGGAAATGTGCATTTACAAATACTTGTTTTTCAACTAAACTGTTGATGCCACGCCCATATAATATACTTCATTTGAAAGCTGACGTAATTTACTATCTTTCACAAAAAATTTGAACAAAATCCGTGCAGCTGTTCAAAAGTTATACGACTTTAAAAAGTTGCTAAAATCAATATTTGCTTGCTGGGGCATGCTGGGCGCCTGGTATTTTGCTAATATTTTTGTATAGACATGATTTTCAAAATTACGACCACGAGAATGAAGGTGAATTTGCGCAGCCCATAACTTGGGAACTACTGCTCCGATTTTGATGAGGTATTTTGCTAATATTTTTGTATAGACATGATTTTCAAAATTACGACCACGAGAATGAAGGTGAATTTGCGCAGCCCATAACTTGGGAACTACTGCTCCGATTTTGATGAAATTTTTTGCAAAAAATAGGAAATTTCTCTAACTTTGCGATGATATCTAATTAATGGGCGTGGCATTGCCCATTTAATTAGGAAATGTGCATTTACAAATACTTATTTTTCAACTAAACTGTTGACGCCACGCCCATATAATATACTTCATTTGAAAGCTGACGTAATTTACTATCTTTCACAAAAAATTTGAACAAAATCCGTGCAGCCGTTCAAAAGTTATACGACTTTAAAAAGTTGCTAAAATCAATATTTGCTTCCTGGGGCATGCTGGGCGCCTGGTATTTTGCTAATATTTTTGTATAGACATGATTTTCAAAATTACGACCACGAGAATGAAGGTGAATTTGCGCAGCCCATAACTTGGGAACTACTGCTCCGATTTTGATGAAATTTTTTGCAAAAAATAGGAAATTTCTCTAACTTTGCGATGATATCTAATTAATGGGCGTGGCATTGCCCATTTAATTAGGAAATGTGCATTTACAAATACTTGTTTTTCAACTAAACTGTTGATGCCACGCCCATATAATATACTTCATTTGAAAGCTGACGTAATTTACTATCTTTCACAAAAAATTTGAATAAAATCCGTGCAGCCGTTCAAAAGTTATACGACTTTAAAAAGTTGCTAAAATCAATATTTGCTTCCTGGGGCATGCTGGGCGCCTGGTATTTTGCTAATATTTTTGTATAGACATGATTTTCAAAATTACGACCACGAGAATGAAGGTGAATTTGCGCAGCCCATAACTTGGGAACTACTGCTCCGATTTTGATGAAATTTTTTGCAAAAAATAGGAAATTTCTCTAACTTTGCGATGATATCTAATTAATGGGCGTGGCATTGCCCATTTAATTAGGAAATGTGCATTTACAAATACTTGTTTTTCAACTAAACTGTTGATGCCACGCCCATATAATATACTTCATTTGAAAGCTGACGTAATTTACTATCTTTCACAAAAAATTTGAACAAAATCCGTGCAGCCGTTCAAAAGTTATACGACGTTAAAAAGTTGCTAAAATCAATATTTGCTTCCTGGGGCATGCTGGGCGCCTGGTATTTTGCTAATATTTTTGTATAGACATGATTTTCAAAATTACGACCACGAGAATGAAGGTGAATTTGCGCAGCCCATAACTTGGGAACTACTGCTCCGATTTTGATGAAATTTTTTGCAAAAAATAGGAAATTTCTCTAACTTTGCGATGATATCTAATTAATGGGCGTGGCATTGCCCATTTAATTAGGAAATGTGCATTTACAAATACTTGTTTTTCAACTAAACTGTTGATGCCACGCCCATATAATATACTTCATTTGAAAGCTGACGTAATTTACTATCTTTCACAAAAAATTTGAATAAAATCCGTGCAGCCGTTCAAAAGTTATACGACTTTAAAAAGTTGCTAAAATCAATATTTGCTTCCTGGGGCATGCTGGGCGCCTGGTATTTTGCTAATATTTTTGTATAGACATGATTTTCAAAATTACGACCACGAGAATGAAGGTGAATTTGCGCAGCCCATAACTTGGGAACTACTGCTCCGATTTTGATGAAATTTTTTGCAAAAAATAGGAAATTTCTCTAACTTTGCGATGATATCTAATTAATGGGCGTGGCATTGCCCATTTAATTAGGAAATGTGCATTTACAAATACTTGTTTTTCAACTAAACTGTTGATGCCACGCCCATATAATATATTTCATTTGAAAGCTGACGTAATTTACTATCTTTCACAAAAAATTTGAACAAAATCCGTGCAGCCGTTCAAAAGTTATACGACTTTAAAAAGTTGCTAAAATCAATATTTGCTTCCTGGGGCATGCTGGGCGCCTGGTATTTTGCTAATATTTTTGTATAGACATGATTTTCAAAATTACGACCACGAGAATGAAGGTGAATTTGCGCAGCCCATAACTTCGGAACTACTGCTCCGATTTTGATGAAATTTTTTGCAAAAAATAGGAAATTTCTCTAACTTTGCGATGATATCTAATTAATGGGCGTGGCATTGCCCATTTAATTAGGAAATGTGCATTTACAAATACTTGTTTTTCAACTAAACTGTTGATGCCACGCCCATATAATATACTTCATTTGAAAGCTGACGTAATTTACTATCTTTCACAAAAAATTTGAATAAAATCCGTGCAGCCGTTCAAAAGTTATACGACTTTAAAAAGTTGCTAAAATCAATATTTGCTTCCTGGGGCATGCTGGGCGCCTGGTATTTTGCTAATATTTTTGTATAGACATGATTTTCAAAATTACGACCACGAGAATGAAGGTGAATTTGCGCAGCCCATAACTTGGGAACTACTGCTCCGATTTTGATGAAATTTTTTGCAAAAAATAGGAAATTTCTCTAACTTTGCGATGATATCTAATTAATGGGCGTGGCATTGCCCATTTAATTAGGAAATGTGCATTTACAAATACTTGTTTTTCAACTAAACTGTTGATGCCACGCCCATATAATATACTTCATTTGAAAGCTGACGTAATTTACTATCTTTCACAAAAAATTTGAACAAAATCCGTGCAGCCGTTCAAAAGTTATACGACTTTAAAAAGTTGCTAAAATCAATATTTGCTTCCTGGGGCATGCTGGGCGCCTGGTATTTTGCTAATATTTTTGTATAGACATGATTTTCAAAATTACGACCACGAGAATGAAGGTGAATTTGCGCAGCCCATAACTTGGGAACTACTGCTCCGATTTTGATGAAATTTTTTGCAAAAAATAGGAAATTTCTCTAACTTTGCGATGATATCTAATTAATGGGCGTGGCATTGCCCATTTAATTAGGAAATGTGCATTTACAAATACTTGTTTTTCAACTAAACTGTTGATGCCACGCCCATATAATATACTTCATTTGAAAGCTGACGTAATTTACTATCTTTCACAAAAAATTTGAACAAAATCCGTGCAGCCGTTCAAAAGTTATACGACTCTAAAAAGTTGCTAAAATCAATATTTGCTTCCTGGGGCATGCTGGGCGCCTGGTATTTTGCTAATATTTTTGTATAGACATGATTTTCAAAATTACGACCACGAGAATGAAGGTGAATTTGCGCAGCCCATAACTTGGGAACTACTGCTCCGATTTTGATGAAATTTTTTGCAAAAAATAGGAAATTTCTCTAACTTTGCGATGATATCTAATTAATGGGCGTGGCATTGCCCATTTAATTAGGAAATGTGCATTTACAAATACTTGTTTTTCAACTAAACTGTTGATGCCACGCCCATATAATATACTTCATTTGAAAGCTGACGTAATTTACTATCTTTCACAAAAAATTTGAACAAAATCCGTGCAGCCGTTCAAAAGTTATACGACTTTAAAAAGTTGCTAAAATCAATATTTGCTTCCTGGGGCATGCTGGGCGCCTGGTATTTTGCTAATATTTTTGTATAGACATGATTTTTAAAATTACGACCACGAGAATGAAGGTGAATTTGCGCAGCCCATAACTTGGGAACTACTGCTCCGATTTTGATGAAATTTTTTGCAAAAAATAGGAAATTTCTCTAACTTTGCGATGATATCTAATTAATGGGCGTGGCATTGCCCATTTAATTAGGAAATGTGCATTTACAAATACTTGTTTTTCAACTAAACTGTTGATGCCACGCCCATATAATATACTTCATTTGAAAGCTGACGTAATTTACTATCTTTCACAAAAAATTTGAACAAAATCCGTGCAGCCGTTCAAAAGTTATACGACTTTAAAAAGTTGCTAAAATCAATATTTGCTTCCTGGGGCATGCTGGGCGCCTGGTATTTTGCTAATATTTTTGTATAGACATGATTTTCAAAATTACGACCACGAGAATGAAGGTGAATTTGCGCAGCCCATAACTTGGGAACTACTGCTCCGATTTTGATGAAATTTTTTGCAAAAAATAGGAAATTTCTCTAACTTTGCGATGATATCTAATTAATGGGCGTGGCATTGCCCATTTAATTAGGAAATGTGCATTTACAAATACTTGTTTTTCAACTAAACTGTTGATGCCACGCCCATATAATATACTTCATTTGAAAGCTGACGTAATTTACTATCTTTCACAAAAAATTTGAACAAAATCCGTGCAGCTGTTCAAAAGTTATACGACTTTAAAAAGTTGCTAAAATCAATATTTGCTTGCTGGGGCATGCTGGGCGCCTGGTATTTTGCTAATATTTTTGTATAGACATGATTTTCAAAATTACGACCACGAGAATGAAGGTGAATTTGCGCAGCCCATAACTTGGGAACTACTGCTCCGATTTTGATGAGGTATTTTGCTAATATTTTTGTATAGACATGATTTTCAAAATTACGACCACGAGAATGAAGGTGAATTTGCGCAGCCCATAACTTGGGAACTACTGCTCCGATTTTGATGAAATTTTTTGCAAAAAATAGGAAATTTCTCTAACTTTGCGATGATATCTAATTAATGGGCGTGGCATTGCCCATTTAATTAGGAAATGTGCATTTACAAATACTTATTTTTCAACTAAACTGTTGATGCCACGCCCATATAATATACTTCATTTGAAAGCTGACGTAATTTACTATCTTTCACAAAAAATTTGAACAAAATCCGTGCAGCCGTTCAAAAGTTATACGACTTTAAAAAGTTGCTAAAATCAATATTTGCTTCCTGGGGCATGCTGGGCGCCTGGTATTTTGCTAATATTTTTGTATAGACATGATTTTCAAAATTACGACCACGAGAATGAAGGTGAATTTGCGCAGCCCATAACTTGGGAACTACTGCTCCGATTTTGATGAAATTTTTTGCAAAAAATAGGAAATTTCTCTAACTTTGCGATGATATCTAATTAATGGGCGTGGCATTGCCCATTTAATTAGGAAATGTGCATTTACAAATACTTGTTTTTCAACTAAACTGTTGATGCCACGCCCATATAATATACTTCATTTGAAAGCTGACGTAATTTACTATCTTTCACAAAAAATTTGAACAAAATCCGTGCAGCTGTTCAAAAGTTATACGACTTTAAAAAGTTGCTAAAATCAATATTTGCTTGCTGGGGCATGCTGGGCGCCTGGTATTTTGCTAATATTTTTGTATAGACATGATTTTCAAAATTACGACCACGAGAATGAAGGTGAATTTGCGCAGCCCATAACTTGGGAACTACTGCTCCGATTTTGATGAGGTATTTTGCTAATATTTTTGTATAGACATGATTTTCAAAATTACGACCACGAGAATGAAGGTGAATTTGCGCAGCCCATAACTTGGGAACTACTGCTCCGATTTTGATGAAATTTTTTGCAAAAAATAGGAAATTTCTCTAACTTTGCGATGATATCTAATTAATGGGCGTGGCATTGCCCATTTAATTAGGAAATGTGCATTTACAAATACTTATTTTTCAACTAAACTGTTGATGCCACGCCCATATAATATACTTCATTTGAAAGCTGACGTAATTTACTATCTTTCACAAAAAATTTGAACAAAATCCGTGCAGCCGTTCAAAAGTTATACGACTTTAAAAAGTTGCTAAAATCAATATTTGCTTCCTGGGGCATGCTGGGCGCCTGGTATTTTGCTAATATTTTTGTATAGACATGATTTTCAAAATTACGACCACGAGAATGAAGGTGAATTTGCGCAGCCCATAACTTGGGAACTACTGCTCCGATTTTGATGAAATTTTTTGCAAAAAATAGGAAATTTCTCTAACTTTGCGATGATATCTAATTAATGGGCGTGGCATTGCCCATTTAATTAGGAAATGTGCATTTACAAATACTTGTTTTTCAACTAAACTGTTGATGCCACGCCCATATAATATACTTCATTTGAAAGCTGACGTAATTTACTATCTTTCACAAAAAATTTGAATAAAATCCGTGCAGCCGTTCAAAAGTTATACGACTTTAAAAAGTTGCTAAAATCAATATTTGCTTCCTGGGGCATGCTGGGCGCCTGGTATTTTGCTAATATTTTTGTATAGACATGATTTTCAAAATTACGACCACGAGAATGAAGGTGAATTTGCGCAGCCCATAACTTGGGAACTACTGCTCCGATTTTGATGAAATTTTTTGCAAAAAATAGGAAATTTCTCTAACTTTGCGATGATATCTAATTAATGGGCGTGGCATTGCCCATTTAATTAGGAAATGTGCATTTACAAATACTTGTTTTTCAACTAAACTGTTGATGCCACGCCCATATAATATACTTCATTTGAAAGCTGACGTAATTTACTATCTTTCACAAAAAATTTGAACAAAATCCGTGCAGCCGTTCAAAAGTTATACGACTTTAAAAAGTTGCTAAAATCAATATTTGCTTCCTGGGGCATGCTGGGCGCCTGGTATTTTGCTAATATTTTTGTATAGACATGATTTTCAAAATTATGACCACGAGAATGAAGGTGAATCTGCGCAGCCCATAACTTGGGAACTACTGCTCCGATTTTGATGAAATTTTTTGCAAAAAATAGGAAATTTCTCTAACTTTGCGATGATATCTAATTAATGGGCGTGGCATTGCCCATTTAATTAGGAAATGTGCATTTACAAATACTTGTTTTTCAACTAAACTGTTGATGCCACGCCCATATAATATACTTCATTTGAAAGCTGACGTAATTTACTATCTTTCACAAAAAATTTGAATAAAATCCGTGCAGCCGTTCAAAAGTTATACGACTTTAAAAAGTTGCTAAAATCAATATTTGCTTCCTGGGGCATGCTGGGCGCCTGGTATTTTGCTAATATTTTTGTATAGACATGATTTTCAAAATTACGACCACGAGAATGAAGGTGAATTTGCGCAGCCCATAACTTGGGAACTACTGCTCCGATTTTGATGAAATTTTTTGCAAAAAATAGGAAATTTCTCTAACTTTGCGATGATATCTAATTAATGGGCGTGGCATTGCCCATTTAATTAGGAAATGTGCATTTACAAATACTTGTTTTTCAACTAAACTGTTGATGCCACGCCCATATAATATACTTCATTTGAAAGCTGACGTAATTTACTATCTTTCACAAAAAATTTGAACAAAATCCGTGCAGCCGTTCAAAAGTTATACGACTTTAAAAAGTTGCTAAAATCAATATTTGCTTCCTGGGGCATGCTGGGCGCCTGGTATTTTGCTAATATTTTTGTATAGACATGATTTTCAAAATTACGACCACGAGAATGAAGGTGAATTTGCGCAGCCCATAACTTGGGAACTACTGCTCCGATTTTGATGAAATTTTTTGCAAAAAATAGGAAATTTCTCTAACTTTGCGATGATATCTAATTAATGGGCGTGGCATTGCCCATTTAATTAGGAAATGTGCATTTACAAATACTTGTTTTTCAACTAAACTGTTGATGCCACGCCCATATAATATACTTCATTTGAAAGCTGACGTAATTTACTATCTTTCACAAAAAATTTGAACAAAATCCGTGCAGCCGTTCAAAAGTTATACGACTTTAAAAAGTTGCTAAAATCAATATTTGCTTCCTGGGGCATGCTGGGCGCCTGGTATTTTGCTAATATTTTTGTATAGACATGATTTTCAAAATTACGACCACGAGAATGAAGGTGAATTTGCGCAGCCCATAACTTGGGAACTACTGCTCCGATTTTGATGAAATTTTTTGCAAAAAATAGGAAATTTCTCTAACTTTGCGATGATATCTAATTAATGGGCGTGGCATTGCCCATTTAATTAGGAAATGTGCATTTACAAATACTTGTTTTTCAACTAAACTGTTGATACCACGCCCATATAATATACTTCATTTGAAAGCTGACGTAATTTACTATCTTTCACAAAAAATTTGAACAAAATCCGTGCAGCCGTTCAAAAGTTATACGACTTTAAAAAGTTGCTAAAATCAATATTTGCTTCCTGGGGCATGCTGGGCGCCTGGTATTTTGCTAATATTTTTGTATAGACATGATTTTTAAAATTACGACCACGAGAATGAAGGTGAATTTGCGCAGCCCATAACTTGGGAACTACTGCTCCGATTTTGATGAAATTTTTTGCAAAAAATAGGAAATTTCTCTAACTTTGCGATGATATCTAATTAATGGGCGTGGCATTGCCCATTTAATTAGGAAATGTGCATTTACAAATACTTGTTTTTCAACTAAACTGTTGATGCCACGCCCATATAATATACTTCATTTGAAAGCTGACGTAATTTACTATCTTTCACAAAAAATTTGAACAAAATCCGTGCAGCCGTTCAAAAGTTATACGACTTTAAAAAGTTGCTAAAATCAATATTTGCTTCCTGGGGCATGCTGGGCGCCTGGTATTTTGCTAATATTTTTGTATAGACATGATTTTCAAAATTACGACCACGAGAATGAAGGTGAATTTGCGCAGCCCATAACTTGGGAACTACTGCTCCGATTTTGATGAAATTTTTTGCAAAAAATAGGAAATTTCTCTAACTTTGCGATGATATCTAATTAATGGGCGTGGCATTGCCCATTTAATTAGGAAATGTGCATTTACAAATACTTGTTTTTCAACTAAACTGTTGATACCACGCCCATATAATATACTTCATTTGAAAGCTGACGTAATTTACTATCTTTCACAAAAAATTTGAACAAAATCCGTGCAGCCGTTCAAAAGTTATACGACTTTAAAAAGTTGCTAAAATCAATATTTGCTTCCTGGGGCATGCTGGGCGCCTGGTATTTTGCTAATATTTTTGTATAGACATGATTTTTAAAATTACGACCACGAGAATGAAGGTGAATTTGCGCAGCCCATAACTTGGGAACTACTGCTCCGATTTTGATGAAATTTTTTGCAAAAAATAGGAAATTTCTCTAACTTTGCGATGATATCTAATTAATGGGCGTGGCATTGCCCATTTAATTAGGAAATGTGCATTTACAAATACTTGTTTTTCAACTAAACTGTTGATGCCACGCCCATATAATATACTTCATTTGAAAGCTGACGTAATTTACTATCTTTCACAAAAAATTTGAACAAAATCCGTGCAGCCGTTCAAAAGTTATACGACTTTAAAAAGTTGCTAAAATCAATATTTGCTTCCTGGGGCATGCTGGGCGCCTGGTATTTTGCTAATATTTTTGTATAGACATGATTTTCAAAATTACGACCACGAGAATGAAGGTGAATTTGCGCAGCCCATAACTTGGGAACTACTGCTCCGATTTTGATGAAATTTTTTGCAAAAAATAGGAAATTTCTCTAACTTTGCGATGATATCTAATTAATGGGCGTGGCATTGCCCATTTAATTAGGAAATGTGCATTTACAAATACTTGTTTTTCAACTAAACTGTTGATGCCACGCCCATATAATATACTTCATTTGAAAGCTGACGTAATTTACTATCTTTCACAAAAAATTTGAACAAAATCCGTGCAGCCGTTCAAAAGTTATACGACTTTAAAAAGTTGCTAAAATCAATATTTGCTTCCTGGGGCATGCTGGGCGCCTGGTATTTTGCTAATATTTTTGTATAGACATGATTTTTAAAATTACGACCACGAGAATGAAGGTGAATTTGCGCAGCCCATAACTTGGGAACTACTGCTCCGATTTTGATGAAATTTTTTGCAAAAAATAGGAAATTTCTCTAACTTTGCGATGATATCTAATTAATGGGCGTGGCATTGCCCATTTAATTAGGAAATGTGCATTTACAAATACTTGTTTTTCAACTAAACTGTTGATGCCACGCCCATATAATATACTTCATTTGAAAGCTGACGTAATTTACTATCTTTCACAAAAAATTTGAACAAAATCCGTGCAGCCGTTCAAAAGTTATACGACTTTAAAAAGTTGCTAAAATCAATATTTGCTTCCTGGGGCATGCTGGGCGCCTGGTATTTTGCTAATATTTTTGTATAGACATGATTTTCAAAATTACGACCACGAGAATGAAGGTGAATTTGCGCAGCCCATAACTTGGGAACTACTGCTCCGATTTTGATGAAATTTTTTGCAAAAAATAGGAAATTTCTCTAACTTTGCGATGATATCTAATTAATGGGCGTGGCATTGCCCATTTAATTAGGAAATGTGCATTTACAAATACTTGTTTTTCAACTAAACTGTTGATGCCACGCCCATATAATATACTTCATTTGAAAGCTGACGTAATTTACTATCTTTCACAAAAAATTTGAACAAAATCCGTGCAGCCGTTCAAAAGTTATACGACTTTAAAAAGTTGCTAAAATCAATATTTGCTTCCTGGGGCATGCTGGGCGCCTGGTATTTTGCTAATATTTTTGTATAGACATGATTTTCAAAATTACGACCACGAGAATGAAGGTGAATTTGCGCAGCCCATAACTTGGGAACTACTGCTCCGATTTTGATGAAATTTTTTGCAAAAAATAGGAAATTTCTCTAACTTTGCGATGATATCTAATTAATGGGCGTGGCATTGCCCATTTAATTAGGAAATGTGCATTTACAAATACTTGTTTTTCAACTAAACTGTTGATGCCACGCCCATATAATATACTTCATTTGAAAGCTGACGTAATTTACTATCTTTCACAAAAAATTTGAACAAAATCCGTGCAGCCGTTCAAAAGTTATACGACTTTAAAAAGTTGCTAAAATCAATATTTGCTTCCTGGGGCATGCTGGGCGCCTGGTATTTTGCTAATATTTTTGTATAGACATGATTTTTAAAATTACGACCACGAGAATGAAGGTGAATTTGCGCAGCCCATAACTTGGGAACTACTGCTCCGATTTTGATGAAATTTTTTGCAAAAAATAGGAAATTTCTCTAACTTTGCGATGATATCTAATTAATGGGCGTGGCATTGCCCATTTAATTAGGAAATGTGCATTTACAAATACTTGTTTTTCAACTAAACTGTTGATGCCACGCCCATATAATATACTTCATTTGAAAGCTGACGTAATTTACTATCTTTCACAAAAAATTTGAACAAAATCCGTGCAGCCGTTCAAAAGTTATACGACTTTAAAAAGTTGCTAAAATCAATATTTGCTTCCTGGGGCATGCTGGGCGCCTGGTATTTTGCTAATATTTTTGTATAGACATGATTTTCAAAATTACGACCACGAGAATGAAGGTGAATTTGCGCAGCCCATAACTTGGGAACTACTGCTCCGATTTTGATGAAATTTTTTGCAAAAAATAGGAAATTTCTCTAACTTTGCGATGATATCTAATTAATGGGCGTGGCATTGCCCATTTAATTAGGAAATGTGCATTTACAAATACTTGTTTTTCAACTAAACTGTTGATGCCACGCCCATATAATATACTTCATTTGAAAGCTGACGTAATTTACTATCTTTCACAAAAAATTTGAACAAAATCCGTGCAGCCGTTCAAAAGTTATACGACTTTAAAAAGTTGCTAAAATCAATATTTGCTTCCTGGGGCATGCTGGGCGCCTGGTATTTTGCTAATATTTTTGTATAGACATGATTTTTAAAATTACGACCACGAGAATGAAGGTGAATTTGCGCAGCCCATAACTTGGGAACTACTGCTCCGATTTTGATGAAATTTTTTGCAAAAAATAGGAAATTTCTCTAACTTTGCGATGATATCTAATTAATGGGCGTGGCATTGCCCATTTAATTAGGAAATGTGCATTTACAAATACTTGTTTTTCAACTAAACTGTTGATGCCACGCCCATATAATATACTTCATTTGAAAGCTGACGTAATTTACTATCTTTCACAAAAAATTTGAACAAAATCCGTGCAGCCGTTCAAAAGTTATACGACTTTAAAAAGTTGCTAAAATCAATATTTGCTTCCTGGGGCATGCTGGGCGCCTGGTATTTTGCTAATATTTTTGTATAGACATGATTTTCAAAATTACGACCACGAGAATGAAGGTGAATTTGCGCAGCCCATAACTTGGGAACTACTGCTCCGATTTTGATGAAATTTTTTGCAAAAAATAGGAAATTTCTCTAACTTTGCGATGATATCTAATTAATGGGCGTGGCATTGCCCATTTAATTAGGAAATGTGCATTTACAAATACTTGTTTTTCAACTAAACTGTTGATGCCACGCCCATATAATATACTTCATTTGAAAGCTGACGTAATTTACTATCTTTCACAAAAAATTTGAACAAAATCCGTGCAGCCGTTCAAAAGTTATACGACTTTAAAAAGTTGCTAAAATCAATATTTGCTTCCTGGGGCATGCTGGGCGCCTGGTATTTTGCTAATATTTTTGTATAGACATGATTTTCAAAATTACGACCACGAGAATGAAGGTGAATTTGCGCAGCCCATAACTTGGGAACTACTGCTCCGATTTTGATGAAATTTTTTGCAAAAAATAGGAAATTTCTCTAACTTTGCGATGATATCTAATTAATGGGCGTGGCATTGCCCATTTAATTAGGAAATGTGCATTTACAAATACTTGTTTTTCAACTAAACTGTTGATGCCACGCCCATATAATATACTTCATTTGAAAGCTGACGTAATTTACTATCTTTCACAAAAAATTTGAACAAAATCCGTGCAGCCGTTCAAAAGTTATACGACTTTAAAAAGTTGCTAAAATGAATATTTGCTTTCTGGGGCATGCTGGGCGCCTGGTATTTTGCTAATATTTTTGTATAGACATGATTTTCAAAATTACGACCACGAGAATGAAGGTGAATTTGCGCAGCCCATAACTTGGGAACTACTGCTCCGATTTTGATGAAATTTTTTGCAAAAAATAGGAAATTTCTCTAACTTTGCGATGATATCTAATTAATGGGCGTGGCATTGCCCATTTAATTAGGAAATGTGCATTTACAAATACTTGTTTTTCAACTAAACTGTTGATGCCACGCCCATATAATATACTTCATTTGAAAGCTGACGTAATTTACTATCTTTCACAAAAAATTTGAACAAAATCCGTGCAGCCGTTCAAAAGTTATACGACTTTAAAAAGTTGCTAAAATCAATATTTGCTTCCTGGGGCATGCTGGGCGCCTGGTATTTTGCTAATATTTTTGTATAGACATGATTTTCAAAATTACGACCACGAGAATGAAGGTGAATTTGCGCAGCCCATAACTTGGGAACTACTGCTCCGATTTTGATGAAATTTTTTGCAAAAAATAGGAAATTTCTCTAACTTTGCGATGATATCTAATTAATGGGCGTGGCATTGCCCATTTAATTAGGAAATGTGCATTTACAAATACTTGTTTTTCAACTAAACTGTTGATGCCACGCCCATATAATATACTTCATTTGAAAGCTGACGTAATTTACTATCTTTCACAAAAAATTTGAACAAAATCCGTGCAGCCGTTCAAAAGTTATACGACTTTAAAAAGTTGCTAAAATCAATATTTGCTTCCTGGGGCATGCTGGGCGCCTGGTATTTTGCTAATATTTTTGTATAGACATGATTTTCAAAATTACGACCACGAGAATGAAGGTGAATTTGCGCAGCCCATAACTTGGGAACTACTGCTCCGATTTTGATGAAATTTTTTGCAAAAAATAGGAAATTTCTCTAACTTTGCGATGATATCTAATTAATGGGCGTGGCATTGCCCATTTAATTAGGAAATGTGCATTTACAAATACTTGTTTTTCAACTAAACTGTTGATGCCACGCCCATATAATATACTTCATTTGAAAGCTGACGTAATTTACTATCTTTCACAAAAAATTTGAACAAAATCCGTGCAGCCGTTCAAAAGTTATACGACTTTAAAAAGTTGCTAAAATCAATATTTGCTTCCTGGGGCATGCTGGGCGCCTGGTATTTTGCTAATATTTTTGTATAGACATGATTTTTAAAATTACGACCACGAGAATGAAGGTGAATTTGCGCAGCCCATAACTTGGGAACTACTGCTCCGATTTTGATGAAATTTTTTGCAAAAAATAGGAAATTTCTCTAACTTTGCGATGATATCTAATTAATGGGCGTGGCATTGCCCATTTAATTAGGAAATGTGCATTTACAAATACTTGTTTTTCAACTAAACTGTTGATGCCACGCCCATATAATATACTTCATTTGAAAGCTGACGTAATTTACTATCTTTCACAAAAAATTTGAACAAAATCCGTGCAGCCGTTCAAAAGTTATACGACTTTAAAAAGTTGCTAAAATCAATATTTGCTTCCTGGGGCATGCTGGGCGCCTGGTATTTTGCTAATATTTTTGTATAGACATGATTTTCAAAATTACGACCACGAGAATGAAGGTGAATTTGCGCAGCCCATAACTTGGGAACTACTGCTCCGATTTTGATGAAATTTTTTGCAAAAAATAGGAAATTTCTCTAACTTTGCGATGATATCTAATTAATGGGCGTGGCATTGCCCATTTAATTAGGAAATGTGCATTTACAAATACTTGTTTTTCAACTAAACTGTTGATGCCACGCCCATATAATATACTTCATTTGAAAGCTGACGTAATTTACTATCTTTCACAAAAAATTTGAACAAAATCCGTGCAGCCGTTCAAAAGTTATACGACTTTAAAAAGTTGCTAAAATGAATATTTGCTTTCTGGGGCATGCTGGGCGCCTGGTATTTTGCTAATATTTTTGTATAGACATGATTTTCAAAATTACGACCACGAGAATGAAGGTGAATTTGCGCAGCCCATAACTTGGGAACTACTGCTCCGATTTTGATGAAATTTTTTGCAAAAAATAGGAAATTTCTCTAACTTTGCGATGATATCTAATTAATGGGCGTGGCATTGCCCATTTAATTAGGAAATGTGCATTTACAAATACTTGTTTTTCAACTAAACTGTTGATGCCACGCCCATATAATATACTTCATTTGAAAGCTGACGTAATTTACTATCTTTCACAAAAAATTTGAACAAAATCCGTGCAGCCGTTCAAAAGTTATACGACTTTAAAAAGTTGCTAAAATCAATATTTGCTTCCTGGGGCATGCTGGGCGCCTGGTATTTTGCTAATATTTTTGTATAGACATGATTTTCAAAATTACGACCACGAGAATGAAGGTGAATTTGCGCAGCCCATAACTTGGGAACTACTGCTCCGATTTTGATGAAATTTTTTGCAAAAAATAGGAAATTTCTCTAACTTTGCGATGATATCTAATTAATGGGCGTGGCATTGCCCATTTAATTAGGAAATGTGCATTTACAAATACTTGTTTTTCAACTAAACTGTTGATGCCACGCCCATATAATATACTTCATTTGAAAGCTGACGTAATTTACTATCTTTCACAAAAAATTTGAACAAAATCCGTGCAGCCGTTCAAAAGTTATACGACTTTAAAAAGTTGCTAAAATCAATATTTGCTTCCTGGGGCATGCTGGGCGCCTGGTATTTTGCTAATATTTTTGTATAGACATGATTTTCAAAATTACGACCACGAGAATGAAGGTGAATTTGCGCAGCCCATAACTTGGGAACTACTGCTCCGATTTTGATGAAATTTTTTGCAAAAAATAGGAAATTTCTCTAACTTTGCGATGATATCTAATTAATGGGCGTGGCATTGCCCATTTAATTAGGAAATGTGCATTTACAAATACTTGTTTTTCAACTAAACTGTTGATGCCACGCCCATATAATATACTTCATTTGAAAGCTGACGTAATTTACTATCTTTCACAAAAAATTTGAACAAAATCCGTGCAGCCGTTCAAAAGTTATACGACTTTAAAAAGTTGCTAAAATCAATATTTGCTTCCTGGGGCATGCTGGGCGCCTGGTATTTTGCTAATATTTTTGTATAGACATGATTTTTAAAATTACGACCACGAGAATGAAGGTGAATTTGCGCAGCCCATAACTTGGGAACTACTGCTCCGATTTTGATGAAATTTTTTGCAAAAAATAGGAAATTTCTCTAACTTTGCGATGATATCTAATTAATGGGCGTGGCATTGCCCATTTAATTAGGAAATGTGCATTTACAAATACTTGTTTTTCAACTAAACTGTTGATGCCACGCCCATATAATATACTTCATTTGAAAGCTGACGTAATTTACTATCTTTCACAAAAAATTTGAACAAAATCCGTGCAGCCGTTCAAAAGTTATACGACTTTAAAAAGTTGCTAAAATCAATATTTGCTTCCTGGGGCATGCTGGGCGCCTGGTATTTTGCTAATATTTTTGTATAGACATGATTTTTAAAATTACGACCACGAGAATGAAGGTGAATTTGCGCAGCCCATAACTTGGGAACTACTGCTCCGATTTTGATGAAATTTTTTGCAAAAAATAGGAAATTTCTCTAACTTTGCGATGATATCTAATTAATGGGCGTGGCATTGCCCATTTAATTAGGAAATGTGCATTTACAAATACTTGTTTTTCAACTAAACTGTTGATGCCACGCCCATATAATATACTTCATTTGAAAGCTGACGTAATTTACTATCTTTCACAAAAAATTTGAACAAAATCCGTGCAGCCGTTCAAAAGTTATACGACTTTAAAAAGTTGCTAAAATCAATATTTGCTTCCTGGGGTATGCTGGGCGCCTGGTATTTTGCTAATATTTTTGTATAGACATGATTTTTAAAATTACGACCACGAGAATGAAGGTGAATTTGCGCAGCCCATAACTTGGGAACTACTGCTCCGATTTTGATGAAATTTTTTGCAAAAAATAGGAAATTTCTCTAACTTTGCGATGATATCTAATTAATGGGCGTGGCATTGCCCATTTAATTAGGAAATGTGCATTTACAAATACTTGTTTTTCAACTAAACTGTTGATGCCACGCCCATATAATATACTTCATTTGAAAGCTGACGTAATTTACTATCTTTCACAAAAAATTTGAACAAAATCCGTGCAGCCGTTCAAAAGTTATACGACTTTAAAAAGTTGCTAAAATCAATATTTGCTTCCTGGGGCATGCTGGGCGCCTGGTATTTTGCTAATATTTTTGTATAGACATGATTTTCAAAATTACGACCACGAGAATGAAGGTGAATTTGCGCAGCCCATAACTTGGGAACTACTGCTCCGATTTTGATGAAATTTTTTGCAAAAAATAGGAAATTTCTCTAACTTTGCGATGATATCTAATTAATGGGCGTGGCATTGCCCATTTAATTAGGAAATGTGCATTTACAAATACTTGTTTTTCAACTAAACTGTTGATGCCACACCCATATAATATACTTCATTTGAAAGCTGACGTAATTTACTATCTTTCACAAAAAATTTGAACAAAATCCGTGCAGCCGTTCAAAAGTTATACGACTTTAAAAAGTTGCTAAAATCAATATTTGCTTCCTGGGGCATGCTGGGCGCCTGGTATTTTGCTAATATTTTTGTATAGACATGATTTTCAAAATTACGACCACGAGAATGAAGGTGAATTTGCGCAGCCCATAACTTGGGAACTACTGCTCCGATTTTGATGAAATTTTTTGCAAAAAATAGGAAATTTCTCTAACTTTGCGATGATATCTAATTAATGGGCGTGGCATTGCCCATTTAATTAGGAAATGTGCATTTACAAATACTTGTTTTTCAACTAAACTGTTGATGCCACGCCCATATAATATACTTCATTTGAAAGCTGACGTAATTTACTATCTTTCACAAAAAATTTGAACAAAATCCGTGCAGCCGTTCAAAAGTTATACGACTTTAAAAAGTTGCTAAAATGAATATTTGCTTCCTGGGGCATGCTGGGCGCCTGGTATTTTGCTAATATTTTTGTATAGACATGATTTTCAAAATTACGACCACGAGAATGAAGGTGAATTTGCGCAGCCCATAACTTGGGAACTACTGCTCCGATTTTGATGAAATTTTTTGCAAAAAATAGGAAATTTCTCTAACTTTGCGATGATATCTAATTAATGGGCGTGGCATTGCCCATTTAATTAGGAAATGTGCATTTACAAATACTTGTTTTTCAACTAAACTGTTGATGCCACGCCCATATAATATACTTAATTTGAAAGCTGACGTAATTTACTATCTTTCACAAAAAATTTGAACAAAATCCGTGCAGCCGTTCAAAAGTTATACGACTTTAAAAAGTTGCTAAAATCAATATTTGCTTGCTGGGGCATGCTGGGCGCCTGGTATTTTGCTAATATTTTTGTATAGACATGATTTTCAAAATTACGACCACGAGAATGAAGGTGAATTTGCGCAGCCCATAACTTGGGAACTACTGCTCCGATTTTGATGAAATTTTTTGCAAAAAATAGGAAATTTCTCTAACTTTGCGATGATATCTAATTAATGGGCGTGGCATTGCCCATTTAATTAGGAAATGTGCATTTACAAATACTTGTTTTTCAACTAAACTGTTGATGCCACGCCCATATAATATACTTCATTTGAAAGCTGACGTAATTTACTATCTTTCACAAAAAATTTGAACAAAATCCGTACAGCCGTTCAAAAGTTATACGACTTTAAAAAGTTGCTAAAATCAATATTTGCTTGCTGGGGCATGCTGGGCGCCTGGTATTTTGCTAATATTTTTGTATAGACATGATTTTCAAAATTACGACCACGAGAATGAAGGTGAATTTGCGCAGCCCATAACTTGGGAACTACTGCTCCGATTTTGATGAAATTTTTTGCAAAAAATAGGAAATTTCTCTAACTTTGCGATGATATCTAATTAATGGGCGTGGCATTGCCCATTTAATTAGGAAATGTGCATTTACAAATACTTGTTTTTCAACTAAACTGTTGATGCCACGCCCATATAATATACTTCATTTGAAAGCTGACGTAATTTACTATCTTTCACAAAAAATTTGAATAAAATCCGTGCAGCCGTTCAAAAGTTATACGACTTTAAAAAGTTGCTAAAATCAATATTTGCTTCCTGGGGCATGCTGGGCGCCTGGTATTTTGCTAATATTTTTGTATAGACATGATTTTCAAAATTACGACCACGAGAATGAAGGTGAATTTGCGCAGCCCATAACTTGGGAACTACTGCTCCGATTTTGATGAAATTTTTTGCAAAAAATAGGAAATTTCTCTAACTTTGCGATGATATCTAATTAATGGGCGTGGCATTGCCCATTTAATTAGGAAATGTGCATTTACAAATACTTGTTTTTCAACTAAACTGTTGATGCCACGCCCATATAATATACTTCATTTGAAAGCTGACGTAATTTACTATCTTTCACAAAAAATTTGAATAAAATCCGTGCAGCCGTTCAAAAGTTATACGACTTTAAAAAGTTGCTAAAATCAATATTTGCTTCCTGGGGCATGCTGGGCGCCTGGTATTTTGCTAATATTTTTGTATAGACATGATTTTCAAAATTACGACCACGAGAATGAAGGTGAATTTGCGCAGCCCATAACTTGGGAACTACTGCTCCGATTTTGATGAAATTTTTTGCAAAAAATAGGAAATTTCTCTAACTTTGCGATGATATCTAATTAATGGGCGTGGCATTGCCCATTTAATTAGGAAATGTGCATTTACAAATACTTGTTTTTCAACTAAACTGTTGATGCCACGCCCATATAATATACTTCATTTGAAAGCTGACGTAATTTACTATCTTTCACAAAAAATTTGAACAAAATCCGTGCAGCCGTTCAAAAGTTATACGACTTTAAAAAGTTGCTAAAATCAATATTTACTTCCTGGGGCATGCTGGGCGCCTGGTATTTTGCTAATATTTTTGTATAGACATGATTTTCAAAATTACGACCACGAGAATGAAGGTGAATTTGCGCAGCCCATAACTTGGGAACTACTGCTCCGATTTTGATGAAATTTTTTGCAAAAAATAGGAAATTTCTCTAACTTTGCGATGATATCTAATTAATGGGCGTGGCATTGCCCATTTAATTAGGAAATGTGCATTTACAAATACTTGTTTTTCAACTAAACTGTTGATGCCACGCCCATATAATATACTTCATTTGAAAGCTGACGTAATTTACTATCTTTCACAAAAAATTTGAACAAAATCCGTGCAGCCGTTCAAAAGTTATACGACTTTAAAAAGTTACTAAAATCAATATTTGCTTCCTGGGGCATGCTGGGCGCCTGGTATTTTGCTAATATTTTTGTATAGACATGATTTTTAAAATTACGACCACGAGAATGAAGGTGAATTTGCGCAGCCCATAACTTGGGAACTACTGCTCCGATTTTGATGAAATTTTTTGCAAAAAATAGGAAATTTCTCTAACTTTGCGATGATATCTAATTAATGGGCGTGGCATTGCCCATTTAATTAGGAAATGTGCATTTACAAATACTTGTTTTTCAACTAAACTGTTGATGCCACGCCCATATAATATACTTCATTTGAAAGCTGACGTAATTTACTATCTTTCACAAAAAATTTGAACAAAATCCGTGCAGCCGTTCAAAAGTTATACGACTTTAAAAAGTTGCTAAAATCAATATTTGCTTCCTGGGGCATGCTGGGCGCCTGGTATTTTGCTAATATTTTTGTATAGACATGATTTTTAAAATTACGACCACGAGAATGAAGGTGAATTTGCGCAGCCCATAACTTGGGAACTACTGCTCCGATTTTGATGAAATTTTTTGCAAAAAATAGGAAATTTCTCTAACTTTGCGATGATATCTAATTAATGGGCGTGGCATTGCCCATTTAATTAGGAAATGTGCATTTACAAATACTTGTTTTTCAACTAAACTGTTGATGCCACGCCCATATAATATACTTCATTTGAAAGCTGACGTAATTTACTATCTTTCACAAAAAATTTGAACAAAATCCGTGCAGCCGTTCAAAAGTTATACGACTTTAAAAAGTTGCTAAAATCAATATTTGCTTCCTGGGGCATGCTGGGCGCCTGGTATTTTGCTAATATTTTTGTATAGACATGATTTTCAAAATTACGACCACGAGAATGAAGGTGAATTTGCGCAGCCCATAACTTGGGAACTACTGCTCCGATTTTGATGAAATTTTTTGCAAAAAATAGGAAATTTCTCTAACTTTGCGATGATATCTAATTAATGGGCGTGGCATTGCCCATTTAATTAGGAAATGTGCATTTACAAATACTTGTTTTTCAACTAAACTGTTGATGCCACGCCCATATAATATACTTCATTTGAAAGCTGACGTAATTTACTATCTTTCACAAAAAATTTGAACAAAATCCGTGCAGCCGTTCAAAAGTTATACGACTTTAAAAAGTTGCTAAAATCAATATTTGCTTCCTGGGGCATGCTGGGCGCCTGGTATTTTGCTAATATTTTTGTATAGACATGATTTTTAAAATTACGACCACGAGAATGAAGGTGAATTTGCGCAGCCCATAACTTGGGAACTACTGCTCCGATTTTGATGAAATTTTTTGCAAAAAATAGGAAATTTCTCTAACTTTGCGATGATATCTAATTAATGGGCGTGGCATTGCCCATTTAATTAGGAAATGTGCATTTACAAATACTTGTTTTTCAACTAAACTGTTGATGCCACGCCCATATAATATACTTCATTTGAAAGCTGACGTAATTTACTATCTTTCACAAAAAATTTGAACAAAATCCGTGCAGCCGTTCAAAAGTTATACGACTTTAAAAAGTTGCTAAAATCAATATTTGCTTCCTGGGGCATGCTGGGCGCCTGGTATTTTGCTAATATTTTTGTATAGACATGATTTTCAAAATTACGACCACGAGAATGAAGGTGAATTTGCGCAGCCCATAACTTGGGAACTACTGCTCCGATTTTGATGAAATTTTTTGCAAAAAATAGGAAATTTCTCTAACTTTGCGATGATATCTAATTAATGGGCGTGGCATTGCCCATTTAATTAGGAAATGTGCATTTACAAATACTTGTTTTTCAACTAAACTGTTGATGCCACGCCCATATAATATACTTCATTTGAAAGCTGACGTAATTTACTATCTTTCACAAAAAATTTGAACAAAATCCGTGCAGCCGTTCAAAAGTTATACGACTTTAAAAAGTTGCTAAAATCAATATTTGCTTCCTGGGGCATGCTGGGCGCCTGGTATTTTGCTAATATTTTTGTATAGACATGATTTTTAAAATTACGACCACGAGAATGAAGGTGAATTTGCGCAGCCCATAACTTGGGAACTACTGCTCCGATTTTGATGAAATTTTTTGCAAAAAATAGGAAATTTCTCTAACTTTGCGATGATATCTAATTAATGGGCGTGGCATTGCCCATTTAATTAGGAAATGTGCATTTACAAATACGTGTTTTTCAACTAAACTGTTGATGCCACGCCCATATAATATACTTCATTTGAAAGCTGACGTAATTTACTATCTTTCACAAAAAATTTGAACAAAATCCGTGCAGCCGTTCAAAAGTTATACGACTTTAAAAAGTTGCTAAAATCAATATTTGCTTCCTGGGGCATGCTGGGCGCCTGGTATTTTGCTAATATTTTTGTATAGACATGATTTTCAAAATTACGACCACGAGAATGAAGGTGAATTTGCGCAGCCCATAACTTGGGAACTACTGCTCCGATTTTGATGAAATTTTTTGCAAAAAATAGGAAATTTCTCTAACTTTGCGATGATATCTAATTAATGGGCGTGGCATTGCCCATTTAATTAGGAAATGTGCATTTACAAATACTTGTTTTTCAACTAAACTGTTGATGCCACGCCCATATAATATACTTCATTTGAAAGCTGACGTAATTTACTATCTTTCACAAAAAATTTGAACAAAATCCGTGCAGCCGTTCAAAAGTTATACGACTTTAAAAAGTTGCTAAAATCAATATTTGCTTCCTGGGGCATGCTGGGCGCCTGGTATTTTGCTAATATTTTTGTATAGACATGATTTTTAAAATTACGACCACGAGAATGAAGGTGAATTTGCGCAGCCCATAACTTGGGAACTACTGCTCCGATTTTGATGAAATTTTTTGCAAAAAATAGGAAATTTCTCTAACTTTGCGATGATATCTAATTAATGGGCGTGGCATTGCCCATTTAATTAGGAAATGTGCATTTACAAATACTTGTTTTTCAACTAAACTGTTGATGCCACGCCCATATAATATACTTCATTTGAAAGCTGACGTAATTTACTATCTTTCACAAAAAATTTGAACAAAATCCGTGCAGCCGTTCAAAAGTTATACGACTTTAAAAAGTTGCTAAAATCAATATTTGCTTCCTGGGGCATGCTGGGCGCCTGGTATTTTGCTAATATTTTTGTATAGACATGATTTTCAAAATTACGACCACGAGAATGAAGGTGAATTTGCGCAGCCCATAACTTGGGAACTACTGCTCCGATTTTGATGAAATTTTTTGCAAAAAATAGGAAATTTCTCTAACTTTGCGATGATATCTAATTAATGGGCGTGGCATTGCCCATTTAATTAGGAAATGTGCATTTACAAATACTTGTTTTTCAACTAAACTGTTGATGCCACGCCCATATAATATACTTCATTTGAAAGCTGACGTAATTTACTATCTTTCACAAAAAATTTGAACAAAATCCGTGCAGCCGTTCAAAAGTTATACGACTTTAAAAAGTTGCTAAAATCAATATTTGCTTCCTGGGGCATGCTGGGCGCCTGGTATTTTGCTAATATTTTTGTATAGACATGATTTTCAAAATTACGACCACGAGAATGAAGGTGAATTTGCGCAGCCCATAACTTGGGAACTACTGCTCCGATTTTGATGAAATTTTTTGCAAAAAATAGGAAATTTCTCTAACTTTGCGATGATATCTAATTAATGGGCGTGGCATTGCCCATTTAATTAGGAAATGTGCATTTACAAATACTTGTTTTTCAACTAAACTGTTGATGCCACGCCCATATAATATACTACATTTGAAAGCTGACGTAATTTACTATCTTTCACAAAAAATTTGAACAAAATCCGTACAGCCGTTCAAAAGTTATACGACTTTAAAAAGTTGCTAAAATGAATATTTGCTTCCTGGGACATGCTGGGCGCCTGGTATTTTGCTAATATTTTTGTATAGACATGATTTTCAAAATTACGACCACGAGAATGAAGGTGAATTTGCGCAGCCCATAACTTGGGAACTACTGCTCCGATTTTGATGAAATTTTTTGCAAAAAATAGGAAATTTCTCTAACTTTGCGATGATATCTAATTAATGGGCGTGGCATTGCCCATTTAATTAGGAAATGTGCATTTACAAATACTTGTTTTTCAACTAAACTGTTGATGCCACGCCCATATAATATACTTCATTTGAAAGCTGACGTAATTTACTATCTTTCACAAAAAATTTGAACAAAATCCGTGCAGCCGTTCAAAAGTTATACGACTTTAAAAAGTTGCTAAAATCAATATTTGCTTCCTGGGGCATGCTGGGCGCCTGGTATTTTGCTAATATTTTTGTATAGACATGATTTTCAAAATTACGACCACGAGAATGAAGGTGAATTTGCGCAGCCCATAACTTGGGAACTACTGCTCCGATTTTGATGAAATTTTTTGCAAAAAATAGGAAATTTCTCTAACTTTGCGATGATATCTAATTAATGGGCGTGGCATTGCCCATTTAATTAGGAAATGTGCATTTACAAATACTTGTTTTTCAACTAAACTGTTGATGCCACGCCCATATAATATACTACATTTGAAAGCTGACGTAATTTACTATCTTTCACAAAAAATTTGAACAAAATCCGTACAGCCGTTCAAAAGTTATACGACTTTAAAAAGTTGCTAAAATGAATATTTGCTTCCTGGGGCATGCTGGGCGCCTGGTATTTTGCTAATATTTTTGTATAGACATGATTTTCAAAATTACGACCACGAGAATGAAGGTGAATTTGCGCAGCCCATAACTTGGGAACTACTGCTCCGATTTTGATGAAATTTTTTGCAAAAAATAGGAAATTTCTCTAACTTTGCGATGATATCTAATTAATGGGCGTGGCATTGCCCATTTAATTAGGAAATGTGCATTTACAAATACTTGTTTTTCAACTAAACTGTTGATGCCACGCCCATATAATATACTTCATTTGAAAGCTGACGTAATTTACTATCTTTCACAAAAAATTTGAACAAAATCCGTGCAGCCGTTCAAAAGTTATACGACTTTAAAAAGTTGCTAAAATCAATATTTGCTTCCTGGGGCATGCTGGGCGCCTGGTATTTTGCTAATATTTTTGTATAGACATGATTTTCAAAATTACGACCACGAGAATGAAGGTGAATTTGCGCAGCCCATAACTTGGGAACTACTGCTCCGATTTTGATGAAATTTTTTGCAAAAAATAGGAAATTTCTCTAACTTTGCGATGATATCTAATTAATGGGCGTGGCATTGCCCATTTAATTAGGAAATGTGCATTTACAAATACTTGTTTTTCAACTAAACTGTTGATGCCACGCCCATATAATATACTTCATTTGAAAGCTGACGTAATTTACTATCTTTCACAAAAAATTTGAACAAAATCCGTGCAGCCGTTCAAAAGTTATACGACTTTAAAAAGTTGCTAAAATCAATATTTGCTTCCTGGGGCATGCTGGGCGCCTGGTATTTTGCTAATATTTTTGTATAGACATGATTTTCAAAATTACGACCACGAGAATGAAGGTGAATTTGCGCAGCCCATAACTTGGGAACTACTGCTCCGATTTTGATGAAATTTTTTGCAAAAAATAGGAAATTTCTCTAACTTTGCGATGATATCTAATTAATGGGCGTGGCATTGCCCATTTAATTAGGAAATGTGCATTTACAAATACTTGTTTTTCAACTAAACTGTTGATGCCATGCCCATATAATATACTTCATTTGAAAGCTGACGTAATTTACTATCTTTCACAAAAAATTTGAACAAAATCCGTGCAGCCGTTCAAAAGTTATACGACTTTAAAAAGTTGCTAAAATCAATATTTGCTTCCTGGGGCATGCTGGGCGCCTGGTATTTTGCTAATATTTTTGTATAGACATGATTTTCAAAATTACGACCACGAGAATGAAGGTGAATTTGCGCAGCCCATAACTTGGGAACTACTGCTCCGATTTTGATGAAATTTTTTGCAAAAAATAGGAAATTTCTCTAACTTTGCGATGATATCTAATTAATGGGCGTGGCATTGCCCATTTAATTAGGAAATGTGCATTTACAAATACTTGTTTTTCAACTAAACTGTTGATGCCACGCCCATATAATATACTTCATTTGAAAGCTGACGTAATTTACTATCTTTCACAAAAAATTTGAACAAAATCCGTGCAGCCGTTCAAAAGTTATACGACTTTAAAAAGTTGCTAAAATCAATATTTGCTTCCTGGGGCATGCTGGGCGCCTGGTATTTTGCTAATATTTTTGTATAGACATGATTTTCAAAATTACGACCACGAGAATGAAGGTGAATTTGCGCAGCCCATAACTTGGGAACTACTGCTCCGATTTTGATGAAATTTTTTGCAAAAAATAGGAAATTTCTCTAACTTTGCGATGATATCTAATTAATGGGCGTGGCATTGCCCATTTAATTAGGAAATGTGCATTTACAAATACTTGTTTTTCAACTAAACTGTTGATGCCACGCCCATATAATATACTTCATTTGAAAGCTGACGTAATTTACTATCTTTCACAAAAAATTTGAACAAAATCCGTGCAGCCGTTCAAAAGTTATACGACTTTAAAAAGTTGCTAAAATCAATATTTGCTTCCTGGGGCATGCTGGGCGCCTGGTATTTTGCTAATATTTTTGTATAGACATGATTTTCAAAATTACGACCACGAGAATGAAGGTGAATTTGCGCAGCCCATAACTTGGGAACTACTGCTCCGATTTTGATGAAATTTTTTGCAAAAAATAGGAAATTTCTCTAACTTTGCGATGATATCTAATTAATGGGCGTGGCATTGCCCATTTAATTAGGAAATGTGCATTTACAAATACTTGTTTTTCAACTAAACTGTTGATGCCATGCCCATATAATATACTTCATTTGAAAGCTGACGTAATTTACTATCTTTCACAAAAAATTTGAACAAAATCCGTGCAGCCGTTCAAAAGTTATACGACTTTAAAAAGTTGCTAAAATCAATATTTGCTTCCTGGGGCATGCTGGGCGCCTGGTATTTTGCTAATATTTTTGTATAGACATGATTTTCAAAATTACGACCACGAGAATGAAGGTGAATTTGCGCAGCCCATAACTTGGGAACTACTGCTCCGATTTTGATGAAATTTTTTGCAAAAAATAGGAAATTTCTCTAACTTTGCGATGATATCTAATTAATGGGCGTGGCATTGCCCATTTAATTAGGAAATGTGCATTTACAAATACTTGTTTTTCAACTAAACTGTTGATGCCACGCCCATATAATATACTTCATTTGAAAGCTGACGTAATTTACTATCTTTCACAAAAAATTTGAACAAAATCCGTGCAGCCGTTCAAAAGTTATACGACTTTAAAAAGTTGCTAAAATCAATATTTGCTTCCTGGGGCATGCTGGGCGCCTGGTATTTTGCTAATATTTTTGTATAGACATGATTTTCAAAATTACGACCACGAGAATGAAGGTGAATTTGCGCAGCCCATAACTTGGGAACTACTGCTCCGATTTTGATGAAATTTTTTGCAAAAAATAGGAAATTTCTCTAACTTTGCGATGATATCTAATTAATGGGCGTGGCATTGCCCATTTAATTAGGAAATGTGCATTTACAAATACTTGTTTTTCAACTAAACTGTTGATGCCACGCCCATATAATATACTTCATTTGAAAGCTGACGTAATTTACTATCTTTCACAAAAAATTTGAACAAAATCCGTACAGCCGTTCAAAAGTTATACGACTTTAAAAAGTTGCTAAAATGAATATTTGCTTCCTGGGACATGCTGGGCGCCTGGTATTTTGCTAATATTTTTGTATAGACATGATTTTCAAAATTACGACCACGAGAATGAAGGTGAATTTGCGCAGCCCATAACTTGGGAACTACTGCTCCGATTTTGATGAAATTTTTTGCAAAAAATAGGAAATTTCTCTAACTTTGCGATGATATCTAATTAATGGGCGTGGCATTGCCCATTTAATTAGGAAATGTGCATTTACAAATACTTGTTTTTCAACTAAACTGTTGATGCCACGCCCATATAATATACTTCATTTGAAAGCTGACGTAATTTACTATCTTTCACAAAAAATTTGAACAAAATCCGTGCAGCCGTTCAAAAGTTATACGACTTTAAAAAGTTGCTAAAATCAATATTTGCTTCCTGGGGCATGCTGGGCGCCTGGTATTTTGCTAATATTTTTGTATAGACATGATTTTCAAAATTACGACCACGAGAATGAAGGTGAATTTGCGCAGCCCATAACTTGGGAACTACTGCTCCGATTTTGATGAAATTTTTTGCAAAAAATAGGAAATTTCTCTAACTTTGCGATGATATCTAATTAATGGGCGTGGCATTGCCCATTTAATTAGGAAATGTGCATTTACAAATACTTGTTTTTCAACTAAACTGTTGATGCCACGCCCATATAATATACTACATTTGAAAGCTGACGTAATTTACTATCTTTCACAAAAAATTTGAACAAAATCCGTACAGCCGTTCAAAAGTTATACGACTTTAAAAAGTTGCTAAAATGAATATTTGCTTCCTGGGGCATGCTGGGCGCCTGGTATTTTGCTAATATTTTTGTATAGACATGATTTTCAAAATTACGACCACGAGAATGAAGGTGAATTTGCGCAGCCCATAACTTGGGAACTACTGCTCCGATTTTGATGAAATTTTTTGCAAAAAATAGGAAATTTCTCTAACTTTGCGATGATATCTAATTAATGGGCGTGGCATTGCCCATTTAATTAGGAAATGTGCATTTACAAATACTTGTTTTTCAACTAAACTGTTGATGCCACGCCCATATAATATACTTCATTTGAAAGCTGACGTAATTTACTATCTTTCACAAAAAATTTGAACAAAATCCGTGCAGCCGTTCAAAAGTTATACGACTTTAAAAAGTTGCTAAAATCAATATTTGCTTCCTGGGGCATGCTGGGCGCCTGGTATTTTGCTAATATTTTTGTATAGACATGATTTTCAAAATTACGACCACGAGAATGAAGGTGAATTTGCGCAGCCCATAACTTGGGAACTACTGCTCCGATTTTGATGAAATTTTTTGCAAAAAATAGGAAATTTCTCTAACTTTGCGATGATATCTAATTAATGGGCGTGGCATTGCCCATTTAATTAGGAAATGTGCATTTACAAATACTTGTTTTTCAACTAAACTGTTGATGCCATGCCCATATAATATACTTCATTTGAAAGCTGACGTAATTTACTATCTTTCACAAAAAATTTGAACAAAATCCGTGCAGCCGTTCAAAAGTTATACGACTTTAAAAAGTTGCTAAAATCAATATTTGCTTCCTGGGGCATGCTGGGCGCCTGGTATTTTGCTAATATTTTTGTATAGACATGATTTTCAAAATTACGACCACGAGAATGAAGGTGAATTTGCGCAGCCCATAACTTGGGAACTACTGCTCCGATTTTGATGAAATTTTTTGCAAAAAATAGGAAATTTCTCTAACTTTGCGATGATATCTAATTAATGGGCGTGGCATTGCCCATTTAATTAGGAAATGTGCATTTACAAATACTTGTTTTTCAACTAAACTGTTGATGCCACGCCCATATAATATACTTCATTTGAAAGCTGACGTAATTTACTATCTTTCACAAAAAATTTGAACAAAATCCGTGCAGCCGTTCAAAAGTTATACGACTTTAAAAAGTTGCTAAAATCAATATTTGCTTCCTGGGGCATGCTGGGCGCCTGGTATTTTGCTAATATTTTTGTATAGACATGATTTTCAAAATTACGACCACGAGAATGAAGGTGAATTTGCGCAGCCCATAACTTGGGAACTACTGCTCCGATTTTGATGAAATTTTTTGCAAAAAATAGGAAATTTCTCTAACTTTGCGATGATATCTAATTAATGGGCGTGGCATTGCCCATTTAATTAGGAAATGTGCATTTACAAATACTTGTTTTTCAACTAAACTGTTGATGCCACGCCCATATAATATACTACATTTGAAAGCTGACGTAATTTACTATCTTTCACAAAAAATTTGAACAAAATCCGTACAGCCGTTCAAAAGTTATACGACTTTAAAAAGTTGCTAAAATGAATATTTGCTTCCTGGGACATGCTGGGCGCCTGGTATTTTGCTAATATTTTTGTATAGACATGATTTTCAAAATTACGACCACGAGAATGAAGGTGAATTTGCGCAGCCCATAACTTGGGAACTACTGCTCCGATTTTGATGAAATTTTTTGCAAAAAATAGGAAATTTCTCTAACTTTGCGATGATATCTAATTAATGGGCGTGGCATTGCCCATTTAATTAGGAAATGTGCATTTACAAATACTTGTTTTTCAACTAAACTGTTGATGCCACGCCCATATAATATACTACATTTGAAAGCTGACGTAATTTACTATCTTTCACAAAAAATTTGAACAAAATCCGTACAGCCGTTCAAAAGTTATACGACTTTAAAAAGTTGCTAAAATGAATATTTGCTTCCTGGGGCATGCTGGGCGCCTGGTATTTTGCTAATATTTTTGTATAGACATGATTTTCAAAATTACGACCACGAGAATGAAGGTGAATTTGCGCAGCCCATAACTTGGGAACTACTGCTCCGATTTTGATGAAATTTTTTGCAAAAAATAGGAAATTTCTCTAACTTTGCGATGATATCTAATTAATGGGCGTGGCATTGCCCATTTAATTAGGAAATGTGCATTTACAAATACTTGTTTTTCAACTAAACTGTTGATGCCACGCCCATATAATATACTTCATTTGAAAGCTGACGTAATTTACTATCTTTCACAAAAAATTTGAACAAAATCCGTGCAGCCGTTCAAAAGTTATACGACTTTAAAAAGTTGCTAAAATCAATATTTGCTTCCTGGGGCATGCTGGGCGCCTGGTATTTTGCTAATATTTTTGTATAGACATGATTTTCAAAATTACGACCACGAGAATGAAGGTGAATTTGCGCAGCCCATAACTTGGGAACTACTGCTCCGATTTTGATGAAATTTTTTGCAAAAAATAGGAAATTTCTCTAACTTTGCGATGATATCTAATTAATGGGCGTGGCATTGCCCATTTAATTAGGAAATGTGCATTTACAAATACTTGTTTTTCAACTAAACTGTTGATGCCACGCCCATATAATATACTACATTTGAAAGCTGACGTAATTTACTATCTTTCACAAAAAATTTGAACAAAATCCGTACAGCCGTTCAAAAGTTATACGACTTTAAAAAGTTGCTAAAATGAATATTTGCTTCCTGGGGCATGCTGGGCGCCTGGTATTTTGCCAATATTTTTGTATAGACATGATTTTCAAAATTACGACCACGAGAATGAAGGTGAATTTGCGCAGCCCATAACTTGGGAACTACTGCTCCGATTTTGATGAAATTTTTTGCAAAAAATAGGAAATTTCTCTAACTTTGCGATGATATCTAATTAATGGGCGTGGCATTGCCCATTTAATTAGGAAATGTGCATTTACAAATACTTGTTTTTCAACTAAACTGTTGATGCCACGCCCATATAATATACTTCATTTGAAAGCTGACGTAATTTACTATCTTTCACAAAAAATTTGAACAAAATCCGTGCAGCCGTTCAAAAGTTATACGACTTTAAAAAGTTGCTAAAATCAATATTTGCTTCCTGGGGCATGCTGGGCGCCTGGTATTTTGCTAATATTTTTGTATAGACATGATTTTCAAAATTACGACCACGAGAATGAAGGTGAATTTGCGCAGCCCATAACTTGGGAACTACTGCTCCGATTTTGATGAAATTTTTTGCAAAAAATAGGAAATTTCTCTAACTTTGCGATGATATCTAATTAATGGGCGTGGCATTGCCCATTTAATTAGGAAATGTGCATTTACAAATACTTGTTTTTCAACTAAACTGTTGATGCCACGCCCATATAATATACTTCATTTGAAAGCTGACGTAATTTACTATCTTTCACAAAAAATTTGAACAAAATCCGTGCAGCCGTTCAAAAGTTATACGACTTTAAAAAGTTGCTAAAATCAATATTTGCTTCCTGGGGCATGCTGGGCGCCTGGTATTTTGCTAATATTTTTGTATAGACATGATTTTCAAAATTACGACCACGAGAATGAAGGTGAATTTGCGCAGCCCATAACTTGGGAACTACTGCTCCGATTTTGATGAAATTTTTTGCAAAAAATAGGAAATTTCTCTAACTTTGCGATGATATCTAATTAATGGGCGTGGCATTGCCCATTTAATTAGGAAATGTGCATTTACAAATACTTGTTTTTCAACTAAACTGTTGATGCCACGCCCATATAATATACTTCATTTGAAAGCTGACGTAATTTACTATCTTTCACAAAAAATTTGAACAAAATCCGTGCAGCCGTTCAAAAGTTATACGACTTTAAAAAGTTGCTAAAATGAATATTTGCTTCCTGGGGCATGCTGGGCGCCTGGTATTTTGCTAATATTTTTGTATAGACATGATTTTCAAAATTACGACCACGAGAATGAAGGTGAATTTGCGCAGCCCATAACTTGGGAACTACTGCTCCGATTTTGATGAAATTTTTTGCAAAAAATAGGAAATTTCTCTAACTTTGCGATGATATCTAATTAATGGGCGTGGCATTGCCCATTTAATTAGGAAATGTGCATTTATAAATACTTGTTTTTCAACTAAACTGTTGATGCCACGCCCATATAATATACTTCATTTGAAAGCTGACGTAATTTACTATCTTTCACAAAAAATTTGAACAAAATCCGTGCAGCCGTTCAAAAGTTATACGACTTTAAAAAGTTGCTAAAATCAATATTTGCTTCCTGGGGCATGCTGGGCGCCTGGTATTTTGCTAATATTTTTGTATAGACATGATTTTTAAAATTACGACCACGAGAATGAAGGTGAATTTGCGCAGCCCATAACTTGGGAACTACTGCTCCGATTTTGATGAAATTTTTTGCAAAAAATAGGAAATTTCTCTAACTTTGCGATGATATCTAATTAATGGGCGTGGCATTGCCCATTTAATTAGGAAATGTGCATTTACAAATACTTGTTTTTCAACTAAACTGTTGATGCCACGCCCATATAATATACTTCATTTGAAAGCTGACGTAATTTACTATCTTTCACAAAAAATTTGAACAAAATCCGTGCAGCCGTTCAAAAGTTATACGACTTTAAAAAGTTGCTAAAATCAATATTTGCTTCCTGGGGCATGCTGGGCGCCTGGTATTTTGCTAATATTTTTGTATAGACATGATTTTCAAAATTACGACCACGAGAATGAAGGTGAATTTGCGCAGCCCATAACTTGGGAACTACTGCTCCGATTTTGATGAAATTTTTTGCAAAAAATAGGAAATTTCTCTAACTTTGCGATGATATCTAATTAATGGGCGTGGCATTGCCCATTTAATTAGGAAATGTGCATTTACAAATACTTGTTTTTCAACTAAACTGTTGATGCCACGCCCATATAATATACTTCATTTGAAAGCTGACGTAATTTACTATCTTTCACAAAAAATTTGAACAAAATCCGTGCAGCCGTTCAAAAGTTATACGACTTTAAAAAGTTGCTAAAATCAATATTTGCTTCCTGGGGCATGCTGGGCGCCTGGTATTTTGCTAATATTTTTGTATAGACATGATTTTTAAAATTACGACCACGAGAATGAAGGTGAATTTGCGCAGCCCATAACTTGGGAACTACTGCTCCGATTTTGATGAAATTTTTTGCAAAAAATAGGAAATTTCTCTAACTTTGCGATGATATCTAATTAATGGGCGTGGCATTGCCCATTTAATTAGGAAATGTGCATTTACAAATACTTGTTTTTCAACTAAACTGTTGATGCCACGCCCATATAATATACTTCATTTGAAAGCTGACGTAATTTACTATCTTTCACAAAAAATTTGAACAAAATCCGTGCAGCCGTTCAAAAGTTATACGACTTTAAAAAGTTGCTAAAATCAATATTTGCTTCCTGGGGCATGCTGGGCGCCTGGTATTTTGCTAATATTTTTGTATAGACATGATTTTCAAAATTACGACCACGAGAATGAAGGTGAATTTGCGCAGCCCATAACTTGGGAACTACTGCTCCGATTTTGATGAAATTTTTTGCAAAAAATAGGAAATTTCTCTAACTTTGCGATGATATCTAATTAATGGGCGTGGCATTGCCCATTTAATTAGGAAATGTGCATTTACAAATACTTGTTTTTCAACTAAACTGTTGATGCCACGCCCATATAATATACTTCATTTGAAAGCTGACGTAATTTACTATCTTTCACAAAAAATTTGAACAAAATCCGTGCAGCCGTTCAAAAGTTATACGACTTTAAAAAGTTGCTAAAATCAATATTTGCTTCCTGGGGCATGCTGGGCGCCTGGTATTTTGCTAATATTTTTGTATAGACATGATTTTCAAAATTACGACCACGAGAATGAAGGTGAATTTGCGCAGCCCATAACTTGGGAACTACTGCTCCGATTTTGATGAAATTTTTTGCAAAAAATAGGAAATTTCTCTAACTTTGCGATGATATCTAATTAATGGGCGTGGCATTGCCCATTTAATTAGGAAATGTGCATTTACAAATACTTGTTTTTCAACTAAACTGTTGATGCCACGCCCATATAATATACTTCATTTGAAAGCTGACGTAATTTACTATCTTTCACAAAAAATTTGAACAAAATCCGTGCAGCCGTTCAAAAGTTATACGACTTTAAAAAGTTGCTAAAATCAATATTTGCTTCCTGGGGCATGCTGGGCGCCTGGTATTTTGCTAATATTTTTGTATAGACATGATTTTCAAAATTACGACCACGAGAATGAAGGTGAATTTGCGCAGCCCATAACTTGGGAACTACTGCTCCGATTTTGATGAAATTTTTTGCAAAAAATAGGAAATTTCTCTAACTTTGCGATGATATCTAATTAATGGGCGTGGCATTGCCCATTTAATTAGGAAATGTGCATTTACAAATACTTGTTTTTCAACTAAACTGTTGATGCCACGCCCATATAATATACTACATTTGAAAGCTGACGTAATTTACTATCTTTCACAAAAAATTTGAACAAAATCCGTACAGCCGTTCAAAAGTTATACGACTTTAAAAAGTTGCTAAAATGAATATTTGCTTCCTGGGGCATGCTGGGCGCCTGGTATTTTGCTAATATTTTTGTATAGACATGATTTTCAAAATTACGACCACGAGAATGAAGGTGAATTTGCGCAGCCCATAACTTGGGAACTACTGCTCCGATTTTGATGAAATTTTTTGCAAAAAATAGGAAATTTCTCTAACTTTGCGATGATATCTAATTAATGGGCGTGGCATTGCCCATTTAATTAGGAAATGTGCATTTACAAATACTTGTTTTTCAACTAAACTGTTGATGCCACGCCCATATAATATACTTCATTTGAAAGCTGACGTAATTTACTATCTTTCACAAAAAATTTGAATAAAATCCGTGCAGCCGTTCAAAAGTTATACGACTTTAAAAAGTTGCTAAAATCAATATTTGCTTCCTGGGGCATGCTGGGCGCCTGGTATTTTGCTAATATTTTTGTATAGACATGATTTTCAAAATTACGACCACGAGAATGAAGGTGAATTTGCGCAGCCCATAACTTGGGAACTACTGCTCCGATTTTGATGAAATTTTTTGCAAAAAATAGGAAATTTCTCTAACTTTGCGATGATATCTAATTAATGGGCGTGGCATTGCCCATTTAATTAGGAAATGTGCATTTACAAATACTTGTTTTTCAACTAAACTGTTGATGCCATGCCCATATAATATACTTCATTTGAAAGCTGACGTAAGTTACTATCTTTCACAAAAAATTTGAACAAAATCCGTGCAGCCGTTCAAAAGTTATACGACTTTAAAAAGTTGCTAAAATCAATATTTGCTTCCTGGGGCATGCTGGGCGCCTGGTATTTTGCTAATATTTTTGTATAGACATGATTTTCAAAATTACGACCACGAGAATGAAGGTGAATTTGCGCAGCCCATAACTTGGGAACTACTGCTCCGATTTTGATGAAATTTTTTGCAAAAAATAGGAAATTTCTCTAACTTTGCGATGATATCTAATTAATGGGCGTGGCATTGCCCATTTAATTAGGAAATGTGCATTTACAAATACTTGTTTTTCAACTAAACTGTTGATGCCACGCCCATATAATATACTACATTTGAAAGCTGACGTAATTTACTATCTTTCACAAAAAATTTGAACAAAATCCGTACAGCCGTTCAAAAGTTATACGACTTTAAAAAGTTGCTAAAATGAATATTTGCTTCCTGGGACATGCTGGGCGCCTGGTATTTTGCTAATATTTTTGTATAGACATGATTTTCAAAATTACGACCACGAGAATGAAGGTGAATTTGCGCAGCCCATAACTTGGGAACTACTGCTCCGATTTTGATGAAATTTTTTGCAAAAAATAGGAAATTTCTCTAACTTTGCGATGATATCTAATTAATGGGCGTGGCATTGCCCATTAATTAGGAAATGTGCATTTACAAATACTTGTTTTTCAACTAAACTGTTGATGCCACGCCCATATAATATACTTCATTTGAAAGCTGACGTAATTTACTATCTTTCACAAAAAATTTGAACAAAATCCGTGCAGCCGTTCAAAAGTTATACGACTTTAAAAAGTTGCTAAAATCAATATTTGCTTCCTGGGGCATGCTGGGCGCCTGGTATTTTGCTAATATTTTTGTATAGACATGATTTTCAAAATTACGACCACGAGAATGAAGGTGAATTTGCGCAGCCCATAACTTGGGAACTACTGCTCCGATTTTGATGAAATTTTTTGCAAAAAATAGGAAATTTCTCTAACTTTGCGATGATATCTAATTAATGGGCGTGGCATTGCCCATTTAATTAGGAAATGTGCATTTACAAATACTTGTTTTTCAACTAAACTGTTGATGCCACGCCCATATAATATACTACATTTGAAAGCTGACGTAATTTACTATCTTTCACAAAAAATTTGAACAAAATCCGTACAGCCGTTCAAAAGTTATACGACTTTAAAAAGTTGCTAAAATGAATATTTGCTTCCTGGGTCATGCTGGGCGCCTGGTATTTTGCTAATATTTTTGTATAGACATGATTTTCAAAATTACGACCACGAGAATGAAGGTGAATTTGCGCAGCCCATAACTTGGGAACTACTGCTCCGATTTTGATGAAATTTTTTGCAAAAAATAGGAAATTTCTCTAACTTTGCGATGATATCTAATTAATGGGCGTGGCATTGCCCATTTAATTAGGAAATGTGCATTTACAAATACTTGTTTTTCAACTAAACTGTTGATGCCACGCCCATATAATATACTTCATTTGAAAGCTGACGTAATTTACTATCTTTCACAAAAAATTTGAACAAAATCCGTGCAGCCGTTCAAAAGTTATACGACTTTAAAAAGTTGCTAAAATCAATATTTGCTTCCTGGGGCATGCTGGGCGCCTGGTATTTTGCTAATATTTTTGTATAGACATGATTTTCAAAATTACGACCACGAGAATGAAGGTGAATTTGCGCAGCCCATAACTTGGGAACTACTGCTCCGATTTTGATGAAATTTTTTGCAAAAAATAGGAAATTTCTCTAACTTTGCGATGATATCTAATTAATGGGCGTGGCATTGCCCATTTAATTAGGAAATGTGCATTTACAAATACTTGTTTTTCAACTAAACTGTTGATGCCACGCCCATATAATATACTACATTTGAAAGCTGACGTAATTTACTATCTTTCACAAAAAATTTGAACAAAATCCGTACAGCCGTTCAAAAGTTATACGACTTTAAAAAGTTGCTAAAATGAATATTTGCTTCCTGGGGCATGCTGGGCGCCTGGTATTTTGCCAATATTTTTGTATAGACATGATTTTCAAAATTACGACCACGAGAATGAAGGTGAATTTGCGCAGCCCATAACTTGGGAACTACTGCTCCGATTTTGATGAAATTTTTTGCAAAAAATAGGAAATTTCTCTAACTTTGCGATGATATCTAATTAATGGGCGTGGCATTGCCCATTTAATTAGGAAATGTGCATTTACAAATACTTGTTTTTCAACTAAACTGTTGATGCCACGCCCATATAATATACTTCATTTGAAAGCTGACGTAATTTACTATCTTTCACAAAAAATTTGAACAAAATCCGTGCAGCCGTTCAAAAGTTATACGACTTTAAAAAGTTGCTAAAATCAATATTTGCTTCCTGGGGCATGCTGGGCGCCTGGTATTTTGCTAATATTTTTGTATAGACATGATTTTCAAAATTACGACCACGAGAATGAAGGTGAATTTGCGCAGCCCATAACTTGGGAACTACTGCTCCGATTTTGATGAAATTTTTTGCAAAAAATAGGAAATTTCTCTAACTTTGCGATGATATCTAATTAATGGGCGTGGCATTGCCCATTTAATTAGGAAATGTGCATTTACAAATACTTGTTTTTCAACTAAACTGTTGATGCCACGCCCATATAATATACTTCATTTGAAAGCTGACGTAATTTACTATCTTTCACAAAAAATTTGAACAAAATCCGTGCAGCCGTTCAAAAGTTATACGACTTTAAAAAGTTGCTAAAATCAATATTTGCTTCCTGGGGCATGCTGGGCGCCTGGTATTTTGCTAATATTTTTGTATAGACATGATTTTCAAAATTACGACCACGAGAATGAAGGTGAATTTGCGCAGCCCATAACTTGGGAACTACTGCTCCGATTTTGATGAAATTTTTTGCAAAAAATAGGAAATTTCTCTAACTTTGCGATGATATCTAATTAATGGGCGTGGCATTGCCCATTTAATTAGGAAATGTGCATTTACAAATACTTGTTTTTCAACTAAACTGTTGATGCCACGCCCATATAATATACTTCATTTGAAAGCTGACGTAATTTACTATCTTTCACAAAAAATTTGAACAAAATCCGTGCAGCCGTTCAAAAGTTATACGACTTTAAAAAGTTGCTAAAATGAATATTTGCTTCCTGGGGCATGCTGGGCGCCTGGTATTTTGCTAATATTTTTGTATAGACATGATTTTCAAAATTACGACCACGAGAATGAAGGTGAATTTGCGCAGCCCATAACTTGGGAACTACTGCTCCGATTTTGATGAAATTTTTTGCAAAAAATAAGTTATACGACTTTAAAAAGTTGCTAAAATGAATATTTGCTTCCTGGGACATGCTGGGCGCCTGGTATTTTGCTAATATTTTTGTATAGACATGATTTTCAAAATTACGACCACGAGAATGAAGGTGAATTTGCGCAGCCCATAACTTGGGAACTACTGCTCCGATTTTGATGAAATTTTTTGCAAAAAATAGGAAATTTCTCTAACTTTGCGATGATATCTAATTAATGGGCGTGGCATTGCCCATTTAATTAGGAAATGTGCATTTACAAATACTTGTTTTTCAACTAAACTGTTGATGCCACGCCCATATAATATACTTCATTTGAAAGCTGACGTAATTTACTATCTTTCACAAAAAATTTGAACAAAATCCGTGCAGCCGTTCAAAAGTTATACGACTTTAAAAAGTTGCTAAAATCAATATTTGCTTCCTGGGGCATGCTGGGCGCCTGGTATTTTGCTAATATTTTTGTATAGACATGATTTTCAAAATTACGACCACGAGAATGAAGGTGAATTTGCGCAGCCCATAACTTGGGAACTACTGCTCCGATTTTGATGAAATTTTTTGCAAAAAATAGGAAATTTCTCTAACTTTGCGATGATATCTAATTAATGGGCGTGGCATTGCCCATTTAATTAGGAAATGTGCATTTACAAATACTTGTTTTTCAACTAAACTGTTGATGCCACGCCCATATAATATACTACATTTGAAAGCTGACGTAATTTACTATCTTTCACAAAAAATTTGAACAAAATCCGTACAGCCGTTCAAAAGTTATACGACTTTAAAAAGTTGCTAAAATGAATATTTGCTTCCTGGGGCATGCTGGGCGCCTGGTATTTTGCCAATATTTTTGTATAGACATGATTTTCAAAATTACGACCACGAGAATGAAGGTGAATTTGCGCAGCCCATAACTTGGGAACTACTGCTCCGATTTTGATGAAATTTTTTGCAAAAAATAGGAAATTTCTCTAACTTTGCGATGATATCTAATTAATGGGCGTGGCATTGCCCATTTAATTAGGAAATGTGCATTTACAAATACTTGTTTTTCAACTAAACTGTTGATGCCACGCCCATATAATATACTTCATTTGAAAGCTGACGTAATTTACTATCTTTCACAAAAAATTTGAACAAAATCCGTGCAGCCGTTCAAAAGTTATACGACTTTAAAAAGTTGCTAAAATCAATATTTGCTTCCTGGGGCATGCTGGGCGCCTGGTATTTTGCTAATATTTTTGTATAGACATGATTTTCAAAATTACGACCACGAGAATGAAGGTGAATTTGCGCAGCCCATAACTTGGGAACTACTGCTCCGATTTTGATGAAATTTTTTGCAAAAAATAGGAAATTTCTCTAACTTTGCGATGATATCTAATTAATGGGCGTGGCATTGCCCATTTAATTAGGAAATGTGCATTTACAAATACTTGTTTTTCAACTAAACTGTTGATGCCACGCCCATATAATATACTTCATTTGAAAGCTGACGTAATTTACTATCTTTCACAAAAAATTTGAACAAAATCCGTGCAGCCGTTCAAAAGTTATACGACTTTAAAAAGTTGCTAAAATCAATATTTGCTTCCTGGGGCATGCTGGGCGCCTGGTATTTTGCTAATATTTTTGTATAGACATGATTTTCAAAATTACGACCACGAGAATGAAGGTGAATTTGCGCAGCCCATAACTTGGGAACTACTGCTCCGATTTTGATGAAATTTTTTGCAAAAAATAGGAAATTTCTCTAACTTTGCGATGATATCTAATTAATGGGCGTGGCATTGCCCATTTAATTAGGAAATGTGCATTTACAAATACTTGTTTTTCAACTAAACTGTTGATGCCACGCCCATATAATATACTTCATTTGAAAGCTGACGTAATTTACTATCTTTCACAAAAAATTTGAACAAAATCCGTGCAGCCGTTCAAAAGTTATACGACTTTAAAAAGTTGCTAAAATGAATATTTGCTTCCTGGGGCATGCTGGGCGCCTGGTATTTTGCTAATATTTTTGTATAGACATGATTTTCAAAATTACGACCACGAGAATGAAGGTGAATTTGCGCAGCCCATAACTTGGGAACTACTGCTCCGATTTTGATGAAATTTTTTGCAAAAAATAAGTTATACGACTTTAAAAAGTTGCTAAAATGAATATTTGCTTCCTGGGACATGCTGGGCGCCTGGTATTTTGCTAATATTTTTGTATAGACATGATTTTCAAAATTACGACCACGAGAATGAAGGTGAATTTGCGCAGCCCATAACTTGGGAACTACTGCTCCGATTTTGATGAAATTTTTTGCAAAAAATAGGAAATTTCTCTAACTTTGCGATGATATCTAATTAATGGGCGTGGCATTGCCCATTTAATTAGGAAATGTGCATTTACAAATACTTGTTTTTCAACTAAACTGTTGATGCCACGCCCATATAATATACTTCATTTGAAAGCTGACGTAATTTACTATCTTTCACAAAAAATTTGAACAAAATCCGTGCAGCCGTTCAAAAGTTATACGACTTTAAAAAGTTGCTAAAATGAATATTTGCTTCCTGGGGCATGCTGGGCGCCTGGTATTTTGCTAATATTTTTGTATAGACATGATTTTCAAAATTACGACCACGAGAATGAAGGTGAATTTGCGCAGCCCATAACTTGGGAACTACTGCTCCGATTTTGATGAAATTTTTTGCAAAAAATAGGAAATTTCTCTAACTTTGCGATGATATCTAATTAATGGGCGTGGCATTGCCCATTTAATTAGGAAATGTGCATTTACAAATACTTGTTTTTCAACTAAACTGTTGATGCCACGCCCATATAATATACTACATTTGAAAGCTGACGTAATTTACTATCTTTCACAAAAAATTTGAACAAAATCCGTACAGCCGTTCAAAAGTTATACGACTTTAAAAAGTTGCTAAAATGAATATTTGCTTCCTGGGGCATGCTGGGCGCCTGGTATTTTGCCAATATTTTTGTATAGACATGATTTTCAAAATTACGACCACGAGAATGAAGGTGAATTTGCGCAGCCCATAACTTGGGAACTACTGCTCCGATTTTGATGAAATTTTTTGCAAAAAATAGGAAATTTCTCTAACTTTGCGATGATATCTAATTAATGGGCGTGGCATTGCCCATTTAATTAGGAAATGTGCATTTACAAATACTTGTTTTTCAACTAAACTGTTGATGCCACGCCCATATAATATACTTCATTTGAAAGCTGACGTAATTTACTATCTTTCACAAAAAATTTGAACAAAATCCGTGCAGCCGTTCAAAAGTTATACGACTTTAAAAAGTTGCTAAAATCAATATTTGCTTCCTGGGGCATGCTGGGCGCCTGGTATTTTGCTAATATTTTTGTATAGACATGATTTTCAAAATTACGACCACGAGAATGAAGGTGAATTTGCGCAGCCCATAACTTGGGAACTACTGCTCCGATTTTGATGAAATTTTTTGCAAAAAATAGGAAATTTCTCTAACTTTGCGATGATATCTAATTAATGGGCGTGGCATTGCCCATTTAATTAGGAAATGTGCATTTACAAATACTTGTTTTTCAACTAAACTGTTGATGCCACGCCCATATAATATACTTCATTTGAAAGCTGACGTAATTTACTATCTTTCACAAAAAATTTGAACAAAATCCGTGCAGCCGTTCAAAAGTTATACGACTTTAAAAAGTTGCTAAAATCAATATTTGCTTCCTGGGGCATGCTGGGCGCCTGGTATTTTGCTAATATTTTTGTATAGACATGATTTTCAAAATTACGACCACGAGAATGAAGGTGAATTTGCGCAGCCCATAACTTGGGAACTACTGCTCCGATTTTGATGAAATTTTTTGCAAAAAATAGGAAATTTCTCTAACTTTGCGATGATATCTAATTAATGGGCGTGGCATTGCCCATTTAATTAGGAAATGTGCATTTACAAATACTTGTTTTTCAACTAAACTGTTGATGCCACGCCCATATAATATACTTCATTTGAAAGCTGACGTAATTTACTATCTTTCACAAAAAATTTGAACAAAATCCGTGCAGCCGTTCAAAAGTTATACGACTTTAAAAAGTTGCTAAAATCAATATTTGCTTCCTGGGGCATGCTGGGCGCCTGGTATTTTGCTAATATTTTTGTATAGACATGATTTTCAAAATTACGACCACGAGAATGAAGGTGAATTTGCGCAGCCCATAACTTGGGAACTACTGCTCCGATTTTGATGAAATTTTTTGCAAAAAATAGGAAATTTCTCTAACTTTGCGATGATATCTAATTAATGGGCGTGGCATTGCCCATTTAATTAGGAAATGTGCATTTACAAATACTTGTTTTTCAACTAAACTGTTGATGCCACGCCCATATAATATACTTCATTTGAAAGCTGACGTAATTTACTATCTTTCACAAAAAATTTGAACAAAATCCGTGCAGCCGTTCAAAAGTTATACGACTTTAAAAAGTTGCTAAAATGAATATTTGCTTCCTGGGGCATGCTGGGCGCCTGGTATTTTGCTAATATTTTTGTATAGACATGATTTTCAAAATTACGACCACGAGAATGAAGGTGAATTTGCGCAGCCCATAACTTGGGAACTACTGCTCCGATTTTGATGAAATTTTTTGCAAAAAATAAGTTATACGACTTTAAAAAGTTGCTAAAATGAATATTTGCTTCCTGGGACATGCTGGGCGCCTGGTATTTTGCTAATATTTTTGTATAGACATGATTTTCAAAATTACGACCACGAGAATGAAGGTGAATTTGCGCAGCCCATAACTTGGGAACTACTGCTCCGATTTTGATGAAATTTTTTGCAAAAAATAGGAAATTTCTCTAACTTTGCGATGATATCTAATTAATGGGCGTGGCATTGCCCATTTAATTAGGAAATGTGCATTTACAAATACTTGTTTTTCAACTAAACTGTTGATGCCACGCCCATATAATATACTTCATTTGAAAGCTGACGTAATTTACTATCTTTCACAAAAAATTTGAACAAAATCCGTGCAGCCGTTCAAAAGTTATACGACTTTAAAAAGTTGCTAAAATGAATATTTGCTTCCTGGGGCATGCTGGGCGCCTGGTATTTTGCTAATATTTTTGTATAGACATGATTTTCAAAATTACGACCACGAGAATGAAGGTGAATTTGCGCAGCCCATAACTTGGGAACTACTGCTCCGATTTTGATGAAATTTTTTGCAAAAAATAGGAAATTTCTCTAACTTTGCGATGATATCTAATTAATGGGCGTGGCATTGCCCATTTAATTAGGAAATGTGCATTTACAAATACTTGTTTTTCAACTAAACTGTTGATGCCACGCCCATATAATATACTACATTTGAAAGCTGACGTAATTTACTATCTTTCACAAAAAATTTGAACAAAATCCGTACAGCCGTTCAAAAGTTATACGACTTTAAAAAGTTGCTAAAATGAATATTTGCTTCCTGGGGCATGCTGGGCGCCTGGTATTTTGCCAATATTTTTGTATAGACATGATTTTCAAAATTACGACCACGAGAATGAAGGTGAATTTGCGCAGCCCATAACTTGGGAACTACTGCTCCGATTTTGATGAAATTTTTTGCAAAAAATAGGAAATTTCTCTAACTTTGCGATGATATCTAATTAATGGGCGTGGCATTGCCCATTTAATTAGGAAATGTGCATTTACAAATACTTGTTTTTCAACTAAACTGTTGATGCCACGCCCATATAATATACTTCATTTGAAAGCTGACGTAATTTACTATCTTTCACAAAAAATTTGAACAAAATCCGTGCAGCCGTTCAAAAGTTATACGACTTTAAAAAGTTGCTAAAATCAATATTTGCTTCCTGGGGCATGCTGGGCGCCTGGTATTTTGCTAATATTTTTGTATAGACATGATTTTCAAAATTACGACCACGAGAATGAAGGTGAATTTGCGCAGCCCATAACTTGGGAACTACTGCTCCGATTTTGATGAAATTTTTTGCAAAAAATAGGAAATTTCTCTAACTTTGCGATGATATCTAATTAATGGGCGTGGCATTGCCCATTTAATTAGGAAATGTGCATTTACAAATACTTGTTTTTCAACTAAACTGTTGATGCCACGCCCATATAATATACTTCATTTGAAAGCTGACGTAATTTACTATCTTTCACAAAAAATTTGAACAAAATCCGTGCAGCCGTTCAAAAGTTATACGACTTTAAAAAGTTGCTAAAATCAATATTTGCTTCCTGGGGCATGCTGGGCGCCTGGTATTTTGCTAATATTTTTGTATAGACATGATTTTCAAAATTACGACCACGAGAATGAAGGTGAATTTGCGCAGCCCATAACTTGGGAACTACTGCTCCGATTTTGATGAAATTTTTTGCAAAAAATAGGAAATTTCTCTAACTTTGCGATGATATCTAATTAATGGGCGTGGCATTGCCCATTTAATTAGGAAATGTGCATTTACAAATACTTGTTTTTCAACTAAACTGTTGATGCCACGCCCATATAATATACTTCATTTGAAAGCTGACGTAATTTACTATCTTTCACAAAAAATTTGAACAAAATCCGTGCAGCCGTTCAAAAGTTATACGACTTTAAAAAGTTGCTAAAATGAATATTTGCTTCCTGGGGCATGCTGGGCGCCTGGTATTTTGCTAATATTTTTGTATAGACATGATTTTCAAAATTACGACCACGAGAATGAAGGTGAATTTGCGCAGCCCATAACTTGGGAACTACTGCTCCGATTTTGATGAAATTTTTTGCAAAAAATAAGTTATACGACTTTAAAAAGTTGCTAAAATGAATATTTGCTTCCTGGGACATGCTGGGCGCCTGGTATTTTGCTAATATTTTTGTATAGACATGATTTTCAAAATTACGACCACGAGAATGAAGGTGAATTTGCGCAGCCCATAACTTGGGAACTACTGCTCCGATTTTGATGAAATTTTTTGCAAAAAATAGGAAATTTCTCTAACTTTGCGATGATATCTAATTAATGGGCGTGGCATTGCCCATTTAATTAGGAAATGTGCATTTACAAATACTTGTTTTTCAACTAAACTGTTGATGCCACGCCCATATAATATACTTCATTTGAAAGCTGACGTAATTTACTATCTTTCACAAAAAATTTGAACAAAATCCGTGCAGCCGTTCAAAAGTTATACGACTTTAAAAAGTTGCTAAAATGAATATTTGCTTCCTGGGGCATGCTGGGCGCCTGGTATTTTGCTAATATTTTTGTATAGACATGATTTTCAAAATTACGACCACGAGAATGAAGGTGAATTTGCGCAGCCCATAACTTGGGAACTACTGCTCCGATTTTGATGAAATTTTTTGCAAAAAATAGGAAATTTCTCTAACTTTGCGATGATATCTAATTAATGGGCGTGGCATTGCCCATTTAATTAGGAAATGTGCATTTACAAATACTTGTTTTTCAACTAAACTGTTGATGCCACGCCCATATAATATACTACATTTGAAAGCTGACGTAATTTACTATCTTTCACAAAAAATTTGAACAAAATCCGTACAGCCGTTCAAAAGTTATACGACTTTAAAAAGTTGCTAAAATGAATATTTGCTTCCTGGGACATGCTGGGCGCCTGGTATTTTGCTAATATTTTTGTATAGACATGATTTTCAAAATTACGACCACGAGAATGAAGGTGAATTTGCGCAGCCCATAACTTGGGAACTACTGCTCCGATTTTGATGAAATTTTTTGCAAAAAATAGGAAATTTCTCTAACTTTGCGATGATATCTAATTAATGGGCGTGGCATTGCCCATTTAATTAGGAAATGTGCATTTACAAATACTTGTTTTTCAACTAAACTGTTGATGCCACGCCCATATAATATACTTCATTTGAAAGCTGACGTAATTTACTATCTTTCACAAAAAATTTGAACAAAATCCGTGCAGCCGTTCAAAAGTTATACGACTTTAAAAAGTTGCTAAAATCAATATTTGCTTCCTGGGGCATGCTGGGCGCCTGGTATTTTGCTAATATTTTTGTATAGACATGATTTTCAAAATTACGACCACGAGAATGAAGGTGAATTTGCGCAGCCCATAACTTGGGAACTACTGCTCCGATTTTGATGAAATTTTTTGCAAAAAATAGGAAATTTCTCTAACTTTGCGATGATATCTAATTAATGGGCGTGGCATTGCCCATTTAATTAGGAAATGTGCATTTACAAATACTTGTTTTTCAACTAAACTGTTGATGCCACGCCCATATAATATACTACATTTGAAAGCTGACGTAATTTACTATCTTTCACAAAAAATTTGAACAAAATCCGTACAGCCGTTCAAAAGTTATACGACTTTAAAAAGTTGCTAAAATGAATATTTGCTTCCTGGGGCATGCTGGGCGCCTGGTATTTTGCTAATATTTTTGTATAGACATGATTTTCAAAATTACGACCACGAGAATGAAGGTGAATTTGCGCAGCCCATAACTTGGGAACTACTGCTCCGATTTTGATGAAATTTTTTGCAAAAAATAGGAAATTTCTCTAACTTTGCGATGATATCTAATTAATGGGCGTGGCATTGCCCATTTAATTAGGAAATGTGCATTTACAAATACTTGTTTTTCAACTAAACTGTTGATGCCACGCCCATATAATATACTTCATTTGAAAGCTGACGTAATTTACTATCTTTCACAAAAAATTTGAACAAAATCCGTGCAGCCGTTCAAAAGTTATACGACTTTAAAAAGTTGCTAAAATCAATATTTGCTTCCTGGGGCATGCTGGGCGCCTGGTATTTTGCTAATATTTTTGTATAGACATGATTTTCAAAATTACGACCACGAGAATGAAGGTGAATTTGCGCAGCCCATAACTTGGGAACTACTGCTCCGATTTTGATGAAATTTTTTGCAAAAAATAGGAAATTTCTCTAACTTTGCGATGATATCTAATTAATGGGCGTGGCATTGCCCATTTAATTAGGAAATGTGCATTTACAAATACTTGTTTTTCAACTAAACTGTTGATGCCACGCCCATATAATATACTTCATTTGAAAGCTGACGTAATTTACTATCTTTCACAAAAAATTTGAACAAAATCCGTGCAGCCGTTCAAAAGTTATACGACTTTAAAAAGTTGCTAAAATCAATATTTGCTTCCTGGGGCATGCTGGGCGCCTGGTATTTTGCTAATATTTTTGTATAGACATGATTTTCAAAATTACGACCACGAGAATGAAGGTGAATTTGCGCAGCCCATAACTTGGGAACTACTGCTCCGATTTTGATGAAATTTTTTGCAAAAAATAGGAAATTTCTCTAACTTTGCGATGATATCTAATTAATGGGCGTGGCATTGCCCATTTAATTAGGAAATGTGCATTTACAAATACTTGTTTTTCAACTAAACTGTTGATGCCACGCCCATATAATATACTACATTTGAAAGCTGACGTAATTTACTATCTTTCACAAAAAATTTGAACAAAATCCGTACAGCCGTTCAAAAGTTATACGACTTTAAAAAGTTGCTAAAATGAATATTTGCTTCCTGGGGCATGCTGGGCGCCTGGTATTTTGCTAATATTTTTGTATAGACATGATTTTCAAAATTACGACCACGAGAATGAAGGTGAATTTGCGCAGCCCATAACTTGGGAACTACTGCTCCGATTTTGATGAAATTTTTTGCAAAAAATAGGAAATTTCTCTAACTTTGCGATGATATCTAATTAATGGGCGTGGCATTGCCCATTTAATTAGGAAATGTGCATTTACAAATACTTGTTTTTCAACTAAACTGTTGATGCCACGCCCATATAATATACTTCATTTGAAAGCTGACGTAATTTACTATCTTTCACAAAAAATTTGAACAAAATCCGTGCAGCCGTTCAAAAGTTATACGACTTTAAAAAGTTGCTAAAATCAATATTTGCTTCCTGGGGCATGCTGGGCGCCTGGTATTTTGCTAATATTTTTGTATAGACATGATTTTCAAAATTACGACCACGAGAATGAAGGTGAATTTGCGCAGCCCATAACTTGGGAACTACTGCTCCGATTTTGATGAAATTTTTTGCAAAAAATAGGAAATTTCTCTAACTTTGCGATGATATCTAATTAATGGGCGTGGCATTGCCCATTTAATTAGGAAATGTGCATTTACAAATACTTGTTTTTCAACTAAACTGTTGATGCCACGCCCATATAATATACTTCATTTGAAAGCTGACGTAATTTACTATCTTTCACAAAAAATTTGAACAAAATCCGTGCAGCCGTTCAAAAGTTATACGACTTTAAAAAGTTGCTAAAATCAATATTTGCTTCCTGGGGCATGCTGGGCGCCTGGTATTTTGCTAATATTTTTGTATAGACATGATTTTCAAAATTACGACCACGAGAATGAAGGTGAATTTGCGCAGCCCATAACTTGGGAACTACTGCTCCGATTTTGATGAAATTTTTTGCAAAAAATAGGAAATTTCTCTAACTTTGCGATGATATCTAATTAATGGGCGTGGCATTGCCCATTTAATTAGGAAATGTGCATTTACAAATACTTGTTTTTCAACTAAACTGTTGATGCCACGCCCATATAATATACTTCATTTGAAAGCTGACGTAATTTACTATCTTTCACAAAAAATTTGAACAAAATCCGTGCAGCCGTTCAAAAGTTATACGACTTTAAAAAGTTGCTAAAATCAATATTTGCTTCCTGGGGCATGCTGGGCGCCTGGTATTTTGCTAATATTTTTGTATAGACATGATTTTCAAAATTACGACCACGAGAATGAAGGTGAATTTGCGCAGCCCATAACTTGGGAACTACTGCTCCGATTTTGATGAAATTTTTTGCAAAAAATAGGAAATTTCTCTAACTTTGCGATGATATCTAATTAATGGGCGTGGCATTGCCAATTTAATTAGGAAATGTGCATTTACAAATACTTGTTTTTCAACTAAACTGTTGATGCCACGCCCATATAATATACTTCATTTGAAAGCTGACGTAATTTACTATCTTTCACAAAAAATTTGAACAAAATCCGTACAGCCGTTCAAAAGTTATACGACTTTAAAAAGTTGCTAAAATGAATATTTGCTTCCTGGGGCATGCTGGGCGCCTGGTATTTTGCTAATATTTTTGTATAGACATGATTTTCAAAATTACGACCACGAGAATGAAGGTGAATTTGCGCAGCCCATAACTTGGGAACTACTGCTCCGATTTTGATGAAATTTTTTGCAAAAAATAGGAAATTTCTCTAACTTTGCGATGATATCTAATTAATGGGCGTGGCATTGCCCATTTAATTAGGAAATGTGCATTTACAAATACTTGTTTTTCAACTAAACTGTTGATGCCACGCCCATATAATATACTTCATTTGAAAGCTGACGTAATTTACTATCTTTCACAAAAAATTTGAACAAAATCCGTGCAGCCGTTCAAAAGTTATACGACTTTAAAAAGTTGCTAAAATCAATATTTGCTTCCTGGGGCATGCTGGGCGCCTGGTATTTTGCTAATATTTTTGTATAGACATGATTTTCAAAATTACGACCACGAGAATGAAGGTGAATTTGCGCAGCCCATAACTTGGGAACTACTGCTCCGATTTTGATGAAATTTTTTGCAAAAAATAGGAAATTTCTCTAACTTTGCGATGATATCTAATTAATGGGCGTGGCATTGCCCATTTAATTAGGAAATGTGCATTTACAAATACTTGTTTTTCAACTAAACTGTTGATGCCACGCCCATATAATATACTTCATTTGAAAGCTGACGTAATTTACTATCTTTCACAAAAAATTTGAACAAAATCCGTGCAGCCGTTCAAAAGTTATACGACTTTAAAAAGTTGCTAAAATCAATATTTGCTTCCTGGGGCATGCTGGGCGCCTGGTATTTTGCTAATATTTTTGTATAGACATGATTTTCAAAATTACGACCACGAGAATGAAGGTGAATTTGCGCAGCCCATAACTTGGGAACTACTGCTCCGATTTTGATGAAATTTTTTGCAAAAAATAGGAAATTTCTCTAACTTTGCGATGATATCTAATTAATGGGCGTGGCATTGCCCATTTAATTAGGAAATGTGCATTTACAAATACTTGTTTTTCAACTAAACTGTTGATGCCACGCCCATATAATATACTTCATTTGAAAGCTGACGTAATTTACTATCTTTCACAAAAAATTTGAACAAAATCCGTGCAGCCGTTCAAAAGTTATACGATTTTAAAAAGTTGCTAAAATCAATATTTGCTTCCTGGGGCATGCTGGGCGCCTGGTATTTTGCTAATATTTTTGTATAGACATGATTTTCAAAATTACGACCACGAGAATGAAGGTGAATTTGCGCAGCCCATAACTTGGGAACTACTGCTCCGATTTTGATGAAATTTTTTGCAAAAAATAGGAAATTTCTCTAACTTTGCGATGATATCTAATTAATGGGCGTGGCATTGCCCATTTAATTAGGAAATGTGGATTTACAAATACTTATTTTTCAACTAAACTGTTGATGCCACGCCCATATAATATACTTCATTTGAAAGCTGACGTAATTTACTATCTTTCACAAAAAATTTGAACAAAATCCGTGCAGCCGTTCAAAAGTTATACGACTTTAAAAAGTTGCTAAAATCAATATTTGCTTCCTGGGGCATGCTGGGCGCCTGGTATTTTGCTAATATTTTTGTATAGACATGATTTTCAAAATTACGACCACGAGAATGAAGGTGAATTTGCGCAGCCCATAACTTGGGAACTACTGCTCCGATTTTGATGAAATTTTTTGCAAAAAATAGGAAATTTCTCTAACTTTGCGATGATATCTAATTAATGGGCGTGGCATTGCCCATTTAATTAGGAAATGTGCATTTACAAATACTTGTTTTTCAACTAAACTGTTGATGCCACGCCCATATAATATACTTCATTTGAAAGCTGACGTAATTTACTATCTTTCACAAAAAATTTGAACAAAATCCGTGCAGCCGTTCAAAAGTTATACGACTTTAAAAAGTTGCTAAAATCAATATTTGCTTCCTGGGGCATGCTGGGCGCCTGGTATTTTGCTAATATTTTTGTATAGACATGATTTTCAAAATTACGACCACGAGAATGAAGGTGAATTTGCGCAGCCCATAACTTGGGAACTACTGCTCCGATTTTGATGAAATTTTTTGCAAAAAATAGGAAATTTCTCTAACTTTGCGATGATATCTAATTAATGGGCGTGGCATTGCCCATTTAATTAGGAAATGTGCATTTACAAATACTTGTTTTTCAACTAAACTGTTGATGCCACGCCCATATAATATACTTCATTTGAAAGCTGACGTAATTTACTATCTTTCACAAAAAATTTGAACAAAATCCGTGCAGCCGTTCAAAAGTTATACGACTTTAAAAAGTTGCTAAAATCAATATTTGCTTCCTGGGGCATGCTGGGCGCCTGGTATTTTGCTAATATTTTTGTATAGACATGATTTTCAAAATTACGACCACGAGAATGAAGGTGAATTTGCGCAGCCCATAACTTGGGAACTACTGCTCCGATTTTGATGAAATTTTTTGCAAAAAATAGGAAATTTCTCTAACTTTGCGATGATATCTAATTAATGGGCGTGGCATTGCCCATTTAATTAGGAAATGTGCATTTACAAATACTTGTTTTTCAACTAAACTGTTGATGCCACGCCCATATAATGTATTTTATTGCTGAATTTCAATTTTGATTTCATTCTTTATTCTCCTTGATTTATCTCTTTCCTCTTTGCGCATAACTGATTTTTATTATAATTTAAGTAATCATCTCTTAAGTGTGTAGAAATAATTGTATTTGATTAAGCACTTGTTGCACCGAAAAAGATTCATTAATATTATCAAGTCATTTGTCTGTCTGTCCGTTTACTTTAAAGTACAAAGGGTAAATTATAACTTAAATAATTTTCACACAGACTCCCTAAGAAACTGTTATTATAAATTGGCCACTACAATGAATGTGACTATGAACCCAATTCGTCGAATCTTTTTATGTGTATGCGTCTGTTGATGTGTATGTTTATATTTGATTACATCTGGGGTTTTATATTAAATCACCTTGACGGCTTATTAACGTCTGACTCTATTAATTTATCTTGTTATAATGCTTTATTATATGCGTGGCTGTCGCTGTCGCTCATTGTGTATATGTTGCTTCTTTTATTATTGTTATCGTTGTTATATATTGTGATTAATTTGCAGCAATTTTTTTTATTGTTTTCAACAAAAATTTAATAAAACGTTACCTACTTACCGTTTACCTACCTCCCTTCTATACACACGCGCTTGTTACAAAATTTACATATTTACTATGGAAACACACTTTAATATATATGCATATTATTTTCTACAATATCAATATTGTACTAAGTGTCTCAATGCCGACATATGTACCGGTTTCCTGCAACTATATATACGAGTATATGTATTGTACACATTTCATATAAGTGAGTTATGAGATTTTTTTCTCTGCATGTGCGTATGCGTTCACGTACTTTTACCCTTTAATAAACTAGCGGAGACGTGGAATAATAGATGATGAAAATAAGCCAACAAACTGTAGTATTATCGACTGGGTGTCCTTCCGTCTGTTTATATATATGTATGTACATCCATCTGTTCGTCTGTCTGTCTACCTTGCTGTAAGAGGCTTTTTTCTACCTGCGTGTGATGAGTTGAGCTTAACAATTTTCATTTTATTAGTGAACGTTCTTTCCTTTTTCGTTTGTTATTTTGCGTGGTAATACATATATGAGTGGATCATTTTGATGGAGACGTAAGTCCAATTGTAACAAAAACTGAGTTAGCTGCACCAATTTGGTCTACATTTTATAATGAACTTATTATTTTTTAACACATTATGCCCATTACTTCTCGAGTCACTGGTATTTATTCCATTAAGTTAGAATTTTATTGGTTTGTTTTATTTCACGGGTTTTCGCCATAGTGAAACGCCACTATTACAATTATAGGTTTTGGAAATTTTTTATTTTGATAGTGTGGTAAAATACATTAAACATTAAAACCTTAAATACCTCAGTTTAAATAAATGTAAATGGATTTACGCCACTATCAAAACGATCCATTCATGTGTGTATGCCTTTGTCATCCGAATACGTATACAATATAGTAGCATGTATATAAACAAAGATGCTAATATAAGCCACTTTACTTTATATGTATGAGTATTTACATACTCGTATGGGAAGCATATTCATAACAGAAATAACAGAAACCAAAGAAATCCTTGTAACCGCAACATGTTGTAATTAACCTGCTTGTCATGTTAATATATCAAACAAAACAAAGCAATACTGTTAAAAAAGTGAAAACAAAAACAAAACAAACAAGTAAGAAAACTAAATTTGGCTTAGGGCAAATCTTAAGTACCCTTACGCCCTCTATTAGTGTATGGAATACGTACCAGCTTGCAACGTTGAGTATATTTTTTTTAAATTGTGGGCGCGTTTGTTATCCCATTTTTGATACCTCGTTGAAAAGGATAACTGTAAATTTCAAGTTTATTGGTAAATTTTTGTGGCAGATAAATAGATCTTTGTCGATTATGGGGGTGTCTGTTATCCGAGTGCACCCATTTTAGGCACATTGCTTGATGGAATAATTATAAATGTATGCACCAAATTTCAACTTAATAGCTGAATGTTTGTTGCAGATCTAAAGTTTTTTGTTGATTGTGGACATGGCTCCTAAAAGTATATGTACAAAATTTTAGCTCAAATCTCCAACTGTACAACCGCGAGAGTGCCAACAACAGACAGACACACAGACATACATATCTAGGTTGACTCAGTTTTTGATGCTGATCAAGAATATATATACTTCGTAAGGTCTCTGATATCTCCTTGGATGTTGCAAACGGGATGACCAACATAGTATGCCCCCTATCTAAGTGGAGGGTGAAAAGAGAACAGCAGCCCACAGGTTTTTTTATTTTCGCCTTTTCAGAGTTGTTGCATGCTTGCGTTGGTTGTTACATATTATTGTAATATATGTGAAATGGAGGTTACACATAGTCAGCCAGACAGTCAACCAACCTACCAACCTTAAATTATATTGATTGTTATTTCAATCTCTTTATGTTATCTGAGAGCAGGCAAGCAGGAGCAGCATCAGCACAGTATTCGTACATATAGAATTAAATCGTTGCACAGTCGTTGGTTGACAGGTAAACGACACAATGACAATTTCGTTACTGTTTGTGTGTGGGGGTTTTTTGACTCCTTATATCTGTTATACAATTTAAAACAAAAGGGTAGAAAAAGAGAGTAGGAAGCTAGATGGATAAGGTAGGCAGAAACGTAGGTAGAGATTAGTTTGTAATAATGACCACATATACAACACATATCACTACCTTGTATTTTTGTATTTTTGTTTGTGATTTTGCTTTCGCGCTCCAAAGGATTTTACGTTGCAATATTAATAAAACCACAGAAAATATAATAAATAAATAAATTAAAAAAAATTAAAAAACTGAATTTGGCTAAGACGGAATCTTAAATACTCTTCACAACAGTGGGCGTGGCAAATATATATACATTGAGCCTTCTAATAGTTTTTGTATAACATATCAGCTTGCAAGTCTAGTTTTATGGTGAATATGGTGGTTTGTAAATTATAAGCGTATCTGTTTCCGACTATACCCATTTTTAACAACCGATGGTTAGGACAACCATAAATATATGCACCAAATTTTAAGTTCATAGCTCAACTTTTGTGGCGGATATAAAGATTTTTAATGATTGTTGGCACGTCTGTTGTCCATGTCTGTTTTTGTAACATGAGTAACAATTGTTGATAGTAAATACAAAATGTAGCAACAACGACTACAACAATAAACTAACAAACATTATGAAAGTTTTAGATACGTCGTGTCAGTCAACCAGTCATTTCATTCATTCACTTATTCGTTCCATTCACCTTGTATTTCTAACACAGTGTAAACTTGTTGTTAGTTAGTGGTGTATATGGAATAAATATGTGTTATACACATAGCAGAGACGGTGTGCAGTTGAAGAGTCATTTTTTTATGGTTACGTATATAACATTCGAAGCATGCACATGAGCATCTTTTTCACCTGCAACATGCCTGGTAGTAAAATGTCACCGACCATCATCTCCACCTCTGTATAGCAACAACATTACGGCGCCATATGTTGTGGTATAACGTGGAGTGTAAGATGGAGAGACGAAAATGAAAAGATGTCAGCCAGTGAGGGTCGTGTGTACACATCATTAAATGTTTTAAGGGTAACGCTGACAGCGGTATAACCCTGCCAGTGCTAGTGCTCGTATTGGTGATGGTGTTGGTAACGGTGATGTTGGTGAAGTTAGCTAATTGAAATCGTCTTATGTAAAACTCAAATATTTAGCGTTTTGAGTAGTTTCACTCCATTCTGCAGCTACTATTAATTCCCTCTTCTTTTTCCGCTGTCCCTAATCTAATCTTATCTAATATTATTAATATTGTTTCGGTTATATTGTGGTGTGGTGGTGGTGATGGTAGCCTTTGTTGAACTGAATGTTACCATTAAAAGTATGCTGCCATGTATTTGATGGCGAAGTACGTGCTGTTAGGGCTTTGTTTAGCCTATAGGGATGCTTGGTAACTATATAAGTATTTGTGAATATTTAAAAGCAATTTAATCAAGCGTGAGGTTGTATTACAGTGTGAGATAGAGTTCACAATCACATCTGATCGCCACCACTTATATGAACAACTAACAACAATGTATCAATAAATCGCATTTTTCTAAAAGCGTGAGCTTAGAGCTAAATACATACGCACGCACTATATGCACAATATATGATAACATATATCTTTCATAGTATATGTGTATAAAATATTATTTATAAGAACGAGCAACACTTTTCGTACTTTAACTTCCTTGATATTTTGTACAATGTAAACAATAATAAGTGGCTAACGTATCACGAATACCTATTTGGAACTCAAAATGAATTTGCTTTAAGGCTTTTAAGTCATTACACCACTAACAGGCATTGCTCTATTATATATTAATTTATATAATCTGTTGATTGCGATAAAAAATAATCTGTTGACCTCTATATATATATATGTATCTGCATCTGTATTTAGGTATAAAAAAATCATAAAAGAGTTAATTTCATGCCTAACGCAATTGTGTTTAAATAAGAAAGATACCCTATAAATATATATATATAATCCTAATCTGCATCAATTTCTAACGATTCACAATCGGGTTTTCACAAGACTAACTAAGCAATTCCATAATCATATAAACCCAGAACAAGCTCTGGTGACAAAAATTCTAGTAACTCTGATGCATCTACTCTAATGCATTGCATATACTCTTATTGAATAACTGATAGACTCTGATTGCACAGTAGATCCTTGGTACACCGTGAAAAGTGTAAGAAATTTTGTTCGAATCAATTTATTTCTTGTACGCAATATGCAACTTGCAAAATTATTCATCAGATTTAATAATAGTTTGTGTAGGAGAAAGACGTTACGATGTATATACATCTTTTATTACACTTTACCACAGGTTAAACTAACTAAAAATTAATTAGAAGTCATCCTCCCCAGTAATCTCACTCGCTTTGTCTTTCTTTGACTCAAATCAAAATAAAATATCTATTTAAATGAAGTTAAATATATAAGACGTTTACAGAAAAAGGCAAAGGGAGATCAGCATAAAAATGGTATATACGGGAACTGCGTTCCATCCTATTCTCTTCACTTCACTTGTTTTTTACAATAGTAAGTAGAAGATTCGAAGTCACATCAGCGGCAGCATCATTTAATAGTGCTTTCTTAAATTCTACACTATTATCACAAACTAAAAACATATAGGAAGTTAAATAGAAAAGTGAAGGAGACAGAAACACCGACAAACCAATAGATGTAATGGAATTTTTCATCTACATAATCGATGTTTGCATAGCTACCGCAAGTATGAAAAGAAATTTCCTTCATATCATTATTTGTGTATGCATTGTATAAAGGAGTTTTTGTAATCACAGATACGGAGAGATGGTGAATCAAGAACGCAATCGATATTACTCTTTACAGTCGAAAGCAAATAACAAAAACTTTGAAAATGAGGTAGAACTGAAACACCTTGTAATCAGAGTAGACCATCTTCGATAACAGCTGCACGTAAGCAGTCTGGCACAAAAAAAAAGATTAAGTTGTGGTAATGGTTGCGATGTGGTTTAATTGTCTAAAAAATGGGGAGGGAAAGGTTATAGTAAAAGAGATTTTCTGCATCTCAGTTTTATTACTTCATTTTGACATTTTACACAAACAATTTCTACTATATGACGACATGTTTAATTACTCGGACTGGCCACATTTGATGAATGTATCAAGTTTTTAATTTATTAAAATAAAATTTTGAAACACTACACAATTAGTTTTTACAATTTTTCCTTATGTTCTTTGTCTCTTTCCTTCTTTAATTTAAATAAGCTTTTATTTTCTTTGGTTAGTGGCCATTCTTCCTTTTCTTTGTCCGCAGTGTACCATTTCCGCTTCCGTTCTTGTTTATACCAGAATAATTAATTTTGAATGAATTGGGTGTCGTCATTCTTTGCAGCTGAAGGATAATTTGAAGTGAGCAAATTTTCTCTAGTACTTGTCCGAAAGGCGCTTTTCATAGAAAAACCCTCACAAAAGTTTAATATATTAAGGCAATGTGCAATTAATTGCCTTTGCAGCTGGGGATATACATATATATACATATGTATTTCTCCAGCTGTATGTAAAACCGCGATTAATTATTCCTGAAGATATTGAATTAAATAGAAATGCGTTCAAAGGACAATCAATTTATATGGCAAGATGAAAACAAAAATGACAATAACAACAACGACAACCATAATAATTATAACAATATTTTAATAATAATAAAAATAGAAATTAAACTTATATTATAATAACAACAATTATAAATAAAGACATTAATCATAACAAGATAGAGAAGTTCGGTTAAGACTGAAGCTTAAATACCCTCCATCTTTTATAATCCTCTAAAAAATAAGTTCCTATTGCCATATTTATGTATATGACTACTTCATGTACTTACGCAAATAGTGTTTTTTTTTTAATTATTTCAATATGGAACAGCAATATGAAAGACAAAATGACTTAAAATAACTTAATTTTTTCTGTACAGTTAATATATATGTGCGTAAGCGATTAAGCTTATTATTAAGATTTGAGATTTATTTCATATTTGTCTTATTTTTATACCCTCCACATAAAAATTTGCAAATCTGTTTACTCCACCCAAAGTAAGGCGACAGAGGTCCTTCAAAATATATACATTCTTCCTAAACACCAAAAAATGATGAAAAAATGGACGTGTTGGGGTAAAATACAGATTACAATTTAAAAAAAAAAATACGTTGCGAGGAAGCTGACTTATAAGCTGATAAGTAATACATACACTATTAAGTACCAGCCACGCCGAAGCCAGCTATACTTTCTTTACTTGTCCTCTTTTCCGTAGTATTTCTTATGCCATCCCTTTTATTATTATATATATTTATTACTATATTATATATTATTTATTACATTATATGGTAGAAAGGTTTGAAGAAAATAGCAATGAAAGAGTTGAAAGGATATGCCAGTGATTAGACGAAATTTCCCCTCGACTGCTACTTTCTATTGGAAACTTTTTTACTTTTACTCCTTCTCTTCTTCTTTTTCACTTGAACTTTCTCTCTTTCGCTTGCACTTTATGATTCTTGTCATGTATATCAAACTAAAGTTTTGCCCGTTTTCCTTCTATATTTCATCTTAAGGAAAAACTATTTAATACCTAAAGGATATGTAAATCATACATAGTGTCAAATTACCAAGAAATTTGTTGGAAGTAAAGGAAATCCTCCATGACGATGATGAAGTTGTTGTTGTTATTATTATTGTTGTTATTGCTGGCCAGTAAATGGATATTCTTTTATACATTATTTTAACAAATTTCTCTTTTTTTAAAACTTATACTGAAATTTATCAAAAAGTCAAATTGACATTTTAGGATTTGTGTGCAACAGAATGACATAATTTTGGAAAAGTGTTTAAGTCGTAAGTATGGACATATTTTAAATCGATTGAGTTTTAATAATGCCTTGCGTATGTATTGATAGAAGAGTGCCTTCTATCAATTTCTTTTCTTTTTTTTTTTTGCTTTAAAGATGTTATTGATTCTAATAAATCAAACTAAAAACAAAAAGGAAATTTGCTTTTGGTATATAAAAACGAAAAAGAATTTCTGGAATTTTTTATTTATTCTTAAATACAAGTATGCATAAGTATTGTACACATAAACAAACATACACATTTAAGTAAATTAGGTATGTGTGTGCACTCATAACTTTATGAAAACTATGCAATATTTTTTACAAGTGTTTACTTCCCTCTCTCTGTGTTTATTCATATATACTTCCCATCGCACGGGTATGTGTACGACAGTGTAAACATTATTATAAAAAAAATATGTATATATGTATGTGTGCGTATTTGATGAAACATATATTTTTCTGTTTTACTTTTTAATATGAATTTGTGACTTTTCTTCTTCGTCTTTTATATGTTGTGTATTAAAAAATCTTTCAACAAGTTTCCTTATATGGTATATTGTATTATTGTATACATATTAAAATATGAAAAAAAACTAAAACTCTATAGTAGCGATTGTATTAAGTAACAACAAACACGTCGAATTTTTGTAATCATTTTAAAGACTGACCCACATTATAATGCAGCTACACTAACTTTTTAGCACATCAACAACATCGGATAGCCCACAAAGAAGGTGTATTCTTGATCAGCCTCAAAATTAATAAAACATGTTTACTGTTTTTATGCAACTTACATATTCTTTATTAAATTTATGTTTTTAATGTTTACTCAATTGCGAGATGTAAATAGATGTAATATTGTTCCAAGTCCAATATGTGGGCAATATAGTCTCATCCTTAATCACACTTTAACGACTTGTACAGTCATAGCTCTCTTGGGGGTGTCATCGTCAACTTTTGCTGATGCTGTGACATAAGAAGAAAAACTCTGATAACGTACAGTATTTTATGTTGACAGCTAATCCTGCAGCAAGTGATTGCGTAGGTTTCCTACGAGTATATTATAATATTATATACAGTTGCACAATTCGTCTTACCTTATGGCAGTTGATATCCTTCATTTTGCAACCTCACTTATTTCGTTTATCATAAATATTAATTACGACAACTCGACATAATTTTCATAGCTTCTAAACTTCAAACTTTCTTGACTTTGAAACAGAGTCTTAGAACGATATATGTAAAGTACAATGTTTATACTTAAATAGAGAAAGTATGCAAAATGGTAAGACATAAAAATTTGTATGCATATTATAAAAAAAAAGTGCAACATAAGCATAGACCGATAAGTAAATAATTGCTTATAACTTGTAAAACACGTCATACGTAATTCTTTACAAAAATATCCCAGACACTAACAACGAATACGATAGAAAGTAAGAAGGAGACGGATATGCTTGGTTGAGAATAAAATACCTTATCTCTTTGCTTATTTATATTCTATAATTAAAATGCCAAAGAATTTTTTATTATTTTTATCATTTTTTTATACTCACCATCTTGAGTTCGGAAGTATACTAACTTTGTCAAATCGTTTGTAAAACCCAGAAGGAAGTATTCGAGATTAGCATGATATTATAAATTAGTGTCGGGAAATCAATTTCAAACTTGTCAGGAGCTTTAGTTGAATGAGACACCTGCAGCCTAAAAAAACTTCAAGGGCTTTTCAAATGTTTTTAATTCAAATCCCTCACTCGGATCATAGGTATCTTGATACCGATACATATATATGATTTTCCAATTACATACCCCAAGGTATAGTACTCAAAAATTGCCCTAAGTCACTTTTTACTTGTTTTCTTTCAATTTGCATTCCAATCTCAATACATATGTAAAGTAAATAAAAACGTTAATGATAACTGAGAGCGATGATGGTTGGTTGGTTGAATGGTTGTTGGTTGGGGCGCTGATTGACTCACTGGTTGACTGGGTGCATTTTAATAATATGATTAAGAACAAGAGTCAAACTCTTATCATCATACAGTTTAATTACTTTTTTCCAGGAAACTTTATTTTATTGTTGTTGCTGTTCTTATTGTTGATTCAATTTAATATAAACCATAACGAATGAAATCATTTGTTATTTTAAAATAATGTTTATATAGAAAAATACTAATTAATAGAGATTACAAATTACTAATATTTATGATTAGACTGAAAATGACACTGATGGTGCTAATTTTCTGTTCATATCATATTATATTCTCAATTTATTTTAGTAATTCAATCTATTTGTGTTCCAAAAGTTTATTGTTTGTATATTGCTTGTTCTATACCCTATGTAAACATTTTGGTTTTGTGCTACGTCGCGTAGCTTCCGAATCGAATAAAAATAACCGTATAAAAGCGGAAAGAAATAGTGTATATTTTAAGGGTTTATATATTTACGGTCTATGTAATGAATTATATAAATGCACTAATTGTGGTTAAGCGTGATTAAGTCTTATAAGAACATGACATATATACCAAGGTATTATCACTTTAATCAACACCCATACCACAGACACTGCGTTGTTCAGCAAGATATATAAACAAGAAATATTCTAATATATTGTACGTTTGGGTAAGCATGTTAAATAAACAAAGGCATATATATTAAGGCTGTATTGTTAATTGTTAATGTTAACAAACTAGTGAGGAAAAGTGAGGAAACTATGTCCGCATAGAATAATTAATGAGCATAAAATGAAAATGTACGATATAAATTTCTCTCACTTCCGTTCTGTTGTGTTCTGGTTTCCCATAATAGCACATCATTCTAATTATAATTGTTGCTGTTATTTATTTAAAAACAATTTCATAAACAAAATAAAATTACATTGAACAGAAAAGGAATTATTTATCTTACACGAGAACCAATTGCTAAAAACATTTTAATAAATTTTTAAAGATTAATATTAACCACTATACCTGTTGCCATTGATCTTCGATGGACTGTTGTGATGAGAAATAGCCGGTGGTGCAGATATGTTCCAATTCACTGAATATATTCCCACTCGGCAGTATATCCATATTGAGGTCCATACTCTGTATATCCCAAGATTCCGCGTGGGAAATTGAAAATTTTGCGTTTTTTTATAAGTTTTCTAAGTTTTAATATTCTTAAAAATTTGTGCTCTCAATTACATTACTATACACGGTTTTTTTTAAATAATATTATGTGTGTCTAAGAAAAACTTAATTTCACGAATATATAAATTCTTTCATAATTTTATTAGTTGTATAATCTGAAATTAGAAGAACAAAAATTGTTTATAAATTAAACAAGAATGTATTATCAAAACTATATTTATAGCCCCTCTTAACTATGAAAAATAAATAATTTTGCTCTTCTAAACTTTAACTCCCTATAAAAAAATTCAATTTTTTTTACATATGTATCATCTGTCATATGTCCCCTTTAATATATTTCGAATATCTCTGTTTTGTATACGTGCATACAGAGTATAAATGAAACGAAATTTACTCGTACGCATATCAACCCAATATCAAAACCAACATCAACATATTCGGTTTGGTGTAATTTATTTGGCCATCTTTTTTTTTATGGTTGTCTGGTTTAGTTTGATGTTTAGAAAACATAACTTGAAAGATAGAAAAAGACATTGTATGTGTATCGTGCATGCGTGTGTGTATGACTGCTAAGTCAGAGTCACAGTTCAGTGACCCTAAACGTCATCAATGATTGATGATTTTAAAATGACACTTACTCTTATATTTAAAACGTTACTTCTTTCTTGCGGATTGTACTACGTGAGAATGAGTGGTGATTAATAAAAATTTAAAGTTTGATTTGCTATCAATACATGAATACATGATTGCAAATGAAAAAAATTTGATCCTACAGCTGCATACAGTGTTCACAAAAATTATACGATATCTAAATACGACCCACGTCCTCATACATCTAAGGCAGAATTTTCTATTTAAGAGACCAATTATGTTGTACAATAAATCTCTGAACATCTCTTCTTAAATGGTAATAATGATTTGTGTTATTCATGTATATACATTTGGATGTAAATAGGAGCATCTGTAGCAATTTTGGTCAACCGAAAAAATATTTTATAAACAAAAGCGCAAGGAAGGTAAAACAGTCCACAAAGCATGAATTCTCCACTTGGTCATTTTAAATGTTTTCATGCGTTAGCTAGACAGACACCAGATTTATGCAATTTATATGTTTACGTTCTCTCTCTAGCTGAGCTGATGGTGCTGATAGTGATAATATTGCAATTATCCTATGAATATAAGAAGAGTATATTATTATTTGTCTTGGAACAAAAATCAACAGCATCACTTTTAAACGGTTGATTGCTAATGCTTTACTTACAATTTTTTAGAGAACAAAAAAACATTGAAAACCGCAAAAGGATAGTGTAAGCAGTCCTAAAAAGTGACAATAACAATAGCAATAAATTTATAAGATAAGAAACCAATAAAGGCATAAAATCAAGACATTTAACCATATCATTATCATTACCTTCTAAATGTGTTTTGTTTGAGTTTCCTGCTTGTCCATTTCAATTTGTATTCAAAGAATTTGAAAAATTTCAATATAATCTTAAATTTTATATAATAGCTCATCTTGAACCAAACTCAGCGCTTTTGTATATCTGTGCAATTGAAAAAACCTATTTTTGTCGGTTTATGTTCTTCAAAAACTATCAGCTCTGACATTGACGATGACGACTCTTCACAAGTGTTATGTTAAGTATTTTTCTTTTGTTCAACAATATTTTATTATAGAAGATGTTTGTAAACGCATCCATTTGTATACAACAAATAAAAAGTTCAACAGCTTGTAAAGTACAGAGTCTTCGAAACATCCTTCTGGATGATGATAACGCTTTGTGCACTATTTATATCCACCCCGACCTCTAGGTGGTGAATATAAATAGGACACAACAAATGCCTGACGTATAATATAATTATGTTTAGGTTCTATATTCTTAAGTAAAAAAAAGAACCTAATTTATGTAATGTGAATTTTAATTCACATTCAAACACTCTATACGTAGCGAATGAAACGGTAATCATTTATATATAGTAGAGTCGAACATTACGTAAGTTGTGATAAAGATCAACATAATGTGGACAAAGAGGCTGAAATCAAAGGGTTCATTTTAGTGCATATCAAATTGTTGGTGGATAACAGAAGGATCTGTAATATACATGTGGGTTACACAGTTATATTCCAATTAAATTTCATTCAAAAATCACTTCTACTTAAAGGCAAACAATTAAAATTAACATAAGGGTTCTCACAATCCAACGTTACCCTCAGAATACTACATGTATGGATCAACCTTGATTATTTTCATCCTACACCATAAATGTGTCTATTTTGAGATGATAACATTTTAGATTTATTCTTACATTATATATTAATATTATATAATGATTTTATCAAGAGAAATTTACGACGAATTAGTATATTAAACTCTGTGTAAGAATAATAATAGTAATAATAATAATAATAATAATAATAATAATGTTATCTAATTTGACCGAAATTGAATACTCTGTCCTTATTTCTGATATAAAAGTTTATCGGAGCGTATATAATTCTTTTCTACTTTATCATTATTGTTTTTATTATTATTATTATTATTATTATTATTATTATTATTATATGTTGTTGTTGTTGTTGTTTTTACTTCTAATATTTATTTCTTAGAAATTCTATTCGTTTTATTTTTTATGTGTTTTGAAAGCAATTGCCGTCATATTTTTTGAATGTATTGTTTTTGTGTGATATTGTTGTTGTTATTATATTGTGTTTTAACACGTAGTCACTAAATATGATTCATGGGCAAATGATTTTGCAACAGAGAAAAGAAAACAATGAAATATTTTATAAGAAAGGTTTTATTTAGCTTTGGTCAAATCTTGGGTACCCACCACCATGGGACATTAAAATACAATTATGTGTGGCAATTAAACGTGGCCACAAAGTGTTGGCTGGATATTAATGTTTCAATCATTTTTTAATTGTATCCAACCAGTTAACACAAACAACGATCGGGTATGGGTAAATTGTGTCAGAATATCGCTCTGATATATATATATATATATAATAATATTAATAAATAAAATATATATATAATAATACCAGGGGAGTTCTTAATGTTTCTTTCACGGTGTTACGAACGTTTAAATAAAGTTTGTTTAATACCGGCTTCAAATTGTTGGATATAAAAGAAATGAAAATCAAATCTAAGCGCCATCTAGACAAGTATAACAGGCAACAACACTAAAATAATATAGGTACATATAGTTGCCTATTGTTGCCATTCCCACACTCCATACCAACCACTCTATTATAACCGTATATATATCAAATTACAGTTTATTGCATGAAAATGTTGGTGGTGGCGATGGTGGCGATGGTGCTGCTAACAGTGTAGGACAGTAGAGAAGCATATAAAATAAACATATTAACAGGTATGACCAATGTTGTTACACCCTCCACCTTACTTATGAGGGTATACTAAGTTTGTTCTTCCGTTTGTAACACCCAGAAGAAGGCGTCTACAAAGTATATATATTCTTGATCAGCGTCGAAGACTGTGTCAACGTAGACATATATGTCCGTGTGTCTGTCTTTTGTTGGCATTCTCACGGGTATAAATTTTGAGATACTAAACTGAAATTAGTTTTTGCACGCATATCACTATTTAAAATGGGCAAGGACTAGAGTCACGCCCACAATAAACAAAAATCTATACATCTGCCACAAAAATTAAGCTATGAACCTAAAATTTGGTTTATAAGTCTCTATTTTCCGAAAATTGTCGTGGTCGGATAACAGACACGCCCACAATTTACAAAAACCATATTCACCATACTTGACTTGCAAGGTATTAAGTAATAAATACACTATTAGAGGGCCTGACACGCCATATATTAAAGATGTGGAGGGTATTAAAGAATTGGTCTAGGACCGCGAGAATAGAAATATACTAGTACGATTATGGTCAAAGTTTTTGCAAGCATTTGGAAACTTCTGTAGCTTTTGGGGGATCTTTAATTATAGGGCGTAGCACTGCCTATTTTTTGAGAATATAAGTTTCTTATAATATATGTTGTTTATTACCGATACAGGTGGCGCCACGCCCACATAATATGCGTCGTTTTAAAGCCGAATTAAATTACAAGTTTTCACAAAAAGTTTGAACAAAACCCGTGCAGCTGTTTTTAAGTTATAACACTTTAGAAATATGTTTAATCAATTTAACTTACTGAGCTATTCTGGGTGTTTGGTATTATGCTCACTCAAAATTGTATTTTATTTTATTTTAATGGGCATGGTCTGATAACAGATAGGCCCATAACAAAAAAACATATTCACCATAAAACCAGACTAGACAAGCTGATACGTAAAACAAAAACTATTAGAAGTCTCAATGTATATATATTTGCCATGCCCACTGTTGAGGAGGGTATTTAAGATTAGGTCTAAGCCAAATTAAGTTTTCTTTCTGGTTTTCTTTTATGATTCGGTATAAAACGTTTTATATATGAAGAGAAGCAGACAACAAGGGAATGAATAATCGTTGTATGTCTTAAATTTTGTTGCTTTTTTTTTTTCTTTGACCGATTACAATCAAATGGTGGTTGATTGTAAATGTTTGGGGGTGGGTAAGTTTTATTAAAATTTCAGTTAGTCATACACTTACCTATGGTTTGAATTGCTTTCATTTGTTGTTTGGCTGTTGTTATGTGGAAAGAAATGTTTGAAGTGTATTTTTTAACCGAACTCTTTAGAGGATTTTCTCTCTAGAACTTTTTTAGTTTCTTTGTTTGTTAGTAATCCGATTTTGTTGTTTTTTTTTTTTTCAAAAATTTAGTCCTCTTAATAGTTTTTTTTTTCTTCTTTTGTAATAAACTAATTTGTTTGTAAGGAAAAAAATTTATTTATTTTTAAGAAAAAAATTAATTTACTTTCGAATCTCTTCTTAGACTTTTTACTTTCTGGTCTTTAATTTTTTTATTTTTTTCTTTTAATGATATATGATAGAGTTTTGCACTTGATTTTTGTGAATCGACTTGTTTCTATTATTATTGTTGTTGATGCAGCACATAGACACTTTTAATTAAAATCTGGTTTACTTAGTAATATATTGCGTTCTCCCTCTCGGTCTTTCTACCTCTCTCACTCTATTTTTTCTACTCTCTCCACGTTTATTTTATTGTAATTTTATATTCCTATATTTTTCTGTATGTGTTACAACGCTTTCTCACTTTTTCACTAAGCAACATTGTACACAAGTAATAACTGAGGTGGCTTTTGAATATACGTTACGTTGTATTTTGTTTCAATCATTCCATCAATCGTTTATTGATAAACTTTCTACCGTTTTTCGTTAATAAAATTTTCTTTCACTTGTTCTTGTTCTTGTTGTTAAATAAATTTGTATCAAGTATAAAATTCTCTAAACTTTATAATTGCATTATTCATTACTGTGTATATTGTGAACAATATAAAAGATGGAAAAAAGAGAAAGATATCATAAAACGAAATATTGTTCTATTGTAGAAAACTAGATAATAATTCAATAATGATTATGCATACATACATGCATATTTCATATTTTATATATATATTAAAGTCTACTCTATAAAAGGTTTATCCATGAAAGCTTATTGAAATTGTACTTTTAAGTAAATCAGTACAACAATCAGAGTAAATATTTAAACAACAAAAATATGTAAGAGGTAATCTATTAGCTTGCATAAAAAACTCTCAGGGACCGTACGATCGCCGCCTATGGCTTAGACATTTACGTATTTATTATAATTTGCTGTACCGCATCGTATAGTTTATACACATAACACGTCTAAATAAACAATTTAAAAGGCAGAATGTGTAAACAATTCTTGCAAGAGCGGGAGTTAATATTTTATAATGCGTATTGGAGCGTTCTTACATATACATATATATTTGCATTATATATATTTAACATGTACCCAAATGATATTTGAGTGAGATTATAAACTATAATCATTGTTATACATTAAAAAAAATATATAAAAATTCAGTAGCTATGATAAAACAATTTTTACCATAAACACTCATTTAAAAAAAATTATATGAGAAAACGCAAAAGAATAGAAAAACTAAAGAGAAGAAAAACTGCAACGAAACCGCTTCAAGCCGCAGACACACTTCTGTTTTTGAACAGACAAAATATAACAAAATTGTGCAAAACACACACAATATAAACACAATTGCAAACGTTGTTGTTTTTGTACAAACATTATATTGTATCGTACGTACTGCAAAATTTAGTAATTAAACATAATTATTTTTCTTTCTTTAACACTTTATTATTTGTGTATTGCACTATTTTTCTTTTATTGTCATTTCCAATTTGTATCTTATTGTTGTTTTAATAATAATTTTCTTGTTGTATATATATTTTTTTTTATTTGCTTTTAGTTCACATAATCACGCGTAATCTCTCGCTTAAATAACGTTGCATATTAGCCGGCATAAACAAGACTAAATGCGGCAAATGCACTATATGAGCATAACACGATGGCAATGCTTTCAACGTTACTCAATAAAATACTCCATTGAGTATATGCTGGAGATGGAATAAAACAAATGTGCTTGTATGAGTGCATTTGTGTGAATATTTATAACAATGTTATATAGACTAAATTAAAGTAAAAAGAAGCGAATATGCCGAAGGTCTCTCATATGCTCTTATTCTCTCATTCACTCTCTCTCTCAAGTTGGTTAAATTTTTATTGTAAACTTTTTCATTTATCATAAAATTCCCCACATTCTTTCATTATTTAATACTTGTATAACGAAAATAAATATCCTAACGAATATGCAGACGTACGTTTGTTGTTGTATGTGACTTATTTGGTTTGTTTTTTGCCTCAACTTTACTTTATTCTACCCGGCAAAAGATATATGCCGAATAAACCAGTAAACCGAGATATGTGAGTGTTTGATATTATTCCAATAAATAAATGCTTGTGTGTACATTCTCTCATTCCAAGATTGCGTCAGCGCAGTGGTATTTTTTCGTATATTCTCTACTCTCCCGATATCTATAAAATTTTAATGAATATTATATGCCTCTCTTATTTTTGCTTTAGTATTTCAAACGTACTCGTAGTTATCATTAAAAAGTATGTTACAGAGTAGTAATCTCTTGCATTAAAATGGAAACCACATGAATATGTGGCATTTACACAGTTTCCATTTTTACATGCTTAATATAAAAATAACAGTTGTATCTTGTACTGCAAGGCAATGTACATATATGGGAGTTTAGAACATCAAGTTTAACGTCTTTGCTCTTCTTCGCTTATAACAAACAAAGAAAAAGGAAAAAACATTTGCATACCATATGTTAAACTATTGTTATTGTTGTTTTTATTATAAGCAATTGTTAAACTCATTCATATCAATTAGTATGATCTCATGATTCGTATTTTATATTCATTTATGGCATTTAGGTACATAAGAAACATATTTGAGCATAGTTTTTATAAGAGTATGAGATACGACGAGCTACAGTGAAAGAGAGGGACAGAGACTTTGAACGCGGGCGCAAGTGAGGGAGAGTATGGAAGTAGTACATGTTGAATAGAATAAAGTTACTTATGCTTTACTGTTCCATGTAATACAGCCATTACAGACAATTGGGGTCACATTCCTTAACATTTTTAAATAGTTTTAATAATCTTCGCGGTGCTTAACCGAAGTTCTTCTTCATTCTATATTAACATCATGCACACATTAAAAAGCAAATTACTATGTACATAAAAGTGCTAATAATTATTTAATTTTCCTTTTTACACCCCATCCACCACTTTAATATAACGGAGGGTGCATCTTATTAACAAAATATTTACCTATATCAAATTGAAAGTTACAGGAACACAAATATTAAATAGAAAATATCTATATATGCAAAATTATTGCTTGGTCTCAAAAAGTGTTATATTGAGTGTTGCAAGTGAGCAGTAAGTCATTTTAAAGCTGGAAGTAAAAAAAGTTTTTAAACTTTTGTTTTTATAGTCTCCACTCCTCTTGTTCATATTAATCTTTATAATTAAAGAAATATTTTATAATCATACTTGTACTAATAATAATAGCTAGTACGCTAGCATAAGTTTTGCATGTTTATGATACAACACCCAATGACATAACACGTACACTTTAATTGTCACCTTGATTTATGAAATAGTGTGACACATGAATACATATTGGATATACACAACGCACTTTTGCTGAAAAAAGACATAAAAATAATAGAAAAAAAATATTAAAATTGTAATTTTATTATTGATAAATCCTCATCTAATGTAATGTACACAAAAAAGAAAATGAAAACAGCCACGTGTTTCCGTATTCTATACATACTGAAAATATAAATATATTGAAACAACTAGAATAGAATATAGGTGTTCGTATGTACTCGTATATACATATATTTAGGAAACGACATGTCAATAACTCTTTGTCCTTGTACGTCGTAGGTACGTGTATATTTGTTTAGTTCTTTAAGCAATAATGAGTTTATGGAGTAAGCACAGAGGCACCGAGTAAACCTACTAAGCTGGAGTTCACTGTAGTGTGGTACCAGTATAGTGTGACACTTGTTAAGGTAATTTCCGTCGTTCATGTACATTATTGTTGCTGCTGCTAGTGATTATTGACTGTTTCGGCAGCATTGTCTTTCAGTTGAGCTGTTTAGTATGCAAAACGACATATCGGTGGAATATTTTTTATTTTTATTTAATATTTGTTGTTTCCCCTCCCTGTGTTTTATTTAGGTTTCCTTATCCAACATATCCACCTCTGTTAATATTAATTGTTAATATTAATTTCTTAATTACATGGATCCTGCTTTATAATTTCCTCTTATTCATAATTGTAATAACAATAAAAATGTATGTGTGCAGGTAATCGATAAATGAAAATGAATTTAAAGAAAATGTACTCGTTACTGGAATTTAAATACTTTAAATATGTGTAAAATTCTTATTTGAAAAAATTCTTTCTTAATTGTCGCTAGTAGTCACTACAAGTAATTGCTGTTGGATGCTCATCTCTACACACAATACACAAACCGCACATGTGCGCCATACATGTGTATTTGAGAGATGATGGTGGAATAGACAGTATGCCCACATATTGCTTAAATGTTAGTTAGCGTTGTTATTGATCTTTACGGTGACGATCTATTCTAATACGATAACTTGTAGTTGCAGCTTGTGATAATTGACGATGCTTGTTGAAAATGTAGATGTTCTTGATGTTGGTGTTAATGTTATTCATAATGTAATTGTTAGCACACTGGTTCTGGATTTCCTGGAGTTTTGTTTTCCTTCATTCATTTATAAAAATATATCCTCTGATATACCAAGTTTGTCATTACGTGAACAACATAATGAATCATAATAACATGAAATTTCATACAAACACCTGTATTCAATATTTGTTGATGTTATAATAAAGCACGGCCATGTTCACAACTTAAAAACAATTTATATTTTAGTTTCCTTTAAGTTCAAAAACAATCTCTACTTCAACATAGCAAATGAAGAGGATAGTCCCAAATGCGAATAGGGAAACTCGAGGAAGACGATACCGAACAGAAACGTTTGTACTAAAAGTACAAAGCGGGGTACATCAACTGATTCCAACATTTGTTGATTTCTTAAATTATTTCCTTTAAAAAACCTAATCTCCATATTTTTTTTAGTATTGTGAACAAATATTCTGGTTGTGTGTGTTCTTTGTTTTTTAATTCTCTTTCCCATTTTTAAGTGGGTATTTGTTTTATTAATTTGTAATGAACGGAAACAGAGAAGAGGACATAACTCTTATCAATCGTTCATATGTCGGCAAATTTGTTCCCCAACAACAATGCTATTGAGCTAAAAATATATTTACAGGTCTACATGAATGTACAAGTGTTTGTGATTATACCGTAGACCTAGGTACATATTTGCTTGGCAAGCCAACACGTTCACATTGTACACACACCGCCCCATATGTTTTATAGGCATTCCTAAAAGGAAAAAGAAAAAATATATCCCCATGTATGCAGGCATGTTTTGCATGTCTGTTTTTATGATAACATGGCTTTTACGCACGCTCAAAAATATTTCTACTTTTTCATAACGCACATACTATGTTTGTGTATATATATAATATATTTTTTTGTTTTCCATTTTATATACATGTTCATGGGAGAAGATATAAAAATGTACATCTATCCATCCAGACATCCATATATAGTATAATAGGTACGTGCGCATATGAGTGTGTATTATTATTTTATCACACAAATACATTCCCCGGTTGCGTATTTGTACGTCTACCTCAATTTCCAATGTAACCTTTAAAATGTTTTTGCCTCTATTTGCATGAATGTGCTGGTTTGTATATATATGATATATATGAATGTAGCACCATGTATATATATAAATATAAGAGTGCGTTTGTATGCTTTTAAGCATAAACGTTTTATAAAATGTTTGTCTATAATTTGTTGTGACTGCCAGCAATAAAATGTTATGAAAATATGCTTTATAGGTTTATGTTGTTGTTGTTGTTGTTATTTTTCTTTCTCTCTCTCTTCTTTTTCAACTATAGATATATTTTCAAAATAAATGTACGGTGAAGCTGGTTTACTGTTTCTTTCTGTGTCACTGCTTCTTTATCTCCCACTCATACTCATCTCTTTTGATTGGTTTTTATATGCACCTTCTTAAAATCGGGATAGTATATGCAGTTTGTTAAAGCGCATGTAGCCCACAAAAAAGTGTTAGGGGTCCCATAGGCATAGGTCTCCCTGATCGTACGTTCATCTGTACACCTGTTTCTAGTAAAAAATAGAGTTGCCAAGAACTCCCAACTTGGCGAAAATATTGGTAGTTTTTGGTTTTGAGATCAGTTCTTGTACGAATTTATCAACATTGCCAATTACGTATTGAGTATCTAAGTTTTGGCCAAAGCTTTATTTGCCTTATAACCTTATAATTGTTAAAATTAAGCAAGATATTGTATTTATTGATGTTAAATGTTAAATAAAGAGAATCCGTATTATTGTTTCTTATTTTTCTTTTATCATTATTAATAATATTATTGCATTTTTATCGTTTTCAATTGCTGTCATATTCAGATACGCAGACTTTGCTACATATCCATTTATTCGACAATTATCATGCACTTAGTTTTAACAAAAAGAATTATGAAGAAATTAAAATTTTCATTCAGTTGAAAAAGTCATTCGACAGTAAGGGAAACTAAGTTTATAAAAATAATTTTTCTATAAAACTTAATCGATGCATCAAATATTATCTTATAAATTAATTATTTATCTTTTATACCTTGCCACCAAATATATGTGTATAGGTAAGTAATATATTTTATAGCAGTTGAGTTTTGACTAAAGGTCCCTCCATATAAATGATGAACTAAATTTATTATTTTATCAAATTAAGCCAAATTTAACATTTTTACCGGTTATTTTGTATGAAGAGTGCATCAAAGTCTTAAAATACATAAACATTCATATATAACAAATAATTTCATTTTCGTTTATTTTCATCAATAACGAGTGAATAATGTACATATACACCCGGCATGATCAACCTTTAAATTTAACACTTGCTGCAATTGATTACAATAATTCAAGTCACATACAATATAAAACCCACTCTCTTAAGGTTGGTGAGGGTTAATCATTCTATCAATCATTCGCCATAAATACAAACGTTGACATTTTATACGAGCACAGAAAACGTACATCAGTAAGTGCTTGTCTTTGCGCCTAAAAGACAGGACACGGTCAGAACAACAACAATAACAAAAGAGCAAAAGTAACATTGTATCAAAACATTCATACAAAAGCCCACGTATACATAATTATTATTAGAGAGAAATTTTAGGCTTTGAGATGAAAACCTGTGATTTGCATTGGGATATATGTACATCTGCATACACACATGCACAAAATACAAAATACATGATAACAGTTGTGCGGCTTTGACACACACCCAACTACAAGCAATTATCCACTATTTATGATATAGGTTCAGTGTCTGTATGTGTGCGACCGGAAACCACATAATAAACCAGAGCGTTATGATCTTACTCAACCGCCTACATAGCGAGCCATTCACTGTCTCTCCGCGCACACATATAACCACAATCGAAATTATGTAAATTTGTATAATGAAACCCGGTAACACGATTTAACTGTCATAAATGTGCACATGGCTCAGTATGTGCGATATAGATGTATATGCTTACTCACAAATGTCATTGAGATGCTTAAATGCAGGCTTACATACCCTTCACACTCATATATACAAACGCCATTTACAATGTTATTAATGTGCACCAAATTATCCATTATTGTGTTGCAGCCAGCAGAGTAACAGCGATGCGACGAGTAATGTGATCCCAGAATACTATATAACACCTGAGTAAAGATATTTTTTGTTCGTCTATTTATTGCCAATGTTCTTTTTACTGGATATTGTAAAATAAAAATACGTTTGTATGGTTCAGAGAGAGAATTTGCAGCGAACAGAAGAGACTTATTGTCATATATTGAAACGGTAATCAAAAGGTGAGAAATGCCTTTTCGATGGTTGATGTGAAATGATATATCCGTACATATACATGGAAATGCATGCAGAGGTGAAAAGCCTAAGAGTCGCATTATTTTGCTATACAGCGTGTGCATGGATATCATGTGTGGCTACACGTACAAAACGGGAATTAATTTCAGTGCATTGATGTAAATTCTTTTTGTGGGATTTTTGAGCATTACAATATATTGCATTTTATACATATCTGTTCATGTATACCCAAATAAAGGCGTACTTGGATGTGAATTTTACATACATTATACATATAAAATGGAAAATTAGTATTGTTCAAATCGATTCGAAGCCACCACCACAATTCACAAAAATCTCTTATACATTTTATAGATGACAAGGTATCAGGTATCACACCCGCAGTTTGTAAATAAATTTAGATGTTATTTCGGATTTGGCCTATGCCAAAAAATATCAACTTTCTAATATACCTTAATAAAATAGACATAAAATCTTTCTTAGCACAAAAATTTTAAAATTATTTTTGAATCGAACTATTTTTAGAACCTCTGCCCACTGTTAAGTTTTTTCTCGAAGTACCTTTTATTTAACAATGACTCGAACGTATAAATATTACTTATCGAATGGTAGGATAAATTCTGATACTTGCATAGCTGTAATTTGGGAACTAAGAGGTGTAGGGTATTAAGCATTCGACATTGACCGACTATGATATTTTCACTTGTTTTTTAATAGATTATATCATATAATTTATTCCCTAATAAGAAAAAGTTTTTGTAGCATACAAGGTTTTATACACTACGTATACACATACACATTCTGTGGTTCATTACAGTATTTGACATTGTTCAATTATCCATATACATTTCTTTTCATTATTAATTAATGAGTAAGGAAATATTTTATTTTTGTTAATTTTTTTTAACTTTAATATTAAATTGAGTTTCAATTGAAAAGTTCATGCTACATTACATTAAACATAACATGCAATGAAAAGGAAGAGACAGCGTCATATGGATGATAATTTCAATTAATATCTGTGATGGGAGATTACTATATAACACTTTTTAACACTATGTGTAAAACACATTTTTTACATAAAGTCAAATTAAGAAGCTTAATCAATTTTTTATGGATTACAACAACGACGTTAACAAATAATAATGGAAGCATTCACATGCATTGCTCTACACATACCGCACAAATATGAAAAAGGATAATAGCCGCGTTATAATAGTTGTTATATTATTTATGAAATAAATTTCACGGTTGTATGCTCTTTATATGTGCACGTACATACAGCCTAGGGTCTTACGATTATTTTCATACACTCATTCAGTGTCAGTCACTTATTTTACTTCCTTCCTCGTGCCAATTGCTAGAAATTTGGTTTATTTATCGCATTAAGGGTTTAATGAATGTGAAAATACAATTGATAAAATTCTCTCTGTGTATTCAATTCGAAATACACATATATCATGCCACTATAAAAATAAGTACAAAAACAGCAACAACGACAAAAAAAACATTTACAAAACATACAACATAACATAAGTATGTCGAATGCGATGGTTATGATGGTGATGGTTGATTCAGTCTTTAAAATTTCCCAAACAATTGTATTGGAAAATTTTAAAGGGGTAGGCTAAACTACATATCTTTTACATATGGCACTGAAAAAAAATTTGAAAGTCTCAAAGGCTATGTTATCCGAATATATATCAATGGATAGAGATTGCATAAATGTATGCCACATATGAACGCGCTGATCAAGAATATATGAACTTAGTAGGGTCACCGACACCTCCTTGAGGATATATTTGCAATACCATCCACAATTACAAACTTAGGATCCCTGCAGTAAAGATTTAGTAAAAATATTGCATAAATAAGATTTAAGTTTCTTTTAATTGTAATTGAATTTAAGCACACAATCAGCCAAACCTTCAAGGCCAGCAATCTTTTATTTTTTTTCAGTGTATGCCCGTCTTCAATATGAAAATATTGTAAGATTGCTTACGTTTTAGTAAGAAATGTTTATGCGTGCGTGTATGCATAGAATCAATAAAGTTCAAATATTTCATTATAAGTAAGAAATATGCATATGTAGACGATGTTTGATCTTAGAAACGGGCTACTGACAAGGGTAGTGCAAGTTATAATGGTGGCACTGGCTGTGTAAAATTCTACTCAATATCTCTTCCTTTTTTCCCGTTAAATGTATGGATAACTAATGAAAAGATTGTCAGGTAGCGAGCGACAGCAGTAACAAATTGAATTCGGGTCTCACTTCTTGTTAGCTCCTTACAAGTAAATTTTCTTACTATTACCTCTTACCTCTATGCTTCTTCTTCCGTACTGCCAATATTGCTTCATATAATTTTTAGCAAATTTCGCTTAAAATGTTTCTTATCACACAATTGAATTTAAAAATAATTCAAATACTCCGTAAAAGAGATTTTTATACTGCAGGGAATTTTTGAAAATATTATTAAGTAAATAAAAGAAAATAATTGCACGTAATAATGAAATTTAAATTATTATTATTTATGGGAAATTGTATACGCTTGTGTATATAGAGAGAAGTAACTATTGGAGCCTTCTGGCAAACACTAGGAAGCACAGCAGTAACCCTTTTTTGTAGTGGCATCAGCTGCTGCTACAGCCACAGTTTTCATTTATTATTCTAACATCTAACGAAATTAAAGATGAATATAATAACATTGTATATCCGTTCGTCTGTCCGCCAGTTCTCAAAACTTCCGTTTTTATACCACGACCGTGTGAGTGTGTGGGTGTATCGCCTTCCTCTGCTTATCTGTAGTGTTGCCCAATCACAAGCCACAAAGCACCTCCTCTAACTAACTCAATTGGTTTAGCTCGTGTTCTGGCGTTCTTCTACTTCTTCTTCTGTTACGTCTTTATCCAATTTCATTGAAACGGTTTTGATGTGATTTTTAGGTATATTGTTGCTGTTGTTGTCCATAGTCAGGCTTTTAGACTAGAATGAAGGAGTTTCCTGTACACATGAATACACACAAACAGCAACTAGCCGAATGTTGGGAGCATTCTATCATCGTTTACATATATCACCATGGTCTGCAGGTATGTATATATTTATATGTGGACGTTTCTATGTAGTAAGAACTCTTTATTGTCTTCAAGTGTTTTTAGTCTTTTGTTAAACAATTTGTTGTTTATTGAAAAATTTTCTTTATGTAAAATTCTTGATTTTCTGTTATTTCCCAGCTTTAATTTGTAATTTATTATTTGAAGAATTAAAAAAAAAATTTAAAGAAATTAATCTTTTAAGTTGATTAGGTTTAAGCCAAATTTAGTGTTCTTACTTGTTTTGTTTATATAATATAAAGTTATATTGTTTTGTCCCTACATTCCTTTAACGATTAAAAAACTTCCTTCTCTAATTAAAAAATATTATTGGTTATCAAAATAGTGAAAACAACTGTTTGTAATCTTTTTAAAAATCTTCGAATTTTTTTTCACTCGAATATCAATAACAATAACACATTAGCTTATGTCAGGCAGCTGCCTGATATTTTAGTAAATACCTAAAGAAACTTTAAAGTCCTTATAAGTTGGCGTACATGTCTCTTAACATACGTAAATATATCGATTCCCATTAGTGGCATAACACGTGTTTCGCATCAGTGAATAACCTAAAACCGATTCAGAGGAAAATATTGAGAGAACACACATTCACATATATACGCTTAAACAATTATATATATGTGTATAGAAAAGAAAAATAAAAGAACATAAGTAATTCCATACGGGCGAAATGTAATGCAGTTAATAAAATGATATTGAACTTATATATAAGATGTAAATATTACACTTATGTCTTCATAGATGTAAATATTACACGGATTCAAGTACTTATACATAAAATATGTGTAATTATAAATCATATGTAAACGGTATAGACAGACTCCTAGAATTAGTGCCCCAAGCTTGTTTTACGCCATACAAGTTCACACAACAATAACACCTACAGAAATAAGCTCAGCCATTCTTCTATATTACTATAAGAAGTTCCTATAATAAAAAGAAAAATATCTAACGAGACAACTATCATTATTACAACAACATAAGCGATGTCATGACGATATTTAGATGCATTAAGCCAAACACGCTCTCCGGCACATATGCAAAACAAACATAATAAAAACTAAGAAATAGAAAACATTATTCACCGATATTATCAACAAGAGTTACTATTTGAGATACAACAATGATAACAATAAAAGTAATATGATGGTTTAAGAGACAAAGAGCAAAACAAATAAAGCAAGAGTGAGAGTGACAGAGAAAGAAAAAAGAGTTTAACAAAAAGATGAGGTTATTATTTTTGTTGATGTTGTTGTCGTTGTACTTGTATACATATATATATAGCAAGTAATAATAAAATATTTCAATGCTGTTGTTGTTGAGTTTACAAGATAAAATGGAATTTTAATATAATATGATAGCAATGGTCAACAACAACAACAGTAGTAATATTTGTAACACCATCATCAACAATAATCGGCAAACATATGTAATTATAATAGAAAAACAGCGCATAACATTTTTGTAAAAAAAATATACGCATATTGTACGTGCCAGTGATGGGCTTTTATAATATTCACGGACGCCGACACAACAACAAAAAGTAAACTGGACTATTTCTGACGGAGAAACATCTAAAATTTTCCCTCTAACAACTACAAAACAAAATGCATATTTATTTTATAAACACAGCTATGAAGAACATTTTTGAAAATAATCTCTGAATTTTTATAATGCTCTATTTTTCATAGTCCTTGATCAAAAAATAGCGAAAATTTCGCCTTGTGCGTTGTTTACAATATATATATATATATGAAACGGACAGATGGACGGATGGTTAAATCGATTCAATATAATTGCAACTACTCCCTTGCAATTATTTTATATGTTCGGCTAAATACTCAGTTGCCTAGTTTGGTTGATTGAAACATAAACGTTTAATTTTTTAAAAAGGGTCTCTTTCGAAAAACGCATAACTACTACTACTGGCTCTTACCTTTTTCATATCATTCATGTGCTCTTTAACCAGATGAATTTGAGAGAAGTGCGACCAGGGAAAAAACATATGTACTACTTGTGCATTTGTATATTATATTATTTATATATAGTATATGTACATGGGTTTTTTGTACAATGAAATTTTGTGGTGCGATGGTTTTTCATCATATTATAACGGCGAAACCGGCATACAATATGTTTCTCTGTTTCAATATGTATTAGAGAGCTTACTACATATGTGACATACGGCATACGATGCTCGCTACTAACTGAAAGCCGACATACAATACGAAGTCCCTATTATATATACTATTATGTGATGTGATGCAGATGTATTTATCATATTTGTAACGCGCTTACCACTAACACTCTTACATAGCAGCTACATATGTATAAAGCAAAAAGCAGCATACATCCTCACACCTATTGATATTTTTCATTTATGCTGAAGAAGAATACTTTTATTTCAAAAGAAATTTTTTTCTACGTTTTCTTCTTTGTTACTTTTATTTGTATTACAAAAACTTACATCGCCAGACTTGTCTAACTTTTTATGTTTTTGGCACTTGAAGAGAGAAATTATTTTACTTTCCGGAAATCCATGGAATTTTTCTTATTTTACTACACTAAATGAAACCGGTGTTGAATTTTTATTTTGTCAATTTTTTTATAAAACTTTTAACACATATTATTTATTTCAAATTTGGAGTAAATAGTGTGTTTAAATGTTTTTCAATAACACACTATGTATCGTGGTATCGAAAGAAAAAAATTTTATATTTCAAATATTTCTTTACTACAATATATTATATTATTAAAAGTATTTTTTCAAGAGAAAATCACACAAAGCGGCTCAATGACCCGACATACTCGAACGTTGACTCGTTTCTGTATTTGGATGTCAACGCGTATTGCGGCAGCCTTTCATCATGACATTTATCATAATGATATTGTTATGTTGTTATTGTTGCTTTTGTTGTTACTTGCATTGTGCCATTTGTACTACCAGAAAAACTCACGTTGAGTTGTTACAATAATAATAACAACAACAACAACAGTTATCCCTAATATTAAATACTATAATCATAATTGTTGTGGTTGTTGTTGTTACTTTTACTGTCTACATTCTGTAATATCCTTAAAGAGTTTACATTTATAGGTTTGCTTTATACATTTATATGTGTATTAGTTATTAAAGCTCCCAAATACAGCACTGTTCTCTTTTGCTCCCTCTCTAAGAAAACAATTTCCGAATTGCGAAAAAGCAACCACGGATATGTACATTAAATATGAACACGGTTGCCTTTTCTCTCCTTCTTTAATATATGCAACATTTCCTTCATAAAACCAGGCAAAGAAAGAGAAAAAACTTTCATATAAAATATAACAGTTTTCTTTTTCAATTTTAATACGTTTCAGAATGAGTACCAGTTTTCCGGTAAATGAATGAATTTTGCACTAACAGAGAGAAATGCCCTGATAGAGATTTTAACAGCACCTTTAGGCTAGACATTATTTTGTTCCTTTTTTTGGGCAAAGCTTATTAATTTTGTAAACCGTTGACGTCATTGGACTATTGTATATAATGTGAAAAGGATTTTACTTGTACGTATATTTAATATTTTGCTCACTTTTTGAAGGAATTTGTTGTATAATTATATGAGTTAAAGTTTTTTTCGTATCAACCATTGAATGAAAACTTTAGCATAAAGGTGGTGTGAGTATTGTAGTAAGTATAATTATATGGTATCATTTCATTTCTATATGACCACAGTAATTTTTATATCCTTTATCATAAAGTGATAAAAAGGTGCGTAATATTTGTGCGAATGGCAGATGCCACACATATCAAGTCACAATTTTTAATAATCTTTGGAATAATTTGGTGAAAAATAGTTAACTGGCTTAACATATGAATACGTCACATTTGATATTGCGGTTACAACTAATTTTAAATATATACTACTAATAAAATAAAAAAATGTGTGTAAGGTATTCCTTTATAAGACCTCCATCTCTAACTGTATTGTTTAAGTTTTAACAAACTAATAATACCCTGAATTTTATGGTTGTTTTTAAGAGATTTTATCTAAAGAAAAAGAACAACTGACCTAGCATTGTACACCAACAACACACTTTTCCACCGAACAATTGACCAAGTGTACACACTTATACAAATATAATATGTACATGTAAATGACCTTTCTGAGAGTACGTATTTGCTTTTTTATTGCCGACAATTGCTTGTAGAATTGTAAAAACTATTGAACAAATAAATACTTATAAAGAACGAGTCTTTTCACAAAAAAATCATATTGGAATAAACTTTGTTTGCTTTGTTTTGGTTTGTTTCTATTTAGAAATTGTTCCATTGTAATAAAAAACCCAACAAGTTGGAAAAAATTTTAACGATCGCTTTTATATCGCACAAATATTTCATATATTTACATATACCCTCAAATGTATTTGACTTTCTTATCATTAGATTAAATATGGCTATCATTCTAACGCCGCCTGTCACTTTCTGTTTGTTTCGATGCTTTTGCAGTAAATTGACAACAACTGTCGATTTGGATTTTTAATTTAAAAATATTGCATTTGTTGTTTTATGCACTCCTTTATCTAACGGTACGTTATGTTTATCGGTCAGCCAACTTAAAGTTCTTATCATATTAAAGAGGAATAACGGTGGTAGAGCTTACAATAAGATAGTTACGTATTATACATACGCAAAGCTTATAATGTCATATAACTCATACGTCATGTTGTCTAAAAGAAGATTTTATGGAAATTTATTTTATTTAAGATTATTCTTATTATTTATATAAAAATTAGATCATTATTAAAAAAATTAATATTATATTAATAATAACAATAGTCCGATACGGTAAATGTACATAGATACAGAGAGCACTTATTTGAGATAATTTAACAAAATTTGGCTATTTTAGCCCAAAGAGGAATTCAATTAAAAACTAACTATAATAAGTTATTAGAATTTGATTTTAAAATGTGCCGTTTTTTTTAAACCAAAATGGTTAAGCGAAGCATATTTTTATTGTTTCTTAAAACTTATCAAAAATTACTTGCAATGCATGATGCTGTTTATTATAGTGGTTGACATTAAAACTACAACTAAGTTGCCTACTTCTATAGTCTTTAGATTATACTAGTAGTACTTATTTTTATATTCGTTTCAAACCACATTAAAAAAATTGTAAATTTTAAATTATATAAACCCAACATTAAGAACATGGATAATTTTCTTGTTTATATACGTATGAGTTAAGTTGTACTATTTGTATTATCTACCGCTTTCACTGCTGGTGCCGCTACTGCAGCAGCAGTAATGGAAAGACAATTGCTGTATATAAAGAATTTACAAAACTACTCAAGAAAACCTAATCTAAAAAAAAGAAGTATGAGCGAACAAGAACATATTGTTGAACAAGTTGAGCAAGGAAACAATCCAGTTGACAATGATTTGATATGGAAGAATCCAAGTCGAAGAATTTCCATTTAAGAATTTGTCATGTCTTCAACTGTCAGCAGTAGGTTTGTTGTTGCTTCTACTCGTTCCTTATTGTACGCATAATTTATATATATATATATACATATATAAGAGTAGAAGCAGAAAAAATAAGTTAGTAATATATACATACAAACACTTAATCTGCAAGAATTCTTAATTTAGCATAAAAGACAGACAAACCAGCGGTTTTATTCTACGTTACCAGCTTTGTAAGCTAAACTACAAGTACAAGTACAAATAGAGAGGGAGAGATAAAGAGAGAAGGACGACATACGCAATAATATTGCATTGTATACAAAACCAATCAGTCTACACAATCAAGTTTCATACCCTACTTCTCTCTTTAAATATAGACATTTGTGCAAAAATGGTTGTGATAGTAGACAAGTATACGATGATTTAAAATTTGGCCTTAACCAAATTTTGTTCACTCGATTTTAGTTGTACTTATCAGAGTCAACTTAAAGCTGCAGTAACTTCGTGTTTTTTTGTCCTAATATAATTATGTACAATATTTTATAAAGTTTAAATTTCGAAATATATTAAGGAGTACGTTCATATATCTATCTACTAAAACATTTAGACTTAAACAACGCAACTGACAACGGAACATGATTATGTGTGTGTATAAGAAAAATTATCTATAATATAATATAATATATGCGACGCGTTGTTACTACCAAATGACAGTGAATGATTTGACCAACAATTCCTTTTTTTATACTCTTCTAACGGTGTGTAGAATATTTTATTAGGAAGCATGTGGCGGCGTACCCTCCCACACAACACAATAGTGTGAAAGTACATAGAACAATCATAGTTTTTTTCTACTTTCTACTTTTTCTAAGCAGCGACATCTTGATGCGTAATCAAGAAATTTTTTATATAAACTCACAAGTCACAGGACTTATCATAAGGATGCACACATGCACTTGCATAATATGCACCCACAATACACTTAACTCTCGTACGCATGAAAAGTTGTGTTGATTCACCGTACGTGGGGCGAGTTTTTATGTACAAGCTGGTAGTTGCATTTCTTTATATATTGCACGAGACTTTTGTCCAGGAACATGTTATGACCCCAAGTAACTCGCATAAGCTAAAAAGTATTTTATAATAAATTCGGTTACTTGCCTCTCATTGTACAATTAAGTACAATTGATAATAAGTGGTGTAGGGTATTAAATTGTCGGACTAACCAAACTGTAACATTTTCAGTAGTTTTTTTGTTTTTTCAGAATGACCACACACATTTTTCCTTACTTTGCTTTTATTTTTTTATTATGATTTTACTCTCAGCTTAGAGCTCAGAGTCATTCTTCATAAAAATTTTATATACAGGTATAATATACTACATATGTTTGTCTTTAAATGTATTAGCACATATGATTTTATAAAAACGCATCCTATAACTTTTCAATGAAAAGAAGTTTGTTAAAATAATAACACCGCGCGATAGGATTTACAGAGAGCCAACTAACCACGCTTCACCAAATTTTATTCCGCTGTGACTTTGCCTTAATATTGGAGTAGTAATAATTGCCTAATTTTGCACAATTTCCTTAATAAAGAAATGAATAAGCAAAAATTGCTCTCAACATTTATAACTAAATTGTGGGTGTGTCCTTTCTTAAATGAACGACGATTTTATGACAAGCAAACGTACGGCTGTGACCAACACTTTTTTTAATGCAAAAATGGAATGCAAGCAAAAAGATTGAGAAGACAAACGAGACTACTAGAAACCTTCATTTAAAGTAGTAAAAGTCGTAATATATGACAGAGTTCCATAAAAATAATGAAAACTTTTTCTTTGTCAAGTTGCAGAGTGTGAAATATACACTCATACTCACATTTACAACATAAACTAATTTTTCTTCGCATAAAAAGGGACAATGCGTTGTTTTTTTTTTACCCTAGTAAGTATGTATTGTAAGAGTAACAACGCGTTTTGCTTTTTATCATATGTAAATTTAAAAATAACCACTCAGTGGTCAGATGTAAAGCACATGACTTGTCATGACATGGTATACAGAGTGTAACAACATTTGCTTAGTCATGAATTTGAAGATATATTAAAATAACAAATAAAAGAGCTGTACAAGTATTAAGCGTATGCGAAATCGGGTACACCCGCAATCATTACTATTTAACTATGCCTAAATATTGAGAAAGAAAAACACCAAATTTTAAGTTTATTAATTTGCACTGAAAGTGTAGCGGTTAAAAGGTGGTGTAGGTAGTCTGTGCAAATGTGAAATTTTCCTTATTTTTTTATGTAATCGATTTGTTTTTATTAATAATCAATAAAACTAAAATCTAAATTTTAGGAATTCAAAAAGTTGGCGTTATCGTTGAGAAGTAAGATTTGAAATTTAAAAAATTTTATTTCCGATGTTGTAATAAATATGTACAATAACATCAATTACAATTCTATTAAGTATTTTTATGATTAAATATATGATAAGTAGAATGTTTATGAGCATGGAGAGAGACACAAGAGTAAACAGCAACTAAAACCACTATCATAATCCATTATCATCAGGTAAGCTAAACCCTAAGCGTAGTGCACCCAACTAAGCGTAGCCAACTAACAATCAACAAATAGTCAACATCATGAATATCTCTGCATTATTATCAACATTTTTAATGGCGCCTTACAACAACGCCAATAACTAGAAATTCGGTATGAGGTGAGTGAGCGAAATATGATATTTATAGGCCACATACTTTGACAGTGTAGTACAATGTATACATATATATGTGTGTGTGGGGTGATGAACTCTGTTACACAGCAAATGGTTTATGTAATTTTAATTAGCACACAACTACTAATGTTTGCAAGTTGTGCTTGAGAGTAACATTGTAAATCAACTACATGTACAAGTATAGGATCTTTCAAAGGGCTTTGAACATTTCTAAATTTTTAATAACACATGGATTGCGTTCTGAATTTGCCTGGATCTTGGCATGTTCCTTGCGGTTTATATATTCGCCCACCTGAATCCAATTGATGAAAAATATCAAGAAATTGGTCTTTGGGATTACATTAAGACACGTCCACAGGAGTGATCCCCAATCGATTCCTTAATTGAAAGGCCAAATCAATCTTGTCAAATTCCTGAACATTTATATACTAAAGTGCACTTCAGGTGCACATACTTGCACACACATAATTCGATGTGCATACAGAATTCTAAAATGCGCGTACTTTGACAATTGGCACATGATTCTATTTGAGTAAAAATACCAACAATTTAAGTAACAATGTTAAGTGTGACACAAACATTCTCTTTTATGCAGAGACATAAATTCATAATTATTTATAGGATTATCTTTTATATATTTTTACCTTTGCTTTAGGCCAAATGCATACTTTCGTCTATTTATGGTATTTGACGATTTAGAGCTTTTTTGTGCGCTAGTTTAAAATCTTTAAAATGACTAAAATTTGTTTTCCATACAAATTTTCCAAAAACATAGTACAAAATCCACTTGATCGTAAAAAATATTTTGTATTAACTCAAAACTATGCAACAATGTTTTCTCTCATCGCATCAAACAAACAACAGCTGCTGCATCACATATTTAGTAGAAATCAGAAAAATTGCTTTGTTAGAATACTTCACTTGAATTTAAATCTGTATGCAAAATGTGCCTTCATTGCCCGAAGGAAGAACGTTGCTTTTCAAAATTATCGTAACAATTATCTTTGATTAATGGGATATGCGCACAATTTATGTATGTAAGCAAGTTCAAGATAGAAATCAATTTCATAAACTGACCACATAATGTGCTAAAAACAATCAACCCTTAAGAATTATAATTTTTCTTCAATAACTAAAAACCACAAATCAAACCATATGTATGCAGAACAATTTTACTATGTATTTCATATTTTAATGCTAAATGCAAAATACATAAATCAAAATTAAGAATATGTTAAAGTTTAAAGAAGTGAATGAGAGAAGTTTTACAAATTTAATATTTAATGCATTTTTATATCCAAATCCCTGAGGTTGGCAGAAGAAGGAGACCGCAAGAAGCCCTATCTGTCTGTCCAACTGTCTTAGACATTCTTCTGATCACAAAAATAGAGGAAACGTTTATAAACTTGACTTGCTATAGTTCTATGTGCACTACTACACTATGTACATTAATGCATATGCATTGCGACTGTTACTTCAAAAATTCACTTTTGGCAGCAGCTGTTTTTGGAAGTTGGCTATTGGAACTAATAACACGCATTTATAGCCAAAGTCAGACACACACATATGCACGTGCTGCCAACTGGAATTTATATCTCGTTAGTAAATTGTCGATTTAACGTCCTTTAATTGTGTTGAATGCTGTGACGTTGTCGCCATCAACCAACGAGTAACTAGCTCTCACCGACCCAAACTAAACTAAGCGAACGACAGACCGATCGCACAATTTACCACCATACGTGGATAAGATAAGAATTCTACCGGAGGGAACGTTATTTTATTTTATATGAATATATACGTAGATATAATATTATTTATATCTTAGGAGATCGCGCAAAGTGCATGTTTGGGCAAACCACTGAAACCACTAAGAAGAACATTTTATTATACTGATCGATTAAGAATACCTTTATATATAAACATATCCGTTGATCCATCCGACCGTTTACCATTTTGAAATGAAATTCAACTAAAATTTAAGTTTTAAATTCTTGTCTCAGCTATCGTTAGAAAAACACTCGCAAACACATACTCTATACGCTCGTATCTTCTCTTATAGGGACAATATGTTCTCAGCTTTTGGTCACTTAGCATCAACAAATATTTCTTGCATGAAAAAAAATTACGAAAATAAGATAAAATTTTGCTCTAATTTTTTTAGAAGACTTTTTACATATCTTATTATAGAAAAAACAAGTAAAAGTTCTTACATGTAAGCCTTTAGCCAAATCTTAGATATCCTTCACATTTGTAAGCAACGTGTAAAGTGTAAAGTGAAAGCGTTTATTATCAACATCTGTACTTTGTAAGAATATCAATTTTTGAACTAATTATGAACTTTAAACTTTGTATCTTAATGTTTGTAGCCAAAATCGCCAACAGAATACAGAAATTTAAAAGTTCTATGCTTCATCTTATGTACATGGGGTATACTAAACAAATACCAACATATTCCTCACATATGTAAACTGTGTGGTGTAGTGCATGTCGAACAATATAGCGAACAATATACAAATGCAACAAAACTGCTTCCTTCAATCTCTGTACAGTTTACTTTAATATATACGTTGTTTACAATTTTTCAGACAGAACCCTAAGGTTTGTATTTCTTGCTTGTTATACCTTATGCATCATCTATGCACTTAAGTCGTTTACATTCTCTCCTGTGGCTTTTGTCACATTTTTAAATTGACATTCCGTTCTGTAAATGGAACGAGTTATGGTAGTGTGTGTGATTGCGTTATTTAAGGCACCTTTAAGCAGCATGCATGTAAATGTCCTTTAGAAATTAGCTTAAATGAACAGCAGCAAGTATCAGTAACAACAACAACAAACAAACAAACAAACGCTTAGTACAGCAATCTCCAATGTTTTTAGGGTGAGTTACTTTTTCTCCTTCTCTCTACTTATTTTTCATAAAAACTGCACTTGACTGGTTTGGTCTAGGGTGCTGCTGCTGCCATCTTTCATTTGTGTCGGTTTTGTTAAAATTTACCAAATTGATAGTTAACTTTAAACTTGAACATTTTCTTAATTATGGTAATTTTTTTTAACTTGTGATTAAAAAAGATTTCCAATTGATGGTTTTCTCTACATGTAATAATATGACATATGTATAGCTTAAAACTGTAATTGTATTTGATATAAAAGCTTAAAGAGATTAAAGAAATGATGAGTAAAAGCGTGTACATGTACATGAAGATAAATACCCATAATTTATAGAATGATCTGTGGTGGAAGAAAATAAACTTGCATTTTACTTATATACAGTGCTTCTAATTATATGTATATGGATCGGATGCTCTCACGGGCATAATCGAAAATTATTATTCTTCACAATCTATTAAATAAAAATTGTGATTTCAAATAAAATGCGCCGGCTTTATTATAAAATAAAAGCTTTATATATATTTTGTAAATGTTAACTAATAGGACATAAAACACGTCCACATTATGAATGTTTGCTATTATCTAATGAACATGAATTTTCTCCATGTATTTTAAATGACAAAAATAACAAAGTGCAACATGTATGTATTCATAATATGTGAAGAATTTAGCCAAAATTGAAAAAATATTAAATGATAAGAGAATCATGTTCATGTATTTGCATGCTTGTGAATTCTAAAAAAATTATAAATATAAAACATTTATGACATCATTTGTAACAAAAATTTTTGCAATGCTCAAATTAATATCAATTTCTATACTTGGTATATGAATTGAGCTTATGTGAGATATTCATAAATACGTTTATTCATTCATAAATATGCCATTCTGCGAACCGGAACTGTCTAATAATTTTATTTAATTTGCGGACTAATAAAGGTCAATAAATAAATGTTTTTACATTTTTTCCTTCAAATTGTTCCTATGGCCATACATGCGTATATGTACAATCATATGCTAGACACAAAACATGTCAAATTAAAGAAAATTAAAAGGTCAGTAGTTTATGAGTTATGTGCATAAAATGTGTGTTAATATTAATTTTATATTTATTCATGAAGTCTTACTCAGATTGAGTATATAAATGTTCACATGCTTGCTGTCATAACGTCAATGTTGGCGCTGTCATATAAGAATATAAATTAAAGAAAAAAGGAACATAAGAACAGAATCTGACAAATATAAGATAAAATAATATAAAGATTCTTGTTAACGCCATAATGTTTACACCCTCCCCATAATAAGGAAGGTTCAGCATACAATTCGACTTACAAGTTGATACGTAATACGTACACTATTAGAGAGTGTAATCATATATATGCACACCGTTGTTTTTAGACGAGGAGTGTTTATAAGATTTGCCTTAAGTCAAATTGAGAACTTTTACTTATTTAGATTTTTAATTAAATACATTGCTTAACTATGTAATTGAGATTTTCATTACTCCAATTGTAAATACTTGGCCTTATGGGGAATATCAGTAGCGTGGGTTTGTATAGGAATAATAAGGCTTGTATAGGATGATGCGTTTAAATTTAATTCGGTCAATTATTATCTATACGGGTTCTATTTATAGATAAATAAGTCTTTTCAAAGCGAAGCTATACCACCAACAATAATATAATTAGAAAGAATTTTTATTATTCATTCATTTCATTTTATACAAATCTTTATATGAACATCACTTTGTGGAACAAAGTATATTAAGTTTGTGAGATTATTTGTACCTCTCATCCTTTTATTGTATCAAGCGATTGATGATGATTTGAGATCACTACGGAAAATGTACTTAAACTGTTAACTGTAAACTTCTTAGCACCCTTCCCCTTACAACGTCACAATTTATAATAAGTTTTTTTATTATGATTATGGAAGTAAAAGGATGTAGAGTATTAAATAATTGATTAAAATCAGCTATAATATTCACTTGCTTTTCTATACAGTGTATTATGTATTCCTTACCAGCATCAATATCATCTTAATCGTTATCATTATCAACATCATTTCACATACTGCTACAGCGTATATAAATGGAATTTAGCTTTGATCGTTTCCCAAGTTTCAGTCATCAAACAATTAAGATAAATTAAATTGAAATTCTCTTTTACTATAAGAAAATTACGGTAAAGGTTATGTGGCCAAACCAAACCAAACACTACCGCAAACATCATCCACATTTGTGTGTAAATATGTTGTTACCGCTATGTAAAAATGAATATATTTTTATGAGTATATATTGTAAATATATGAATCGTCGGCATACACAACATGTTCAAAGCACATTGTAATGAAGGCCCCTCTCAGTATATGTTCCTTTACTTTGCGTTTAGGTGTAAGGCATAAGGAATGGGATGTAAATAAAGTCTCTATCTGTAATGATGTAAATAAAGTCTCTATCTCTATCTATGTTTCTCTTATACAATCATATGCGTAAATGTTGTGGGGAAACTGTGCGCATGTAAGTGTGTGTTGGTCTATGTCAATAATTCATAACGGTGGCAAATATTTGCAAACGAGTTAAGCTAAGCATGAAAACCAACAGCAATAATACAATAATAACAATAAATACAACAACAATTATTGAGCATTAGAGTTTAATAAAAGCACCCATACATAGTTCCTGAATAGATATAGACACGTATGTGAATGATATAACCACCAACACCTACAAATAGAACCCACTGAGCTCGAGCACCTTAACCTAATGCAAACAAAACGCACTTCCTTTATCCTCTTTAGCTTTATATATATATATATATATATAAGCCACATCATAACAACCATCGACTTTTGTTGTCTTGATCCTTTACTTTTATTACTACTATACACTGGTCGGCATTTTGGCAATGTTCGAATGGGTGTTTGTGGCAAATGCTTGTTTACTTTTAACTTATATCATATAATCCTTATTGTAATTGTGTTTATATATGTTATATGCCTTATAGATGCACAAGTCTTCTCAAATTTAATTTATGCTTAACTATCAATGAAACATCTGGCTAATTTAAAATAGAGTTAAACAATAAATATGAAGAGTGGAGTTTAAAAAATGTATTTAAATAATTTTATTCCATGACATAAATTTAAATAGTTATTTATTTTGGCAAATCGAAAATCTGAATCGATTTGAACATTTCCCACAGTGAATTTTTCGAACACAACTCAACTAATTATAGAACAAATTATGGAACTAAGTGGTGTAAGGTATTAAATGCTCTCGTAGAAGCGACTATTATGTTGTTACTTATTAAGGGTGTAAGGTGTGGTGGCTATTTAAGTTAAACTAAACTTAGCTTCTGTCAGAATTCTTATACTTACCGAGACAAAGTTGTATTTGCTTTCAAACTGTTTAGCTAATGAGGTAACTTAATTCAAATAACGGAAATATATGTTTTGTTTGTCTCCAGACTTAACGCTAACAGTATTGATTGAAATTAATGTAATGCCAAAAACAATTTTTTAACATGTTTGTAATAACTTACTTGAAACACGTTTTTACTTTTTCACTTTGTGTATACCATGTTCGTACTTAGCCCATTTAATAATAAATTCAAGGGTATCTCCAGCTAAGTTAAGTACATGGTATAGAGTATATATACAGTATTATATCATCAGAAATAAGTATTTGATAAAAAATTTCTGTCAACTTATTAACTTAAAATTTGCACAAAATCATGTAAAGGATTGACCAAGTCGCACTTAATTCAAACACTTTTTTATTTGATTGTCTCTCTCTCTCCCTTTTCTGTTCTACTGCATTATCTTCTTTTGCTTAACATCACTGCTTTTTTATTTTTTTCCTTTGAGTATCCCTTTATCCTCTTTAGCTTTAACAAAACACTACAAAATATTTGTTTGTTTGTTTGTTTGTTTTATGTTTCATTTTGTAGAAATTGTGTTTGTTCGTTATTTTTCTGTAGTTTTCCTTGTATTTGAACAGTCATTACATTGTGCATACAAATATGCTAATGCAGTAGCAGTGGAGGGATCTGCTCCGACTACAACTGTATGCGTTTCTTTGTTTGTTTTCTATTTTTACATTTTATTTTTTACAAAGCACACATGTTTTAGTAATAAACATACACACAAATACTCATATCTAGTAGCTGATATGTTAAGAGAGCAACTGCAACATATTCTACTGTACTAGGCATTCGGTGTGTGTAGTGAATATGTTATATGGGCGTGTAAATATAAACATAAACAATTTTACAATATCCTTTAAGAGCACTACACGGATACATGCATGTATATTCGAATATATACATTAGGTCTTTGGCCATACATCATTTCTCGAAAATTTAACATTGGTTGCGGCACCGCCTAATCATCAAAAAAATATCCAAAATTGCAACTTGTTACTACAAGTTGATTGCAGCCTCTACATGGTTAAATCGATTCATATTTTAATTGAAATATTGAAAAAGTATAGGAGAGTGGAAGCTAAATTTTGAAGTTGATAGATAGTAGTCACCATAATGTACACATTTAATCTTATGCAACATGAAATCCTATGTATAAAAACGCAATGCGCTGTTCTCTCCTTGTATCCTTATTGTGTTTATGTTTGTTGTGTATTTTGTAGTTATATGTTCATAGTTAAATATAAACTAGCACATATTTGCTAATATTCATACACCCTCCTCTCCAAGTACTCTTTCGTTTCGTCAGCGTGCTTGCGGATTTGGAGCTTGGCTGTTAATGTAATGTTGGTATTGTTTGAATGTTATCTCAATGCCTATATCTCTCTGTGTTAAAATAATTATTCATTCTCATTGCAATACTTTAATATATCTATTATTTGTGCATTTTTCCATTTTTTTATTGTATAGAAATATTTCCATTTTTAAATGAAAATCATCCTTTTTCAACATGTTATATAAAGAGTATAACATCAGTATAAATTAAATATTTTGCTCGCTCCGGAATCTCTCATGAATTTTCAATGAAAACCATATTTTTCACTTCACGCATCCTACTAAACCTGTGATGGTTTGTTCAGTAAATTTTATGCCGTAGCAAAGTCCCTAACCCTTTAAATAGGTTTGTGTTTTAGAATAGTTCAAACTTCCTTACGTGAATGACCAGTTTTATATACTTTTATTATTCTATTGTGATTAGTTATGACACACACACACACAAACACACATAATAGTTAATTCAAGAACCATTTTTACATCATAAATAAAAAATATTAAGAGATTCGGATTCGAGTATAAGTACCTAAACATTCTTACAATCTTTTAAAACAAAAGGTATAAAAACGATATTTCGCCCAAGTATTCCCGAAGTTACTCTTTACAGTTTGGAAATTCATACTAACCACGCCCAATTTTACGTACAAACATTTATATATATACATATATATATATGTCTATTGATTTTATTGAATACATATTTTGTGTTGCAACACTCAAATTTTATTATTACATAAGTACATCTATATATGAATAATAAATATATTGTAATTAGTTCCGGTTTCAATCTAAAACTTAAAGACTTAAATTAATCTTAAATGGGTGTATAAAAGGAGTATTTTATAATTTACCCTCAGACATTAAATTAAATCATTTAACATTTAAACAAAATATCAGTTCCGTGTGTTTTTCACTTCAATTCACGATTTAATTGCCAGCACAAATTGGACTCTCTTTTAGAGAGTTTGTGTTGGGCTATATACATATTTATGTTTTTAGTTTTAGTAATAAATTAAAGAACAACATATAACAATTTTAGATGACAAAATATCTAGACATTAAATAAACCACAAGACATTTCATTAAACTAAGTGCGCGATGTTTATACTTTTCAGTACGAATATGTGTATTTAATTATTTTTAAGGAAAGGGTACATATTAGGTAAAAATTTATGAAAACTCTTTTTCAGCCACATTATCACATTTGTATACGACGTACAAGTAAATATTCTGAGAATTGTTGACCTTCCACACCGCCCCCAGTGCTGGCCTCAATAGTGAAACCGGCATTTAATAATCGCGTCAATACCTGAACTGAGTTTAGTTTGCAATAACCATTCAAAGGGAATCGTATAATTTGACGCCAGTCACCCTGATTCCATGAAACACCACTACGACTGGTCTGGGTTGCCTGATTGGCTTCCGGAAAGACTTCATCAAGTAAAGAACGCTCTGCTGAGATCATTATACGTTCGCCAAGGTCTGGTGAGATATGTAAAGCTACAACTTCATAATTGCAATCATTATTATTGCCTGTTCTTGGACTAGTCTTTATGCGGGCCGGTGGAGTAGGCGGTGCTGCCATATAATTACCATTGCGTACCCGATCTTTTCTCATATTCTCCAATTGTTTAATCATAGCTACAAGAAAACCGAATTTACATTTACATTTACATATACAATCTTTTTCAAAAAGCTTTAACTATTATAACATACGTTCCACTTCAAAATAACGTGCCTCCTCTAACAATAATTCCAAGTCAGGAAAATCTTCGGATATTAAAAGCCTAGAATTTCTCATAAAATTCAAAATATGCCGAAACATGCCTCCATCGCGATCTATGAAATAATGCTGCTTCAAGGAATCCAATACAATGGGTATGGAACCATTAAACAATTTGGCCAATTTTGAATCTGAATATTTGGTAAGCGTTTCCAACGAACTAGTGTAAATTGTACCGCCCACATCAATATGTACGGGAGCCGTATAACGTGATGCTGCCGCCACACACGGTATACCCGTTATAGGTTTGTGATTGGCATGTAAATATGAAGCCGCGTTTCCAGTAGCCACTGATGTGCTAACCGCATTACCAGCTCCACCCGAACCTGGTGGTAAGCCAAGTGCTGTCACAGCTGAACTGGCCGGTGGTGTAGGTGTTGGAGAACTAGAATTTGAGATCGTTGGTGATACAGTTGGAGAAGCACTGCAAGAAAAATTAAATATAAAATTTAATTTATTTTGAGTTCATAAAAATAGATCGATTTACCTGATTTTTATATCACTTCTGGCATAAACACGACCAGTTGATGATAGATCTCTAGGTTCTAAAGATTTGTTTTCTCTTTCTCGTTCTCGATCCATGTCGCATTTTTTTCTGAATTAATTAAAGTCATAAACATATTATTAACGCGTTCAGAATTCTTTCTTTATTTCACTCTATATATGTCATATTTGTATGTGCAAATGTAGATATATACAAGGAGATGCTATTATCAAAAAAAAAGACACCAATAACAACAAAAGTTAAACATCAAAGTGCTAATTTGGGCCTAGACCAAATTTTGGAAATTCTTTACATTTATGCAGGAGCTGTAGGTGTGGCATGTCCGATTTAAACGATTACTCAGGTCATGTATTTCATTTTTGTAAATTGTAAGCATATCTGTTACATTTTATATTTTAATCACATCAATATTGTTCCTGATCAAAATATATTTATTATACTTTGTTTGTATGACCTCTGGCACCTCCTTCTGATATAACAAACGAAGAATATTTTTTCATGTGTTTTATGTGTAGGGTACAAAAACAAGAACAACATCAATAGCGGTCGTGAAAAATCCCAAAAGACACTGTAAAATAATGTAAAACAAAAGTTGAAGCAATGAGTCGCATTAGCGTACGACAACATTACGTATGATAACTGGCACAGAGTTCATTTAGGTTTAGTACAGTGCAGACAAAAACCTTTTGTTAATAGCCGCAAGCTGATGCCAGACCAAGCGAAATCTTTCAAGGAAAAAACTGTAGAGTATACCCATGCAATTACACACACGCACGTGTTACATATACTCTGAACTAAATTTTACTACACTACGTATATACAACATTAGTACATTGTATGCTAAAGATTTTACGCCCACAAAATAGCCTCCAGAATACATATTAGTACATGTACGATATGTATACGTATTGCTTTAACTATACACATGCATATATCATACATTTTATCTTGTTGGGCAAACAACATAAAATTCCTGTGGGCGTTTAGTTGGAATTACTAAGCAAAGCGGCAGCAATAAAAACAACAACAACAACACCAACCTGCAGGAACAGCAGGAACAGTAATAGTAAACTGCTGGTACGCTGAAGTTGCTACGTATCTTCAACCACAATACAAAACTTAACAACGCGCTCTATATAACACAGCAAAGTAAGTGCATAGAAAGGAGAGTGTATACGAAAGTATTGAAAGTCCAGCAAGTCAAACCAAAAATGAAGTTTTCGTACACAACACATACTAACATTATCTAACTTTCATCCTCCTCCTCCTCCTTTCCGCTGCAGTGTTCTCTACCACAATCCTACAGTTGGTTATATATGCCATGGATGCTATGCAGTTCTCGCGTCATAAGTAGTTGCGTTTGTAGCATTAGTGATGTTCACTTGTACTGTTATCTTTCATATTGTTGTTCTTGTTATTGTTATTATTATTGTTCATTATACTTGTGTGTTATATCACTGTGCTAGTAGCCTGTCTTACGTATTTAAACCCAGACCTACGAACCCTTTAGCGGTTCGGTAAGGACTAAACAACCGCCATAGAACAATAAACCAAAGCCACCCAACCATATACACACACATACGCATATATATAAAATTTAAATGCATACATAAGTATATCATCATTACGTACTTATACTTAAACACGTACATAAATGTATGGCATGTATAATGCACTCCTGGGTATCAAAGTCGAAACTTTTTTCTAAACATGAACATACGTTTATACAACGTATTACATTTGTTTACATAGGCGGCACATTCATACATACATATCAATATGAGGAAAAACTTTTCTTGCAACTTCTCTATGTTGGTTGTTGCGAAGGGATTTGAAAATTTTTCAATATTCTGTCTCTCTCTCTCTCTCTCTCTCTCTCTCTCTCTCTCTCTCTCTCTCTCCTTACATTACCTTTCAATGTATTGCGTTATTCTTGTAAATCTATCTTTCTATGAATGTTCTTTAGACATGTGCATATGTATTGTGTATTTATATGTAGTTCTATTCCTACTATTTAGTATAGAAGAGTTTTGCAGGCAAAAGACCTTATCTCAATTTTAAAACGCTCTCAGCCATTCCTTGTATTCATACTAAAAATAGCAGTAGAACTGCAAATAAAAACAATAAGAACAAACACCCAACAACCATTATCTCAGTGAAAGAGAGACAGAGAAAGATTGTTAAAAGTGTATAAAAACAACAAAACACAGCTTATAACCTCAACTTTGAACTGATGGTGACTGTGTGCGTGTATTTGGACTCAGCTGTTCTATGTTAACTATAAACATAACATAATCACAGTCACAAATTAAACAGAGCGTGTAACGATGGTACATACGCATGTATATAATTGTGCATATATGCATACTCTATGTAAAGGGATGCTAGGGGTTTGTGAAACCTTTAATCAGATTTTTTTTATATTGTATTTCCATGTCTTTTCCTATCCACTGCATCGACTTTAAGAAGTCTCACATACCTCTTAAAGTCGATATATTGCCTGCTTGTGTACTTTTGTTGAAAAGGAATTTATTTTTAAAGTGGGAAAAATCTCTCATAGTCTTAAATCTGCGTGATATTGTTCATAAGTTATTATAATTATTTTTTTTCATTATTTTTCGTTCTTAATAAGACGCTTTGAAATGAATTACGTGAATTTTGAATTTATTCTCTTCGTCATTCGTAGCAGGTTAAGTTGACTCTTGCCAATAGTTCACAAACTATTATACATACGGTACAATCGGTACCTATTCAGATACGTCTAAACATATGAAATGTGCGATTTGATACGATTTGAAAAAAAAACACTTTTGTCAAACCTATTTATCACATGTTATCCGCATCATTTGTTCTTTGTCTTTCATCAATAGTCTGTCAAAATGATAACTAAAGAGGAATATGAACATGAGAGATATTGAAAAATCTAAACTCATCACCAAACCAACCAATTCAACAGAAGTTACGTAAACATACATACACACATATGTGCCAAAGTATTGTAATGAAAAGAATAGAATAGTGTGTATATTTGTTTAACCCACTTGGGCCAAACTTTACCCTCTACATGTATTAGTGAGCTTTTGGCTTGCCATGTACATATTTTTAGAGACGGACAGATGGATATGGTTACATTCAATCAGATCTAAGTTCAGAGGCGTTTGGTATATCTAATGTAGATGTTTTCAATAATGGTGTAGGGTTCGAAAAACCGAGCCGCGTACAAAAAAAGAGAATAAGACAGAAAAGATATTTGAACTTTACACAATCACATAAAATACCTTCAGGTTGCGTTAAGCACTTTAGGCAGTTTTCATTTGGTAAGAAAGAGCTAGATCCAGTTTCTCTCTCTGCAATTCATTTTAGTTTGGTTAGACAGGTTGATGGGTTTGGTTTGTTTTAGTTTGGTTTACATAGAGAACTTAATTTCACCATAGCTGCTTACACATGTTTCTTGTTAAATAAGATGAGGGAGAGGGCAGAAACAGTTAAATAGTGTATGTCTCGGGTATATGCAGTAAATCACAGCATCGTGCATTGGCAAATGTAAAAGTTCCCATTTTCAAATCTAGACACAAAAAAATTTTAAAGTTAAGCAGGAGAGAAAGATTTTAAAAGACACGAGAGTCAATAAATATCACTTTTTTTATAATTAGGAACTTAACATCTCTAATGATGGGAAAAAATTATATATGAATGTGTATTAAACGTTAAGTTAATGCAAAGTTAACCATTCCATCGTCGGTATTATTTGCATATTATAATCATATAAAGAGTGATATATAAAAAGAAGAAGATAAATCGCAGATATCTGCACATTGTAAGATAGTTAACACATTCTTCAATCATATTTCACACCGATGGTGTTGATGACAATACACAACAACCACCATACGGATGCGTGACATTCTTATATATTTACTTGGCTTGTGCACAATTTATAATTCGCTTGCCAAACTTGTGAAAATTTATGACCTATTATTTATTATTATTTCATACATATATTCGTATAATGTATGGTCTGTGATAAATTGGTTCATTTAAAGTGCATAACTGTTTACCCAAGATTTACAGAAATTGATTTCATTGTTTCATTGTTTCATTGCTTTTTAAATGTTTCTTAAATTGTATTAAAATTTTATCCACTTTTATTAATTAAATAAACTTTTTTGCCTAAAGTTGTGATAACGGCAACAAACTAAATAACTAAATAAACTCAATTCAACAAGTTCATATACTTTTAAATATGTTCACAGGAACATGTTTATATTTTGGATGGCAGTTGTATAAATCTAATAAGTTTTTAAAAATTCTTTTTATTCCCCCAAGCAATCCGCTAAGAATATTTTTATACCCTTCACGGAAATTTTACAAAGTCAACCGATTTACAAATACAATATGAATCAAGCTACATATGTCTAACTGCCTGTTGCTTAAGCAGCGTTCACAGTTACACATTCACACAGTTTAGAAACTTAAGTGAAATATAACACAGACACTCCTTAAATCGAAAATATCTTTTATGCGTACATAAATAAATTTATATACATTTGTGTAGATGAGACTGAGATTGGTTGTCTGTTTGATTGCTTGTCTGTGTGAAACTAGAAACACTCATACAAAATTTCACCCCAATATCTCAAGAGTGAAAGTGCCGGACATGCACGGACAGGCATGTTTAGATCGACTCAGATTTTGATGACGATCAGACATATATCTACATAGGTTGTAGAGTCTCCGAGGCTCTTATAACTATTAGGTCAAACATGTCTGGTTGTATATTGCACGAAGAGAAGAAGGAAATTGTGTGACATTAACGTGTTAAATAATGAAGGCATCCACACAATACAAATAAAAGCTCCATTAGGTTAAGTAAAAAGACAACTCCATCTTTCTCTCTCTAATTTTGATTACTTCTACCCCCCTAATAAGTCAACTATGAACTGTATTCCAGTAAAGAAAGATACGTGTATGTATGTTTGCCAAACACTCCAGCAATAATAATATTGCTCATACGCCGCTGCAACAAGCTATAATAAAATACATACATACATTTATATACGAAATTATTGATAGAATATTTTGGTTTGTTGCTTAAAATAAAATAATATGAAATTAAAATACAGTTTTGTTTGTGCTATAACTCTGGGTAGAAGTAAAAATAAATTAAATATTGCACTAGATATAGTATAAGACGTATGAATATACGTATTTAGAGCAAATAAATGAAATATATACTACCGAACTATTTGTTTATAAATAAAATGAAGCAGAGTTTAATAAAAATCATACACGCGCACACACGAACATTGCTAAATCGACTCAGATTTTACAGCAGATTAAAAATACAATATACGCTTATACTAAGTAACTTCTATTCCGAAAAATTATTAGACTTTTAAAGTGTCAAAGACCAACGTAAAGATTTTAATAAAGTTCAGAAAAATAACTAAGGGGTTAAGTATATTCTGTACTACTTTTGACAAAGGGTATATAAAGTTTGTGTAGATGTTTGTAACCCCTAAACGACATACGCCACACCCACCTTTAATTATTCGGGATCCCTTTCTGAATTGATTCGACCATATCCAAAATAGATTTTCAATAACTATTTGAATATGATGAGTGATTAAAAATGAATTACAATAACAACAACATTCATTCCTATGATAAGCTTTTCTAGTTTAATAAAGAGAAACAAATTGTATTCTAATGCGAAATTCCTATTCAAGCGTATACGAATATATGTATGTTGATAAGTTGATTATTTGTTTATTCACAATAAAAACATGGTTCATACCTCCTCTCTTTATATTTCAATTTTTATTTTTATTGTATACAAACAACGTTTATACTTAAAATGCATTTGCAGCACATAAGTTTTTATGTGCGTTCGTGTGTTTATATTAAAAACGAGTTTACTTTTAAAATGTTTTAAAGCTGCAGGTTATATTTCTGGTAATTACGATTTGATTAACTTTAACTGCATTAACATCTCACTCATGTACACACAAACACAGAATAGAGAACTATAAAAAACGACAGAACTACAAAAACAGCTTTTTATTCTATTTTAAAAGGATTCATGCTCACATTAAATGTTGACAAAAAAATGCAGAATTAAAAACATACATCTATACCACCCTAACAATAATATTTGCCATAAAAACCAACAAAAATAAAAATCAAAGTAATAAAAAAAATGAACTAAGAAAATGTTATTTATTATAAAGAGGTTATATTTAGATATAACAATAAGAGCAATTTAACAAACAGACAGACATTTATACGTTTACAATAACAACCCGGGTTGTTATAGATGAATTTATCTGTATACGTTTTGCACTATGGCGACCATAAAATATGTGCGTGCGTATGTGATATTTTTCGGTGTATGCAGTGTGTACATGGCTATGTATGAGTGAGTATTTGTTAAATGCTAAAAAGCCCGAAGATATTTCTCATGGAATTTTTGTTTCCTACGTTTTTTTTTCTCTTCTCTTCATTTTTGATTTGTAGCCGCACTCGTTTTTTTACGTACTTTCCTCCCTCCCCATTTACATATACTTATACGTTTGTGTGCATCTGTATATACATTTCATTCTGACTGAAGAAAATTGAAAAGTAAATAATCATTATTTGTGAGATTTATACTTGAAAACATTCAAACACACATATACTTATACGAGTAGTTATTTACACGTTGTTAATATATATATAACACACAAAAGCTAACATAAAAGGACAACTGCACGAAATATTTTGATATTGTATTGCAGAAGACCTAAATTTTATTGTGAAAGTTCAATAATGTTAGTACCCACAAGCTGACATATCATCCTTATACTTAGATTACATCTCGAAATATTGAAATATTCTTAATATAATAAATATTGAGTTTTAAAAGAAATGAAACAAATGATCCAATGAAAAGTATCGTTTCTTGATAGGGTTATAGAAAATAATTCGGTATATATATAGAAAGGAGATATGTATTATAAAAAATATTTGGTATCATTCGCGGTATATCATTCTATAACACTGCAAAATTAAATTATTTCTAACTTAAACAAAGTAAAATTATGGCAAAAACATCGTACTGCAGAAATTATTATCTATTCAAGTAAGCACCACTGTATGTAATAAAGTTTTAATTGGCTTTAATAGTTTCAATTGTGTAAGAAATATAAACCAAATTGTATTTTTTTTTTTTGTAAATTGTAAATTTTTAACACATATTCACTGTACTTCAATTATTGGGCCCCGCCCTGAAACGGAGTACCGGCATAGGTGCTTCGTCCAAGGATCACGGGGCCAAAACAAAAATGCAAAAAGCATATTATATAAGATCCCTTTGAAAAATTCCTTGGGATCAATAACTACCTTTTAGCAAACATAATACCAATGGGATACCAACCCATGGGCAATAGGCTGTCCAAAGTTGGGAGATCAAGTGATCGACAGTCCTACCAAAGACTAAGTTTGGTACCGCGGGGTACTGGAGCCCCAAGAACTAAGGTTCTTGCCAGTACGTACTCTTGGGTAGGCCCCCTTGTGGGAGCTTCGCGGGGGCTGTAAAATCGCTGGTAGTGCATGGCAAAAAACCCTGTCACCAAGGGGTGAACTTACATAGCCTATGATGTGAGTTCTAAAGTTGGGACCTCCTTCGGGGGGGCGCAGGGACGCTTAATTCCCTACAAACGTCTAATAGAGTCTCCACGACGGGTATAGACGTAAAACACACACTACATGTACTTCAATTATTGGGCGCCGCCTGTATAGGTACATAGATGCTTCGTCCAAGGATCACAGGGCAACAGTAATAATGCTAAGATTCATATTATATAAGATACCTGGACATGATCCAGGTGTCACAAAAATGTCATAGCAAATAAAATTAAACGGGATACCAGCCCGGGGGTAATAGGCTACCTGAATCTAGGAGACCCCTAGGGATCGACAGTCCTACCAAAGACTACCAGTACGTACTTTCGCGTAGGCCCCCTTGTGGGAGCTTCGCGGGGGCTGTAAAGTCGTAGTGCATGGATGAAAACTCTGTCACCAAGAGGTGAACTTACATAGCCTATGATGTAAATTCTAAATTCACTGGTGACGCTCAATAACCCTAAACAAACGTCCAATTGAGTCTTCACGATGGGTGTGGACGTTAAACAAATAACTTACTGTATTTCAATAATTCAATTATTATCTTTCAATAAAGGCGCAAGGCTCCTGGAACTATAAAGGGGTGAGCTTAGAATAGTAACTGACCTCTACATGGGCCATTCTACCCATATAAAAGATGAGCGTATGCAGACTATGTAATGCGGCCCTTGAGATGTCGGAACATATAATGTGTAACTGTACTGCTTCCAACACAAGCAAACATCGCATATTTAAGGAATATGTAACAACACCAGAGGAAATCTGGAGCTCTGAGCCCAGGAAAGCCTCGAGCTACTTTAAAAGCCTACGACTCATGAATTAAGGGTTTGCGCAAAATGTTCGCATATTTCAATTAGCCCATTATAATAATAATAGGACCTTCTCAAGAATATATACGCTTTCTTATTTTCGTATTGCAAATGAAATGATAAACTTTATATACACTCCATTTTATCGAAACGTTATTTCTATATGTATTTGTGTTTTATGTTTAAATATAAATGAAAAATAGACTACATTGTAAATAAATCAATATAATTATCTGTTGGGTGAAGTGTTCTCACGCGATTTTCTCAGCAGACTCCCACGCATTCGCACACACACGCACTCACGTATCCATAGAGAAATAAAAATACCCACACACTCGTAGTCCTACCAACCTCTTTGAAAATGCGCTGATTGACGGCATAGAGTGGCTTAAAGCTAATTTATCCATATACAATTGGAATTTATATTGTTGTATGTGTGTATACGTGTTTGTTGATGTGTATTTTTGTCCTGCACGTGATGTTTCTACATTGACCACGACTTTTGTAAATGACTACGAGGAATTTGCTGTTTATGGCTTGAAGCAAAGCTAAGCTGAGATGAACTGTACTAAACTGAATTGAATGGAACTGAACTCAACACTACTCAGTTGAGTTGACCTGAGCTGAGCTGAGCTGAACTGAGAAATAATCTGTGTATATATAAGACACTCTTATGAGAAACGTGAAGCATTCAATAATCTTACATTCTCATCAAAGCACAAAAGCAAAAAAATATAACAACAACGACAACAAATAGATACCAAATTTGTTTGCCTTTAAGAAATTAAAAAAGGGGAGAAATAAAAAAATATAACAACAAATAATACAAACTGAAGAAACAAAATATTCACATTGTTGTAGTTGTTGAGCTATAAGTACCTTTAGGCGAAAATGCATAGAGCGAAACGCTTCACTTATATAAAGAGTTTAAGTAAAGGTCACCTTGTTTTTTTGAAACCATTTTTTTTAAAACGCGTCAATCTCCCTCAATACCACTATTATTCCATTCCATTCTACTCATTGTCAAATTTTTGCGTTAATATGCATAAATGTACTAATCCTGAATCAAGATCGAGATCATCGAGCAATTAATGTGATAACGACAGCCTACGAATGTTTGTTCTTACTTATTGTAAAAACATGTAAACCAAATTCCTTAACAACAACAATATCTTTAAAAAAAGCAACTAACCGCAACTAACCACATCAGACCACACACTAAACAAACACCTGACTGCGTACATATGAAAAGTACGATTTAGTAGCGCGATTTAGGAAAACATATACAAAACTTTACACACCTATGTGCATACATATGTATTATATATATTCACGTATACCATAAGTGTATACACGTGACAATTTTGGTTAAGTTTAGCTGAAAGCATATATTTTTTAGGTTTGGACACAACATGATTTTGCCATAAGATGATATTTACTGTCAATATGTACTTTACAGGTAACAGGTATATACATACAAAACAATCGGTGAATGTATAAAAATCTATTTTTAATGTGCTAAATTCCCTAATTAAAAAATTTTGTAGATAGCTTAAATGGCGGTAAGTTTTGTGAAATATTTCCAAATAAGAACTAAAAAGTCAGTTGTGAATAAATTATAATAAACTATGTATTAAAGAATAATGCCGTATGATACACTGAAATCATTTGAGTAGTCTACCGAAAGAAATCTTTAAGGAGCTCACAAAGTATACGTGGTCTTCATCACCACCATAAGAAGAAGGCCAGAGTCTCAAAAATTGAAATATTGAATTTAAGTATGATACAGGCACTTTTGATTTATGTCGCGAGGTTTGTATTGGATGATTGAAAATCTTGGTACAATACTTACCTTTTTGGGCAAGAGGGCTCCACTGTCAAAGAAGACCTTTGATCTAATGCCACAAAGGAAGTTCTACAAAAGAACAATAAGAAAAAGTATAAAATATTTTATTAATACATTAACGCTGCATGGCCCATTACATAGATCGTCACCTCCAAGAAAATTGAAACCTGAATTAAGCTAGGACACCTAATACAGTCTAGTTTGTCACGACTATAAAACTCAAAAATTATTTCGCTTATATATTGAATAAATTTTTCGACCTTACTGGAAATATTTCTGTTCATTTGATTTGATATGAATTAATTAAAAACATAACTTACAAAATATTTAATAAATGCACTTTTGCTGATTTCGCCAACGCACACGTTAACAATGAAAACGATTCTTGATATTTTATTTAAAATTTTTGTTTCTTGTTTTAACGAAAGAATTCCTTCCAATTTAAACTTTTCAGCACTTTTTTACAAAATTTTTATTTTGTATTACTTTTAAAACCGCTTTCGTTATCATTGATATTTATCATAAAAAACACAAAAAGGCAAGCGTTGCAAAATCTACCAAACTTGCATTCACCTTCAATGTCCCCTTCAAACTGAAACAAATTCAAAATGCAAGCAACTGCTGCTGTTCCAATACATTTGAATAAAACTCAACCGGCTTACAACCTGTTTTATGTGTTGTTTACGTTTGATATAATACTGCAACCGTTGCTGATGTACTTGAATATGTTGCATGCATTTTATATTATTATTGCCTTTGCTGATTCTGTTCACAAAATATGCTCCAAGGAAATGAAAGTTAGATTCTATAAAATGTTTGGGTGCTTGTTTATTGTTGTAGTATTATTCTTGGAAAGAGCGAAAGGTAGAGGCTGAGACTAGGAAGGTTAGGATGTATATAAATGGGAACGAAACACTTACATAAAGAGAAAACCGTTTTGTTTACTAATTTAGGGAACAGGCGTTTCAAACTGTTGGAGTTGGTGGTTTTGTATCTTTTTCTGCATTTATTCCAGCTTGTTAATACACGCACACAATTACGCAAAGCAATTTTGTACTTTTTGTAAGTTGTGACCTTGGTTTGATTATATTTTCTTATATACTCGTATATATATTTCTTTATGCTGTCCTATATATTTGTGTTTTACTTAAAGTTTATCAATAATCTGTGATATAATATAACTTACAGATACATATCGTAAATAACAATAGAGTCGAAGGTCGTTTTCAGGTGCTCTGGATTAGATCTCGATTTCCATACATTCGTCTGCATCCATCCTGTTCCATCAGTCCCTGCCCCTGACCATATCCAGACCTTCGTTCATAATTCTATCCATATATATAATATCCATGCGTTTGTCGCAAATACGATTTAATTTTTTTATTTCCATTAATTATAATATGACACTAATTTCGCACTAATACAGATTTAATACTTATAAAGCAATCAATATAATTAAAGAAAGAAAAACAAAATAAATAAATAAAAAACTAAAACAAATCTTAAAAACGAAATAAATAAATATCAAATTAATGAAATTGATATGTGAAAAAGAAAAAATACCAAATATGGATTTGGCCATTACATCTACAAAACACCGGACGGACACGGTGAAATCGATTCAAAACAGACGCCGATTGGGAGTAGCTGAAGTAGTAGCTGTAACTGGTGAGTGTCTCTTTAGCTGTTTAGGAATTACAAACACATTCTCTACCACAAGTAGGGGTATAAAAACACAACATAACTCTCTCATTTCAATAATAAATTCAAAAAACACCAGAAAAACAATACCGTTCAGTGTTCCTTCTCGATGTTTCAAACCCAATAAACATACAATACTATAAAAATCACTTGCATTGTGACTTAAGTAAGTGACTGATCTGATTTATCATTCTAATTATAATCCTCCAATTGTTGTTCTACTGGGGCTGCTTTAAAAACTCTGTTCGGTAATATTGAATATATACAATTATATATGCAAGGGTTAGAATGATGATGTGGTATTGCGATATTACACGAATATGAAAAGGAGGTGAGAAAGAAGAAACAGAGAGACATATTTATTTAAAATAAGCTGCATGAGAGGGATACAATTTTAAATGTGAATGAAATTATATCCTAAAGGGGATTTTATTTTTATGTTCATCATCATTTCGTTGAAACAAATTTGCCGGCAGTTAAAAAATGTGAACAAAAATATAGTATATATATACTCTATTATATATAGTTTCTATTGTTGGAACAAAAACAACAGGGGAAAGCAATGTACAACAAAACAAAGCATTCACATAAATTCTCAAGGTGTATATTTGGATAGATGTTAGAACGTATAAAATATAATAACAAGTAAAAAAGTTGCTTTTGTGGCTTAGACCAAATCTTAATTTATCATTATCATCAAAAATCTTTACTCCCATGTTTTATTTTGTTTAAGCCTACTCAATAAGGACATGCATACGTACAGTGTAGGAAATCTTTCGAAATATAGGCTATATAAATATAAATTTTTTTACACCGAAGACGTGTTTTACACTGCATATGTACATAAGAAGGACATTATTAAATTTAAAGTTGTGTATCTACATATATTACAGTACCCCTAAGCCCACAAAAAAAATTCTGACGATACCAATGTACCTCCATATTAACAATATAAATAGAAAGGGAATGCGAGGCATTTCAAAGTAGAAATACTTCCTGCATCTAAAAATGATTTCATAGTTTGTATATATGGTGGATAAGAAAGGTAAACTTGGAACCGTACAAACGTACATGTTTATTTCGATCTCTTTCTCTCCCTACGATATTATATATAATTACATCTGTTTGACCACAGGCACATTTGTTTGAAATTTCGCCTGCGGTTAATTTATCACAAGCTCTTCTTTACGTCACCTCCAGCTAAAAAATATGTTCTATCCAAGAATATAACATAGTAGATGTATAGAATACATAGATATATCCTTACACACTACATTTAGATACATATATGTATAGAAGGAGAACAGTGTGAGTGTTAATAATAATAATAATCGCAGTAATAGCAATGAGGGCGATGAAAGAATATGTATTGAAGTGCTTCCCATAACTTATGGTATGGTTGGTTCGTTAGTTGGTTGGTTCGTTTGTAGATTGGCTGTTTAATTAGTGCAAGAATACATATCGTACAAGTAACAGGTAGCATGTGCCATGTGTACTTATTGTTCCTACATATTTTTATTAAGCTCTATTTGTTGTTGCCACCTTATATACAACTCTTCCAACCCATAACCAACAGAATTGCAACCTCCACGACAGCCTCGTCAATTGTGCCAGTTAGACGTAGAGGAACATCCATAATTATTTATCTATCAATTCATCCAACTACAGTTTTACATTTACACAAATTTCAAAACAGCACACTCTCTCAATACAGAAATTTATATAGCTGCAGGCTTTCATATATTTTCTTCATAATCATTGTCATTATAAGCAACAGTAGCTAGCTGGGATATTAACAACACGGCAGCGTTTTTACATAAAAACAAAAAATTAACCAACAGCACCACAGAAAACAATAGCTACGATAACAACAAAAACAAGAACTGGAATCAGCTTTGTTGCTGTTATGATATATTTTTTATTTTATTATCTGTACGGTTTCTGTTGCTTGCTGTAATTCAGCCTCAATCATCGACACAACGGAAAGGGTAAGGGCATGGAAAGGGTATGGGCATGGGCCTTCAGGCCATTAGCAAAAGCACAATATTTCTTATGTTATTTGTATTTTTCACATAAATATATATATATGTATATATGCATTATTATATGTACATTCATATACAGCGCTCTCTCTCTTTCTATATTATAGCCACAAAACAGTTAAATTGTTTTATAAACAAATTACTCTCAATAACTGATATTAAAATAATTAACCACTGTTGTTGATGTTGGTATTCTTTAAACACGCTATAGCCCCAACTATTCAGAGGCCACTCTAAAAATCGCTTGTACAGTGGTGATTAATTACATAGGTAATAACTGTTTGACTAGGATTTACTGAATCCAGCAACCAAGCCTTTTAAATAACACCCACAAGGTTGGGAAAAACAAACATCATTACCCATATAATAAGAAGGTTAACAGTTTCCTAAAACACGATTTTCGGAATAGAAATTAGCTTTAATTCTGGCCACAATACAAATTTATATACTTCAAATATTAAATTATGAATTATTATTTACTTAAAAAGTTGATACCTATTCTAGTGGCCACCGCTGTGTATAATGTTTGTAATAACGAAGAATGCATCAATTTGAGTACATTTAGTATCTGGTATGTAAGTTTGTAGTGAAAAAGAAAGAACTGAATAAAGTTGTTTTTATTTATATATAAAAGTATATATTTTATTCTTGTCTTCTTCTTTCTTTATATTATTCGTGCCATGCGAATATCATAACTGCTTGGGGGGTAAGTTAGGGTTCAACAGAGAAAAGTTAGAGCGGGGACACAGATTACATTATAATAAATACATGAATATGAAGAAAACAAATGCAGGCTCTCTGATGTATGCAAATGCCATCCATATGAGCACATACACGAATAAACATTTACATATAAAGAGAGACTCAGTAAAATATGGCTTGTGGCCAAATTGATAATCATATTTTGTTTGAGTCACGAAGGTTTACATTTTGTTGTTTTGACGTTTTTGTTTTGTTGCTGTTGTTTTATTTTTTTAACAAAAACGCAACACACACAAACACTATATACACCAGTTTGCTAGGTATTTTATATATATTATCACATTATTTTTTATATTTTGTATTTATGTGTGTGTGTGTTTATGCAATAAGCACTAAGAGGTCAAACACATATTTTAAAGATATGTACACTACACTACATGAAACCTGTCAATGCTTCACATTTTACATTTACATCATAATTTTTTTTTTGTTTTTTCTTCCTCTCTTTTCTTTTTCCTCACTTTAGCTGTTTATTTGTGTGGTTTTGTTTGGTTTGTATTGTGTTTTTTTTCCATTCTTCTCTTCCGATTCCTTGTCTTGTTGCATTTTGTGAGAATTAATTTTTAATAGCGTTTCTTCTTCTTATTATTAATATTATGCTTCTTCTTCTTTTTATGTTAGCCTTTGGCGTAATTTTAAAGAAAAACCTGACAGTTGATATTTTTTGCCAATATTTTTTCTCTACTTCTGCCTTTATATAGTTTTCATATAATATTAGTTGTATGCAGGTATGTATGAACTTATGTGTTTTGTGTGTATGCAAATATTGGCCTTAAGGCAGACAAGTTTCTTTTATGTGCAATATTTTTATAAATGCAAGCATTTAAATACGTATCTATATAAACTATATTTCCTTCAATGTGTATGTGTTTATATGTACACATTATTAATAAATCCCGTTTTATTGTACACCTCTCAATATATAAAGATTTCTTCAAGAAAGTCTTGTTGTGCCATGAAATTAAATATCTACTGAAATACTTTTATCACTTACCACTCACATCACTCTTCAACAATGCACAACATGGAATGCTGATCAAGAATACTTTGTGATACTTTGTGGGGTCTCTGATGCGTCCTGTTGCGTATACCACCGGTACTAGTACTATACTCCCACGACAATAAAACCTAATCTAAATTTTTTGAGTTTTTGTTCCGAGTTTTGTCATAGTTTTCATAGTTTTCATGTGAAATTTGAACTTTAAACACTTAACTTGTCTTATATTGACTATAAAAATGTACATATATGATAAATATAATTTATTAAGAAATATATTCCTGAATCAATAAACCACCAACTGCAAAGGGGGTGTCGGCATTTCTAAATATCCCTAAATTTTAATTTTTTTATAACTTTTATTTTTACCTTCAAACTAATGTGTGATCGTTTACAAACTTGTTTATAGGAAAAGACGAGCAACAAGTTGTTGTGTTGATTAATGACTATTGTTCAGTTTAAGTTTACAAAACACTTGAAATTACTTTATATAACATTAGCGTTCCAAAAACCAAAATGCAAATCAAAAATTTTCATATACACTCTCCTTACCCAATCAATAGCTTATTATGGACTAATAATTGGTAACGCTATTTTATAACAAGTTTCGATTAAAACCACCCTTCACGATTTCAATCATACCCAAACATTATGTTGCAAACAAACAAAACCGTTTGAGTTTGAGAGTTGTAAAGCAACCATAAGACTAGTTATAACTTTTTGTTAGCTTGTTCTAATTGATGTCGTGATTATTGTTAATGTTGTTTTTGTTTTATATTGAAAATCAAAAGCCAATATCTAAATTTCTATTAACAAAATATTAGTGTGATACATATATATATAAATGCCACCATCGTCCAAATGAAATAATGTGTGTGTGATATGTGTTTTTATGTGTGGTTTAGATCAATATATTTTATAATTTGAATCCACTTGAATTATTTATAAATGTGTGTTATTTAGTAATCTTGGTGGCCCCATCTCCCGCGTAATTCCCCCCATACAGAGTCATTTAGTGCTACCAACAAATATTATAGCACTATCTGGTTATACCTTTACATATGGATATTTCGCCGCGCTTGGTGTTGGTATTGTTACTCATACAAATGCATGTATCTTGTGTATATTACATTTGTATACAAAAAAAAATTACAACAAAGACCTCTTCTACAAAGTAGTTGGGTCCATGGTGTATAACCTGCGGTTATCATCGCTCATAATTATAATATTTCATACAAAATAACACCTAAGGGACTGCACCAGTGATGGATTTCAACTTTGAAAATAATACATCCACCCCACCTACCTACCCTGCATTCGAAAAAACCCATAGATACGTTTTATACAAAACACGTTCACACAACATTCTTATACATATATATATTTACCCGTACATTATACATAAATATATAAACACACACACATTGTACTTATTTAGTTTGTTCTATGACGCCTGCAGTTACTTTAAGGATACCCGGCAGCTACCAACAAAACATAAAAGTTAGATTGGTGGATGTTGAAGGTTGATACCTGTGTCCACAATTACGAAAGTAGTCCATATACCACACACAGGGTATTGTATATATTCGCGTTTAGTATAAAAATCTGAATCGGTAGAAATGTCCGTCCGCGAATGTATTTATGCCCAACATTTTGTTAATTGTCCAACTTAAGTACTTAGAGCGAACAAAGACAATGAAGATTGCAAAGTTTTGGAATCGATATCTTAATTTTTCAAGCAGCATAATTTTTAATAATAGAATATTTATACACACACAAGCAAGTACTTCGTTCGTTACTTTACGTACTGCAAGTAAAAAGCTTGCCGTTTAATAATAGTTATATAAAGATTTTCATTTATATATTCAACCTATCTTCCAAGAGGCACCTTAATAGGTTATTAAGGTATAACCTATATCAAACGTTATTATCGATTTTAATGGTTTTTTCCACCAATTTCACATATGAATATTTTTTCCATTAAAATTCTTAAAATGATTTCTTAATGACATAAGATGAGTTGGAGGAGAAAATTTTCGAATCATATTAGGTACAGCAATTTACAATATGGTGAGTAACGTATGTAACTGTTTGAGCAGATAAGTAAAAATTAAGTTATATAAAATAATTTTCAGTTTTCTGGGATTAATGTAGAGTAGGATAAGATATGTGTTTTTATACTCGATTAACAATAAATAAATTCACTCAAGGTTTAGGTATCTCTCATAAAGTCTTTATATAAAATAAATCTTTATATATTTACTTCGGAGGGTGTTTGAAGACTCCTGCTGGGTGTTGCGAACGGAATGAAAAAACTTACGAAAAGCACAGCTTTGTAACAGCTTGGAGTTGCTGCAGAAACTTCAACTTTTATGATTATTTTTCTAATTACTGCGACAGACGTGTACAAATTTAGGTTACTCGTAATAACTCGTAAATACTCGTAAGCCATCGCGTATCGTTTACATATAAATTAATGTGTAGGATGTTTGACATTTGGCCAAATTTAACTATAGTGTTATTATTTGTTTTAATTTAAATGAGTGCTTGCACTTATACATATAAAATATAATATGTGAAAACTAAATAAATAATATTTATAATTTAAAAATGCTTTTGTTGATGTATATACTCAAACACGCATATATATAAATATGTATTAGAAGAGTTTTAGCATTTTCAATTTCCATCTAAAATATTACTGTTGAATGGTATTATGCACTCGCGCTAACATAACACGACACTAAAACCACACATTTACTTTAATACTGATATACAAATAAATGCATCTATATATATAAATATACATGGCGTGCATACTTAGCACCGTACATACACATAAAATATTTTTGTTATTTTAACACCTTTGTATGCACAACTCCACATGTACGGATCAATAGGTTACCTGAAGTGTTTTTCATTTTACGTTATTTTTTTATTTATATTTTTCTACATTTGTGTGGTATGTTGCGAATACTATCTAAATAAAATAAATATTTATTTAGTTTTATTTTTTTTTATAACCACTCCTCTACTATCTCTCTACTACCTATTTTAATGAATTTATTCTCGTGTACGTAGATACATGCGTTTATGTGTGCATTCAGAAAAATATTTGGAAATATGAATATATTGAATACTTTCACTCACCTAAAAATAATTATGAAATAATAAAGAGAAATATAAAATAATTAAATTATATAAAAATTAAACTAATAAAAAAGTGTTTATTTATTAACTGATACTTCAAAGAAGAGAGAAAAGGAAGTGCATAATATTTTGTTGAAGGAAATGTTTGTGATAAAACGTGTTGGTGTTCGTTCAGTGATCTATAATATATACAATTCCTTATAAAAAAAAAATGTGTGTTAATTATATAAAAGTCAATAACCTGATGTTCAATGTAGGAGTCTAAAAATTGATAATTTTCTGTATACTTTGAACATTTTTCCACTAGCTCGTAAAAATTCGTTTCCGTTCATAAAAATCAAAGCCACGTATACATCCATATCAATTGTTGTGTTTCTGTAGTAGCACCAGAGACGTTTAATTACAATAAAGTATATAGAGTTAAAATAAACTATTTAGAGGTCTCTGTTAGAAGTTAATTACTTTACGATCTTACAAATCGCCATTTCTATTCACTACTCATTAATCGATCAATTTTAAAATGTTACAGATTAAAGAAGAATTATTATTATATAAATTAATTGAAATATTTCAATATGTAAAAGTTAAAACATTTTTCAATCGAATTATTGAGCATTAAAGCTTTTAAATATTGCATAAAATAATAGGGAAAAGGAAATACAATAAAATTTGTTCAAGGAAATGTTCGGAAATCATTGTGCCGGTTATCATTTTGCCTATTCGTTTATACATTCGATAGTTCAATAACATTTTCTTATAAAAATTATAAATTATATTCATAAAATAATAAAAAATTATAATAGAAGTTTATTTTTTGAAAGATTAAAGCATTGCTTAACTATATGCATAAAAATTAAATGATGTTCATATATAAGAAGATCCACAAAACCCCTTGCATTTAAAACTATATCTTCGGGTAATTATCGAAATTTTGAAAAATACTATTATCGAATGCCGTTCGACTAGCGTAATGAATATTGTAGACACAACCCATAATGAGTGTCGTACATAACATGACGTTAACTAACTTTCTCTGTAATCATAATAATAATAATAAAAACACTCAGAGGTAAGTAGCCGCTGTTGATTACACAAAGTAAAACTTTTTCCAAATCATTACCATGGTAATTTCAAAACCGTATAGTTTTGTGTTTGTAAAATTGTTTAAAGTTTAATTACAATGACTTGCAACATGAATTTAAATAATATTTAGGAATTTTATGAAACAGTCAAAATTTTACATGTAGAGCTATGACCATTGACTTTTATTACAAACAGTGTTACGTGTTACAGTCACTTAAAAATAGAAGTTCCCTTGAGGTAAAGCTCAAACTAACCAAGAAAAATAAGTAACTTTTCTATGGCCTGTAGGTGTGGCATTTACATGAACTCATTTTCGCTTAACAACTATTAAATTATGAGAAAGTATGAGAATTCCTCAGTGGAGAGGAATTCTTCCCCAAATAAGGTTGTTTGTAAAATAAAGTTGTGTTTTCTTTTTCTGCATATTATGCATATATCGACATTGTAGCGCACCTGTATACTTGCCACATCCAGAAATACTTTCCCTTTGTAGTGTTTTTATTTCAGATATTTTTGTGTTTTGTTGTAATCGAAATATCTCCCCTAGGTTAGAATTTAATGCCTGCATAGTGCAGGTTAGAGGGCGCATGTATAAGTATTTTATATGCAAATAAGCACACGTCACACGGCTTAATAGTTGGGTTATACAACTTTCTTACAAGAATGGAAAAACACCTAAAACAACAATAAAAACTCCTTAACTACTACAAGCTTAAACATTTACCTCAACTGTAATAATAATCATAGCGCATTAATATTTCTAACTGCCCTCAGCCAATTGCAAGTTTTAGTATGCGATAAGTAAGTATTTTAATATTCTGACAAAAAACTAAAAAATAAAAACAAAACCAGAAACTAAAACGAGGAAAAATGAAAAAAGTACGTTAAACCAACACCATCAACAACAACCATTATATAATAAAACAACACTACACGTTTTTCGATTGCTGCTATTTAGCTTGCCATTTACCCTATAAGCCTTTGTGTATCGGAGTGCTGTTTACCAGCCAACCTTTTCTGCCTTTACAGCCTTTAAGCCAAGAGCAAGTACTGCTTTAAGTTACTTTTTCTTGTGCTTCAATGTTTGACCAAAAGCGTTCGAGAATGGTTATAAGAATAAGGCTCGCATTCGTACTTATTCTCCTATATGTTGAAGATACACTTTTCACTTTAAACACGCGACCAAGTAAAATATGTTGGTAGCCAATAAACTCTGCCAACCAACAACACCAATAACATGAACGATGTGTTGTGCTGGCCTTTTGCTTTTTGCTGCTTTGCTGATATAAAGTATTTGTTGCTCTTGTAACACTTGTAATTTACCGCACATTATTTATTTATGTGGCTGTTTTCTTCGTGCTGGGATATTGGACTCATTTCCAAACTGATTTATTTTGATTTATTGCTTTCATGCTTTTATATGCATAAGTATTTGGGCACACACATTTAGTAAATGCGGGTGGTGTCCAACGACTTGGCCAGACTAAGTGATCTACATAGACCGACATACACATATATGTAATTATATTTTATACTATAAAGAGGCGGAAACACAGTGTTCGTTGTAGTTATTTTTCTTTTACAATATTTTTCGCTATACTTTTTAATGCTATTGTATTTTTTAGTGTTGGAGACCAACAACCAACATTTTTGGGTGCATTCTATGGTGTGAAAATTATATTTTAACTGTCGTTTTTAAAACTGCATTCAAATGTGAAAGAGGTTATTAGAAAGAGACGTAAAAGAATGAATAAACCTCTTTTATTCTTTTCTATTTTTTTTTTTTTTTTTCTATTTTAATACGACTTTAGTACATATGTGTATTATCTTTTCCCAGGACGATTTCTTCAAGGCTGAGTTGGTTTTAAGGGCCATTTTTCTTTAAAAAACGTAAAGCGCTCGGACCGAGTACCATTTCGATTCCACATAAAAGTTTCAACTATAACCAAACATCTAATTAGTCAGCCATCCTGTGCAGGCAATAAATCGTTTTAGATCATAAATTGGTGTTTCAGCAGTGTAGGGCGCTTAATATACCACAACTTTAAAAGAACTACTTATTTTATTTATAAAGTAAAAAACGATTTAGCTATTTAAGACAGCCTTTATTGTGTAGGTAGAATAGGAGAAAATACAAGAACTGATTTGTTAGTTTGCAGAAAATTGTCGATTGACATTGGCATTGATTGATTTATACATAAATGTATTCTAATTGTGTATTGGAAAAAAAATTTTAAATCTAATGGACAAGGGATAGGTAAAAATGAACATATGGACAGTTATACGTATACATATAATATCCGGCTGGGTTTTTGATGGTGCATTCACAATTTTTTAATGAAAAACTCATATTTAAATGCTGGCAGCAATCAACTATAAATGTATTGTTTTAGCCATTAATTTTTACTTATATATGCGTGTTTAACGTTTCGTACGATGAAGTGCATAATACGCTCAAAACCTACAGAATATAGTACGACGATGTATTTGTTGTCATTACATATTGTATATATGCGCGCTCAAAACCCGTAAGCCATATGACATTTTAATATCTTAACAATGATGACATTGGCAGAATGATGCTAAAAATGCGACGTTTAATTTTACAGTTTATAAAGTGATGGCAGTCGGACAATGTATAGCGCAGGCAATAATCTTCTCTTCGTACTATACGTATACATTGTTTTTGTAATGGCCAAAAGTAAACGCATTTTATTTTCACCATCATTACCACCATCATATATTCCACACATTACATGCTCATTTTTATAAAGGGTACATACATACATACACATACTACACATAAACGTATCCGTTTGTTTTCGGTTCTGTTATGTAATTCCTTGGGGCATATGCTACAATTGGCTTGTAATATACTTGTAATTTTTGTTATTGGTATATTGTACTTTCTAAAGTACACATATACTAACATAGTATTAAGTAAATGTATAAAGTTTGATAAGAATTTCATTGTTGCGCTAGTTTGAAGTAAACGCCAATTTTGCTTAGAGCAAGTAATTGTTATTCTACATCCTTAGGCCATAGCAGATGGTATGTATATTATATAGTCAAAGTTAACTTAATTGTTATATATTGATTAAAAAGGAATTCGAAAAATGGCGTCATACAAGTTTTAGGTAATAAATACATTTGTCTATGAAGTCTTATTTTAATAGTTCGTGTTACGTGTGAATCTGTAGAGACTTAAGTACCCTAAGCCAAATGTATTTTTTTACTTCTTTTATTATGAAGTTTTTAATTTGGAAAATAGAAAATTGAGTATCAAATCGGGATATTTGGGTAAAGTGCTTGCATTTTATTATATTCAAAATTTTTTTTCTTTAAAAATCGACTCTATCCCATCACATTAAATTTATATGCACAAAGAGCAAAAACGTACAAAAATTATTTACATTCAAAAGTCTGTTTTCATTTAACTAAAAGTATGCCAGAGGTTGTCGTATATATTTAAAAAGAATAAATTGTGTGAATGTTCATACATACGTATGTATGGCAAATGTATGGTATAAATAAAGTTTACTTTCCTGTATTGAGCTTTATTTTACGTTTTCAATTAAAAAATTACAAATACAAGCTCAATACTTACTGTCGATCTGTGATTATTATATCAATTTCTGGATAACTTTTTACCTTAAATAAATATTAAGAAATATAAATTGCAAATACACCTACACGCACATACATTGTGAAAATTATTGAAATTTTTGTATTCATTTCAATTGCATGCATTCGTTTCGTTTTGGTATTTTTCTCTCTCTTGGCATTATTTTATTACTTTCTGATATACTTCAATTTTCGTACATTTCCAAATTGATGAAGAATTTTTTTCTTTTAGTTTTGTACAAGAATGCAAAGTACACATGGTGTGTTCGTTTGGGGTAAGCTTTTCCTGTAGGTGGGCAACGGTAAGCCAGAATGCAGCCACGTTGCATTCATTCATGTTGGGCCGATTTCAAACGAAATTGCTGATATTGCGTACTCTCATATATGCGTGATATAATACATGCATTAAAAGAAAATTGGTGAACTACAAAGCCTTTCTAAAGGATATGCATTCTGTTATAAATCAGAGACAGGAATGATGGAACAAGTAAAATTTGGGCGAATGCCAAATCCATGATACCCGTCTCCATTGTTCATTTGTAAAGCACAAAAAGTTAAAAGAAATACCGCTACATATAATTTCTTAACATTCCCACCAAAAGCGGGCGTGTCTGATTAAATAAAAATATGTGGTAATAATATAAAAAAATCGCAGGACACTAACAACGACGGATATATAAATTTATATATTTTCTTATACGAAAGACATTCTCTTTATTGTGTAATATAGTAAAATAGCAAATTCTTTTCATAGGAGGCCCATTAAGCTTAAACTTGATTGATACAACTTCTTCGATTTACGGATATAAACCTTAAAAGTCAAACGTAACCGTTAGTTAAATCCTGTCCCTGTTAAACTTATATAAATATAAAACAATAATGATCCGAGGGAGAGAAAAAGAAAGGACAAAAAATCTTTATTTAACTTGTATTTGTAATTTTCATCATTACCTTAGGGCCTCATTCATGCATACACATAACCCGTACACTCTGTAAAAAATGAATGCCACCGATAAGGGAGAGGGAAACTGAAATCAGCCTTAACGTATTGTTATGACAGAAACATCAAGAAAATTACCGTTAAATATATGTAAAAACACGTAGACGAAGGAAAAAGTTAGGGAAATCAAATGAACAATCAAATAACAAGTTGGCATATCTATCTGGTTAGATGACAGACGCGCCTACAATTTTTTGTAAACTTGATGATCTATACTCAAGTAATCAGTAGAAAAAAGAGGCAATCGTATGCAAGCCACGCCTCAGTTTTTACCTAAGTCAAATATGTTACACCTTTAATTTGTTTATAATAATTTTTTATACGGCATATATTTTAAAAGTTTTTCAATGCATTTTAAATAACATGAAGAGGATGATTCTTAAAATGCATACCCAAGTAAACAATAATAATAACAATAAATAACCGTAATTAACTAAAAATATTATAATGATGTAATTAATTAATAAAAGCATGAATCAATAATGCAACAAAAACAACAGCTGCAAAAGCAATACTTTCCTATAAAAACAAGTAACAGAGGTTGGTTCGGACCAAATCTTGAGTGCACTCCACATTTTTGCATAAACTTCCACAACGCTTCTTTATAAATACTATTGAAGTATATGAATAAGAGTCAGATACTGCACCAAAGACAGTCTGTAAAGCGTGGGTGTGTCTGTTTTATGGCCCGTGAGCTGTTTTTCATAAGAGATCGAAACGGACGCACAGACGCTTTTGAATACATAGATCCAGAATTTGGCGCTAATCAATTCGTTTTGAAGTTTGTCATATCCCTCACACGTGTATAAAGTATAAAAAAATAATAATAATATATAACCAATTTTTTTATTCCTTTATAAGTGTTTTTAAAGCCATTTAGCGATTTTCGTTTTATACGCTATTTTTTTATTTCCTCTTTTTTATGAACACAAACTATAGCAAAACATTGTTGGGGGAAAAAATGACCATTTTAATCATTAATATTAATGATTAATTGTGTGTAAGTGACAATATGTATATAATATGACTATATATAAACGACAACAACAGCAAAAAGCAAATTAAAAATAACAAAGTCATTTTTAATTACGGACATCCTAGCCTTTAGTTGATGCATTTATATCATTGAGGGTTATATGTTCTACCATCCTTATTCAAATACACGTATCCACATATGTTTGATTTGTTGGTTTAATGCATATGCATATCAGTATAAAAGTATAAAATTAATAGTAGTTTAGCCTTGAGCAACACTTTTTGTATAAATGTGTTATACTTGTATTTTGAATGAAATAAAATATTATATTATTCATATGCGAATTGATGCTTTTTTAAGTATTTTTTACATTCCACTGATTTTTTAAGTCCATTTGTTTGATGAATGTCGTTTTTGCTATATTCAACACCCTGTCATTACAATGTTTGGAGGTGTAACACATAGTGTCATAAACTGCGCTTACAAGTATGTTTGGCATAAAAAATAATGAAAACGAAATAAACTCATTTATTAATTTCTGTAAAGTGTACTGTAAAGTCCAAAATAATTAAGAGTTCATACAAAAGCTCGATAAATGTGATGCAAAAAGTCTGGCACGTATTCCTCGTCTACAGGTCATGATCGCTACATTCAATAATTTGTTCTCAATGTTCGCTTATCATTAATATCTATGAGGTCGCAAATATATATAATATATATTTCTATTGTAAATGTTATATAATAAAAATTTCACATTAATACCGTGACATCATATCTCTGAGGTATCCTTTTTATTCTCGTTAAATTTATGAAATTCATAAAAAATCATCATCATAGCATACATTTTTGCATGAGACATTAACACAGAGGCACAAACAACAAAAATAAAATACCACTACATTGGCAGATATCATAGGATCACATTAGATATCATAGACGTAAAAAAGAAAAGAAATAGTGAGGCAGACACATTCAGAGAGACAGCAACATATCAACTTGATTTTGTCATTTATTCCGCATGACTGTTTATGTGTAGTTATTTTTTTGTATTCATATTTAAATGTCTCATAAAAATGTATGAACTATTATTTATGAGGGAAGTGTATCTTTAGAGGGGATCCATCAGTACGGCATTATGGAATATTTATTATGACATTTATGACTTTTGCTTGCAGTGTAAAACCAAAGCATTATTGTTTTTGTTTTTGTTTTTATTTTGCTTTATTTCAGAGTTAAAATAAATAAAAATGCAACAAATTTTATACACATTGCAGTACAGCGCAATATTTTCTATAAAAAAAGTATTAAAAATATGTGAATGTGTGAAAAATAGTTTGAATATATCTGGAGTAGGTTACCTTTGACAAGTGTGTAGAACAAAATAGATTTCAATGCAGTTGTTATAAGTCATTATAGACACGTCTGGTAAATGCACTGACGGACAAGTTTACCTGTACATTTGACAAGCAATACTAATTAAGAAAATGATTTTTATTCCACAAAAGGCACTTATATGCACACTATATATATGTATAAGTTACCACTACTACATATGTATCGTGAATAAAGAGTAGCTATTAAACATTTACCTTTTTTATGTTTTACACTTGAAGACTCTTCACTTTGATAGCTTCAAGCATTAACAACGGCGGAAAGGAAATGAAAAAAGGACAAAGAATTGAAAATCAAATGTTTGAGAAAGAGGGAAAGAAAATACCCCCTCATACTTTTTCCATTTATACAACTAACCCTTATACACAATATGTTTATATATGTATATATGTGTATATATATACATTTATATGTATACAGGGCTGTCCACTTGTGAAAAACTGTAAACAAATTTAAATAAAACACATACAAAATAAAAAAATTTTGTTATAAAATTTGGACCTTGACATTATGTATGAAATACTACATCGCCTCGAGATTTGTTGCAACAATCCATCGTTTTCTACCACTTTTTTACATATTAGGCGGTACCTTGGTCATAACTAAACCACACTAATGGTCGGAATGGATAGTCCTGTGCATACATGGCAACGGACGAAAGAAAGCAAATGCTTTGTAAAAATACGTGTTTATAGTTGTGGTAGCATAAAAATATCATTATAGTGATACCTACGTACTTTGATAATTAGGCGCAATTAAAAATATACTCTTGCTTATAAATATAAATACACAGGAAAAGAAACACTATGTGAGAACCCTACAAATAAAAAATTTATAAGTAATTATGATAGAAAGAATCGCAGAAGGCAGGTCAACAAAATGAAGCATTCAATTTCTATAGCACACATATATAATGGCCTAGGCAAATTTGAAGTACCCTTCACCTATCTATATTTCAAAGTGGATGAGACATTTTCCTCATTATGCCCTCCCCTGTTATAAGCTTCTTCAAACGCTTCCTTCTACAACTCTAATGATAAACTTAGAATGCTTATGTGGAGGGTATAAAAATGATTCCTTGGGCTAAAATGCAACCAAATTAGTTACATTACACAACCGCCAACTTATCGCATCCATATAAAAGAACAATACATATACGAGTATGTACATATATCCAAATATGTATAAAGCAAGCTACGAAATATATGCTTGCATATGTGAAGGTATTCTCCTCATCAACATCATTATTATGTGCATATAAACATATTTATGGGGTTGCCATATGCACAAATATGTATATGGGTGTTCATTTAAAAAGTTATAAGTGAAGACAACCTGAGCAAAATATTTCTTACTCAGTTATGCGCACACGTACGTTTAACATTAATGTTGATTTGTATAATGCACACACACACAAACAAACAACGCAATTCACTATTCTACAGAGGTCAGAAAAATAAAACTGCATAATACGCAGAGTTAAGCTGACAACTTTACATTCACACATATACATATGAGGAGATGCAAGATAACTTTTCAAAAGTATAAGTATATTGGATTCATTCAAATTGGGTGAATGAAAGGATAGATTATGGATGGATGGGTGGTTAAGGATGTGCTTCAATTCTTTTTAGCTGCCAGCTATTGATGTGTGGTAGATTCATCTGCACACACACTGAATAAGTACATTGCAGCTGCGCCTGCACACTGCAGTATCAACAATATCAACCATATCGTTTTTTCAACATTGTTGTTAATGCATCACAGCACACATGAGTATGAAATGTAAAGGAAATAAATTCGGGAAATACCACAACAATAAAAGTTTTCATACACATAAATATGTAAAAGTCTCTATAAAGTAAATATATATATATACAATATAATTATGCATAAACGTGTATATATTTGTCTCTTAAATCTCTTAAATAGTAATAAAAAAGAAGCTAAATTTGGCTTCTTAGTCCGAATTCTGGATACCCTCTACATGCACATATCTGTACGATAGGGCTAAACTAGAATACAACCTTGTAGCTTTGTAGGTACAAGGTACTATTATGAATTTTTCATCATAAAATTTGGAACAGTGATCGATTTAACTTTAGAATGCATTCATTTGATTCAGATTATATGATGATGATCAAATATATAAAAATATACACTTTGTAACGCTTCGCAATAACTTCGCAAACTAAATAAAAACTTTGCACATCTCACAGCTTACATATATGTAGGGTACAAAAAGAAGCTTCGCAGAACTAATAGCAAAACACTTTTCTTGGTTATTAATGCCTAACATTGATTGGCGAGAGAATACCACATCCACACCTCCTTTAATACTAAGTTTTATTTTTAAATGCAAAAATTTTCTTTTTCACATACACTATCATCGTATATAGATAACACAAAGTACATATATTTAATTAACACCTTTTTTTGTTTAGCTAACGCTTTGATGCATAATATCATTATACTTTGGTTAAACGTTAAGTAACATACAGGTTTAAAGGGAAAACTACGTGCCACACATACTCGTATGCATACATAACAAAACAAAATACCGGCGTTTTTGCATATACGTATGTACATGATATAAGTGTGAATGTATATGCCGGAGTACATATAGGTATTATCAAAGAGACTATAATGACTGATATACGTGATGATGTAGATTCATTAGAGAAAAATGTCATTTAAAAATGTTAATTTGCATACAGATTACTGTATATACATAAATGAATGAAATAAAGCTTAAATGGCTAACTTAAACAAAAAAGTGAAGAAATGATTATGAGTATGATCAAAGTATATTTTTATTCTATAGGGAATAAGAGACCTTAATTAGGTATAATTTTTATATTAAACATAGTACCAAAACACAGAACAAATGAATAAGAACTTTGAATAACATTACAATACAATCTTAAAGAGATTCTGTCAACTTTGAAATCCCAATATCAATTTTTGCAACCTAGCTTAATTTAATGCTGAGTCAGAATAGCGATCGATACAATAAGAAGTTTTTTCTTTTTACTTCAATACAAATTAGAGTTTCATTTTGAAAAAAGAGTCATATACACTAACATTTATATTGACTTAAACGTAGTTTATCTTTCGTTCTCTCTTTAACACTTTTTCCTTGGACTTAACCGGCCAACAGAACGTATTTCTAATCATAATCATTACAAGCCCTACAGTAAAATACATTCCCTCTGCCACTTTTTCTATGTCTCCAACAACGACACAAATGATGGTTTAAGGGGAAAATAAAGAAGAATAGAGAACAGTTTTTACTACAGGAATCAATCAAACGTCTAAAGCTGGCGGTTATTTTAAGGATAAAATATTAAAATTATTTCAGAAGGAGAAATATCCGCAAACTCTACATTAAAAAGCACACAATGACATCAACAGAGCAACAACAGCAGCAACAGACTTGCAACAGAGTAGGTTAGAGTATGGAATATTTATATAGAAGGTATCACACAACAAAACCATTTTCTAAGATGACTTTAGGTTATAACTGAAAAGTGATGATTAATGTTGAAAAATGAGAAAAGCAGTGCAGAATATTTTTAGTCAGTATTTTTAGCAAGAAACTGAACGTAAAAGGTTAAAGACTATTATATTGGTATTCCAGTTAAAATTTTGCTCAAGCATACATAGTAACTGTACGTACATTCCTTCGGTAAAATGTACTAAAGGCGTGCAGCATTGTAAGTAGAAAAAAAAAACCTTTTCGTATACCGCCTTATTACTAAATAGCTGTTATACTTAAGTGTGGCAAAGATAGGCACTTACTAACCCAATTCAACTAATATATATGTTACGTATTTAAATGGCTCTCATTTTATTAACAATTATGCCATAAGTAATATATAAACTCGAACATACAATTCTTCACCAAGTAAGAAATGAAGGTAAATCTCTGAAGTCTCCTTCTTGGTCTGACAAATGGGCTAACAAACTTAGTATACCCCAAATATTAGGTACAACCAATTACATTGTGTGCGTTGTATGTAGAGAGAAACCTATTTAGATATTCCCGGTTATCCTTAGACAACAGTATGAACTAAGGCGCGCTGCTTTCCTTTATAAGTTTCTTACCCACAAGTTTATAAAAGCATCGAACCCTATATATGTTGTAGGTAATGTGGAGGTACAGCAGAAATACCAACAACAAGTTACAATCAACATATAATTTATATACGAATATGTACCATCCTTGCTCCGAAGAAGAGAGCGTCATAAAGCTTGAAGCAACCACAAATTGGAAAACATCGCCTGCAGCATTAGGACCTACAGTGCAATGCAATGATGACGAAGATAAAGATGCTGGTGATGATAATGATGACTATAATAATGGCGTAGACACATATAAGGAAAAGAGAACAGAGAGAGTGGTTTGGTGGGGTGTATACCTGTGGTAGTTTTAAGGTATAAAGATATATTTCCAACAGGAGACGGTCGTGGTAAGGAAACGGAAAGTACAGAAGTAAACCATATATGCGGTGATTCATGTATATTGAATTGTGTGTTTACGTATGCATGCACGATACAAACAAATAAAGAGCGATGAAATGAACTGAACTCTAAATGCACACAAGTTGGTTAGTTAGAAATGTCGTAGCCAAAAATTCCCCCAGGTATTCAGAACACAACACCCAGGGCTAATAATACACACAAGTTTATAAAAAATACACAAATAAGTTGATGGAACTTTAAGAGAATACGTTGCATGCCATATATGCGGTAGATAGCTAGAAAGAACAAGCTTCCTCCATGCCTGCACCCTATCTACCAACATAGTTATTGTCCACTTATATTACGTGGATAAGGGCGGATGTGCCTATTTAATATGAACTTGTAAGACGCAAATTATTTTTTCTAGCCGCCGTGCTCATACATAATATGTCAGCTATTTGAGTTCTTGTGATTGCCAGAAGCGTAATGAAAACATAATGTAAAAAGAAAACAGAAATGCAGTTGTGTGTGTATGTATTTCATTTTAAGAAAACAGTTTTGTATGATATATGAAAGAGCGACCTCAAAGAATTTTCATATAATTTATTGTACAATTCTTAATATATGTATGTACCCTCTATCACGGAGGTATAATTATCCCGATAAGATAACAACTAAAGTCTCAATCGATATAACCGTCTTCGTATGTACCTCCAGATAGAGTGTTTCTTGTAATCAACCTAGGTCTATATATGTTTGTACAATTAATCGTTAAGATTAAACAGAAAATCCGCCCAATTCACTTATCCATACGTTAACGCTTTACCTCCGGAAGTGCTACAAGACCACATTGTAAGTTAACATTTGTCATTGAATCAAGTCATATGTTAAAAAGTGTGCTTTAGAAGCGAAATGCCAGAAAACAGCCCGAAAACTAAATCATAAATTTATTCTGCTTAAAAACGTATAAACTTGTCTTTGTTGCATAAACATACACTGCACTGCTATTGTAAATAATTTTTTTTTTCGAAACCCGATCATTATGAGTTTTGGGCTTCAGTGTTTGTTTGGCTGGACATTGGTTATTATGAGAGAGATCATCATGGTGAAACATGTGACAGGTATTTAAAATAACGCTAGAGGTCAGTCATTAAAATCATTGACACCTGAAAGCCAATTCGAGTAGTGTTTGTGCGTACATGTGTGTGTACAGCTGCATTTACTGATTATACACATCATACAACATACAACATACAAACTTGAACACTATGTTTGTATGTTTTATCTATAGGCTGCACTTCACACAAAACGGTATTAAAGGGAGTATGCTACGCGACCAAAAACCAACAACCAAAGTGCTACTTATGTGTTTACACAAAGGCATGTGTTTACAAGAGATTATACGAGGGTAGATTTTTAAAAGAGAATACAGGAATAAAAAAAAATGTAAAGAAGTTGTAAACTGCGCTGTCCTATCCCGCTATGGCCAACTAAAACATTACTCAATTTTATAAAAATCATCATTGGATCATATTTACTTAAAAGTATTTTGTTTAACTTTTAGAGCTGCCTTCATATAGTAAACTCGTAAACTAGTAAACCATTGTGGAGAAGTCATAGAAAGAACTATACATTCGTATATATATATGTACATTGTTGTCATTACCCCCACAATAGTCTTTCTACTGAAAACATATAGAACATAACATATAAATTCTTTATCAACAAGATCGAAACAATTGAGATATTGAACTGAAATTTGGTACTTCTGTTACTATCCTATTTTTAATTGAAATTTGGTAAACAATTTATTTATTAATAGGGCATATCTGATAACAACTACGCTCACGCTTTACGAAAACTCTCTTTAGTCCGGAATTCTATCATTTAAATGAAGTGTAACATATTCTTTAATAGTCGCATGAAATGTACAAAGGGAGGGTATCACAGATTTGCCTTTACTCAAAAAATACTTCTTTATATGTTGTTTTGTTTTTATCATTTCTTACTAAAAATCACTGTAAAGCAGAAAAAGTCATGCAAAAACAACAACATCACAACTACTGGAAGAAAGATTAAGTCACCCCAACTATTTGTTGGTTAAAGTTTCATTTGCTCAGTGACCGGCTGCATACACATATATGAAAATATAAGCAAACAATCTACGAATATGGTATATAAATGCAAGTACATCCAAGCGCTCAAATACGTGCAAAAATTAATTGTTTATTATCACACCTCATTGGTCAAAGGCATTTACATATACGGATTCTACATGTATTAGTATACATACCGCATAAAAGAACAATTTTTCCTCTCTCGGGGTGTAATGGGGGTACGCTGGTTTGTTTATGGATGGCATATCAGACTGACATTCCATTACACATGGACGAGTGCGAATGCCCGTAACAGCGTATATGTGCGTTTGTTTGCTTTGCGGTTAAATGAAGCGTTATAAAGGCCAATTTGTGGCACTTTGTGTAATCAATTTGTGCATTTATTTGTGCTGTGTACAAATGCAGCTGTCGAAAGCAGCCATAAACTGCATCAACAAACACACCCATACTTATATATATATAAATTTAAAACATTTATCAAACAGGTGAAGAGTCCAAATTTTTTTCAAATAATTCAAATCAATTACAAGAAAATACAATAAAAACTATCTTTGGCTTAAGACAAATGTTCGAAACCATAACCATTTGAAATGACATTTTGAATATTTGCGGAAATATCAATTTTTTCATTGTCTTTTGAAAAAACACAAAAGTTTGAAACCCATTATGGTATAATTAATCTTTGTGTCCGTTGTTTATGTTTTTGGTATTCGTTCTAGACATTTTTTATACCCTGCACTTTAGTCCACAAAATTTATTAATTTTTCATTTTGTATACAACTACCAAAAAAAAGCTTCAAGCACTTCACAAATTATTTATATTCAATATCTGAAACAATGTTACGATGTCACTATATTAGTTTGTTGCTTACCTTACGGTCGAACAAATTCATATATCGAGAGATGCTGAAAAAGAAGAAGTACAAAATCTGCATCTAATTTATCATTCAAGAAAACACAAAAAAATTTGACAGTTGGAAAAGACTGATTAGCTTTGTTATGAAAACTTTTCCTTATCAAAGAAACGAGTAAAAAGTTATATTTGGTTCATTCCAAATCTTAAATACCCTCCATATTATGCAAAGATTCTAATTACTTCTTAATTCACAAAGGGCCTCTTGAGCAACACTATCAAATAAACCAAATTTTTTTTAATCTCGCGCAAATTATGGATAACTTTATTATTTTTATGGCGCACTATAAATTCAATAACTCCAAACAGCCGAAGGAATGTTCACTTTGAGAGAGTATTCGTGTTACAGTGGATACCGTCAAATCGAATTAACTGTTTAAGGGATCTAAAGAAATCTTTAGCAAGCTAATTATATTTACACGATATTGTAGTATTTGCAATTGAAGGTATTCATAAATATGTACAGGAAACTTGTATGAATATATAAAAATTACATATTTATATATTTATACATTTATAATTGGCAAAAGCAACAAAAAAAATAGAAAAACAAATAATTTATATCGTACATTTCATCCTTATCATTGAGAAGGATGTTAAACGCGCTCTTTTTCATTTCACCAAACAAGTACCACTTTCATACATAGATGGAGTTTTCGTACCATTGTTTGTTGATTACGTATGTGTAAAGATACTATTAAGCTCATTAAAAAGTTTTTATGAGATTTTTTTCTTTACTTTTTTTAAAGCAGTTGTTTTTTTCCTTTTATCGGTGTCTGTTACATTTTGTTCTTCGTTCTCCTTCTACTACTGATTTTTTCTTCATTCCCCGCAAATACTGCTTAAAAGAAAAAATATAAACTCATTTTCTCAAAAACTTTTTTCGGTTGTTGGTTGTGATAACTTTTTGAGAGTTCACGAAGAACGTTTGTTGTTTACACCATATCACAATATCCAAAAAAAATTTATAAAAAAGCAAAATTGTTATGCTGGCTAAAACTGATACTAGTTGAAACCCTAAGAACGTTAGAATGAAAATCTTTAACATATCAACTGTATATTCACTATGAATCACTATGAAATGGCAATAAGAAAAATGTTAATACACTCTGTACCTTAATTGGTACTAAAATTGAACCCAATCATTCAAACTACACGCCCACAACTACAACTGCAACTGAAACAATTTTAAAGCATTTTATACAAATTAATCTTAAAACATGGAAGACAGATGTACACGTGGACTCCTTAGAAAATTGTGGTGTATCTGTGATGGGTACTTATAATTTTACCAAAGTTAAAATAGAAATACCTAATGAATTATTGTGGATTGTTAAAGGCCAATAGTATATGAAATTCAATAAACTGATTGTAATGCCTGGTTCATATTCTCATACATATACTCACTTACCTCTTTAGAACTGTGACTTCTCGCGAGCTTTATGATGATAATGTGTAGTCGAGTAAATGCCACATCAGAACATCCGGTGTGTTAAAAATTATATAAAAAACAAAATATTTTAAAAACTTATTTGTAAACAAAGTAACAACAACAAAAGCCCTGTGCAAATCTCATGATGATGATGATGTTGACGTCTCATTGAAAGATTTTTAATTAGATAGAAAACTTTATTATTAAAACAAATGAAAAGTAACAAGTAGCTTAGGTCAAATCGTAAATACCCTAAACATGTTGAGAAGTTTGTTATCCTAAAGTATTGATGCAAAATTTCAGCTAAATATTGCCAAAAAGAATGGATGAACATGGCTAAAAAGAGTGAGATGAAGAATATATTTATCTTGTCAAGTCCCTGACGTCTTCATTTTGATGGCTTGGTGAAAGGGAGTGATCAACTTACCACACCCTCTTCTTATGTGTAGAGTATAATTAAGCATATATGTAGGGATGGTATGAGAGAGCGAAATTAAAACGTGATTTTTTGGATGTGATGTTTGTTGTTGTTGTTGTTGTTTTTGGTGTTTGTTTTTTTTTGCTAAGGAAAACTTTAATTAACTTTCGAGAAATATGTTGTATTGTGTATTTAAGAAACTTTGAATTAATTTCGTTGAGCCTGTATACGAAGTAAGTTTATTAGACAAATTTTTAAGACACCGTTAATTACTCTAAAATGAGAAACAAGAACTCTTTACCAAGATTCAGTTACAAGTAAATCAGATGAATACCCAAAATAGTATGTAATATTTTTATATGCTTATAACACTTTATCATTTAGTCATTGTTTTAATGTTTATGGCCCTTCTCTCTTTTATAACGGTCTGAGATAACATTGGTAATAGCTGGGTAAAGTCAATTTAAATGGCTCTGTTGGCTGTGGCACACATAAGCCATTATATATTACAACAATAGTGTGAGTTTGTGGAGCTTTGCTATGTTTTTTTTTTTTTTTATTATTATTGCAGGAGTAAAGAAGCAGAGGAATTAGTACCAACTGTCGGCTCTTATACTTATATTTGCAAACACATATAAAAGTTGTATTTGGGGTTCGTCCACCAGCAAACACTATAGGTTTTATCGTTCGTTGCCTACAATTTTATACACTATGCCTACATACACATTAATTAATATACATACATATTAATCTGTCCCATATACTCACAAAAAAAATTAATTCATCCTCAATAGCACAACAATGAGCATTAAAAATGCATAAGCGGGTGGTTGCATAATGACAATCAAGTGTATGTACGAATAAACTCTATATGATATAAAGTGGGCTTTGATTGCTTTGCATGGACTCTTCAATGACCAAATACTTAAATAAATAGCAACTTTTTAATCTCTGCACATAAGACCGGTATGAACATATAAATTTCCCTTTACAAAAAAATTAAACACCACTTATGTCTTCACATTAATGCACTTTACAAAAATATTGGACCTAAATTTCTTGCAAAAATTTTCAGCAATTTTTCTTGATCCCAGTTTTGTATTTAAAATGTTTATTTATCTTCCAATGTATTCAAAAATAACGTTAAATATTTTCATTTTTAATATATTTTCTAATATATATAATTTACAAAAAGACAAAAAGAATGCTGTAATTAACATTAACAATAAACTTAAATGAAATTGTTTCTTTCTTCTGATAAATTAATAAAAATAATTATTTAATTTTATTTAATTCCGTTAATTATTTTACACAATTCGCTTTATAACAACCAGCGGAACGGAATGTAACAATCTTAAACAAGTGAAATATTATAGTCGGTTCTAACCGATCATTTAAACCCTACACCTCTATTTATAATATATTATATTAATTGTTGTAGTAAGATCGGGTCAGATAATCGTCCGCTACTTGGAAAGGGATATTAAAAATTTGAAAATTATAATACAAGGGCGGACAGACGGGCAAAAAATTAGTTAAAGCTTTGGCTTAAACACTTTGGATCTGAGCTAAGTGGTTCTTATCGTTTAAGAGTTACAAATACTACTACACTCTTTTTCCAACTTCGTGGTGTGGGGTAGACAAATATGCCAAAACCCTAAAACTTATAAAAAGTAAAAACTGCAAGCTGCCCGTGATGATTTCACATAGCCTATACTACCAGCACACAACAAACTTTTCCATTAGTACAATCGGTGCCCGGCCTCATCAAATTCTTGGGACAGTGGGATACGCAATTGCCCAAATGTTCTTCACAAGGAGCTGGCTTCATGGGTACTAAAAACGCGTAGTGTAGTGGTTCAATTTTTTAGGTTTGATAAAGGATTTATATAAGAGGAAGAAAGAACAAAAAAGAAGAAAAATTCATATAGAATGAAACATGAGAGAGCGACCAATTGTTTTATGAGGATCACATTTAATATGTAAGGAAGGTTAAGGAAATTTAATAAAATCAATGGTAATAGGATGGACGTATGGGATGGCAAAGTTAGTTGTTTTCAGTTTTCACTGGGGAGTATTTTTAACAAATTATTATCATTTGAAACCACTTATTTGCATCAAACTATACTTACATTCGTAACAGCATTCTACATTACGGTACGCATTGGACGGGCACAAATTTTTAGTTGTAGTTGGCTCATTGCAATCACTGCGGTGTACACAAAGACCACCAACCAAACGACACTGACGATCCGCTCGATATACCCTCACACCTTGCATCACTAAAAGTATATTGCGAACATACACAAAAAATTATTGGGTATACTAAGTTTGCCCAGAGGAAGGAGGGCTATCCCCCACAAAGTATACATATTATTGATCACAATTGAGTCAATCTAAAACTATTCGTCTACGTACATGTCTGTTCTTGATTTTAACATAAGTGGAGAATTTAACATACCCTTTTTAATTGAGTTAATTATAATTAGTGAAAAAATTTAACCATAACACTCCGTTTCAATTGTGAACAAAATGAGATTTTGTTAATAAAGGTACTAATTATAACCTACTAACGTCGACCTGCTTAGTTAATGCGTGATTATATTTAATATGGATATATCTACAATATGTATGTTCCGTAACTTATAAAGTTTTACAAACTAACTGTACTGGTTCTCTGCGCATAAATACTCTAGTCTAGTTTAACATATACTCACGTATCAATATCTAACGTGCTTAACGTACTTATTTAATAATTCCTAGCATTCATTATTTAAGTTAGACTCACGGTCGCAAATGTTGAAATGTTGAGATAAAATTCAGTATAAATATTTGCATTGTGTATTTGTATTACGTAGGTTCTTTTTTAAATTGGGCAAAATCAATTTAGTTCCACGCCCATAATCGACACAGCCACAAATGTGTAGTTCTATTGTGTATTGAAATTTGAAATATATATTTATAACTGGGTCATCCACTACAACGGGACATGGTGAAATCGGTGATATCATAAGCTTACTATGGTGCAAAATTTCACATATTTGTCTTACTACAATAATTCATTTCATTCATTGCTAAATGAATATAAATGAAAAGGCATATATATCAACGGAAGGCCCATTATACTTGTATTCAATGTTAAGGTTCATATTCTTCAATTAAATTATTTTCCTTGAATATTTTTCTCATTTAATCTAAACACAGTTATATTTGTTGCATAATAGTTTTATTTTATTTTTTTTTATAATATAAATAATAAAATCTTAATTGTTTTTTGCATCTATTATATTTATTTCGTCTTAATGTCTCGTAGGACAACAACAAGTGCACTAAGTAAATCAAATATAAAATAAAATAGCAAACTAAGAAGAGGTCAAATACTGCGATAAGCAAATAGAAGTTTAAAACAAGAAGACAACTAAGATGATGACAAAACATACATATATAGAACTGTAATATACATAAGTAGATATGGGTACATACGTAATAACTTAATCAGAGTCACTTACTGTAATATTCGGGAATACCTAACTCTAACATCACTTCATTATCTTCTATGTCGCCAACCACTGAACGAATGGCCAACAATGTAATAAATAATATACAACCACAGGAAAACACAATTGTTTTAACAAACATAGTTTTTGTAATAATAACAATTCCTTAAGAAAAGAAATTTGATTGAAATTGATATTTTTTCACAGCTAATTTCTAATGAAATGTTTGAAAAATTATTATATCTTCACTTGTTGTATGGTATACGTATTTAGTAAGAATTTTCAGCAGATGATTAGTTTTAAAATATTTTAGTTGGTTTGAATTTAATTTAATTTTTCAGATGATTTTATATACGACTACAGATGTTTATCAGAATGTGTGAGCGTGCATATGTAGATTGATTTTCGACGAAATTGATTTTAATTTCGTTTTTGTTTCGATTATATATATGTTGCGCAAATTATTGTTATTGACTGTTTGAATTGTCTGGTATAACTAAACTGTCACCCCAAAACGAATCGCTTGGCTTTGCTATATATGGCATAATGGGGATCTCTGTGGATCGATAGTGAGAGCGTCTGTGCCATAATACTCTCTTTTGTTTTGATTTGTACATGCTATGGGTTTAAGGCACTTGTTGTTGTATAGATTTGTGTTGTATGCTGCTGAAAATTTCGCTCTAAATATAACATAAATGAAGTTGTATTAACTTTGCTCACTATTATGAATATGTTTTTCTTGTTGTTGTTGATGTTCTTTCTCTATTTTTGCAATTTTTTTGCATCTTCATTGGCGTTTTCACTTGATTTACATACATATTTATTTGTATTTTTCTATAAGTTTTACCGGTAGGCTTCTGTTTCTTTTTATTTCGTACGTCTTGTGGTGCAATGATCTTGAGAGCTCTTAGTTACTTGCCTGGAGAAATTTTAATTTTCTGCTTATCTGTAAATAGTTTTTCCAGTTTGTTATTGCGGATGATATTAATTTTTTTTTATTATTAATCGTGTTGTTGTTGTTGTTGTATTCTTATCAGTCTTATAAACGACCTTGCATTCAATGTTGCTCCTGTTGATTTTAAGATAATGACTTATCATTACAAAAACTTGTTACTTTCGACTGGTATTAAATAAATAATTATATCAATAAGGTTTAATTCAACAATGACTAATAATGTAAGTTCATGGGGGAATTTATACTATGAAGTTTTTATACCTTTATACTTATCACATAAGGTAAGAGTATACTAAGTCTTCCATTCTATTAATAACATCTAACTTTTATTAGAAGTGGGCGAAATCAATCCAATACCACGCCTAAAATCAACAAAAACTTATTTACTTGCCATAAAATTGGACTTTTGTGAATGATAATCTATAAAAAGGCAAACTTTTTAATATCGAAACAGATTCTTCCAGATTTTTTTTCAAATCCCTCTTCGATCTAATGGACCTTAAAATTGCATTCCGTCTAAAACTCGCCGTTAATTATAACTATAATATATGTATATTACAATAAATGAAAAACCGCTCGATGATATCTAAGAGTTTTAATATAAATATGTTTAATAGCTTACTCTTAATAGATGTAAATTAAATAAAAGCACTTATAGGGTTAATATTAAAACAAAAAAGCTTTTTCAACTTTTTCCTAAGGTTCTTGTCTTCTCTAAACAGTAACTTGTGTGTAACAAACGTATAGTTCTGCGTGAACATGTGTGTGTGTTATTTTACTAAAATATTTTATTATACTCATCATTGACATTGGAAATATAATAACTTTTTCAAACGTTTCTAGAACTTTGAAAGAAGCACAAGTTTTAATTTGGACTATAAGTGCCCATCGATCCTTATACGTGTCCGTTGTAACAAAAGTATGCACAGTTTTGGCACAGATATTGTCATTGAAAATGGGAAGCCAATTAAGTAACAGCTACGTATCAATAACATTTCTTCACAGCAACCGCAATCTACTTCAAATGTACCCTGCTTTATTTTACACACCATTTATACAAGTCTGTTATCCCGTCTGCGAAATCACCTTATAGTATCTCTGATAATCCAATTAAATATTTTGTTTAAATAATTTAAAGGCAGCAAACAAATATTCATGCAATATGTATATTGCTTATAATAAAAGCACAAAAACTCTTTATCGGCCACTTCTTTCAATAATAAGAACAAGCATGAACCTGTACACATCAATATTGTACTGCGTTATAAATGTGTGCGTGGGAAAGTACAAACAAATTTGTACACGTTGCTAGGGGAAAATATTTTTATTATATGTTATGAATTTTATTTTCATTTTTGACTATATTTGAAAGCTGTAATGAAATGAAATGTTAGAAATTGTGAAAAATTAATACTTGGCGACTGGAAGGGTAGAACCTGGACCGGTTTCGAACTCGCCCTTTATATACACCTATATACACCAACAACTTATTAATATTTTTATTAAATATATTTTTAAATCTCATTAATTATCTGACGCGTACTTATGCATATGGCTTATTTTATATGAAACTAAGTTTAAATCTAAAGAAAAGCAATTAATCAGTCTTTGCTTTGGTTCAGTTGGTTGAAACTCTTGGTACATCTAGCGATCACAGTCTCTTTCTCTGTTTTCCTTACAACTAAATACAATATCGTGCAACGATTTACGTTTTAGCCACTTTAATAACTATTATTAACGCCCTTTAGTTTATTCAACTCGTTCTGAGTATAAAAGTTGTTATTCTTGGCCATTACATTTGTAACTAAAGTACCGGCAGTATATTCTTCAGCTGGATGGGTGGGTATAAAATAAATTCCCTCCTTAATAACCGTGTCATAACTGGGTGGAGCAAATTGACTATAAGACGGGGCCGGTGTCAAAGATAATGCCTGCTGTGTATCTTGTGGACTGGAAGAATCTAAACTGGAGGTGTTTCGCCTATGATTTGAGCATAACATCAATAGAAAGAAAGCTGCCAAAGCTACAAATGTTGCCACATACCAACATATTGTTAAAATATCCATGGTTGACTGTGATAATTCATTGGGTGCTTGTAAGATTGTTGTTGGTGCTGTTGCTACAATATATATAAGAAAATTAAAAATAGTTACATTAGTAATGTTATCTACAGCACCTCCAGTAGTTGGCAGTTGGATTATGTAATAATAATATCTGTGTAAATAATTATATGGTTTACACGGATCTTACATTTATGAAGTGTTTTTTTGTTTAGGTAGTTTTATGAAGCACTTCACAATTTGATATTCACTGCATTATAAAAATACTTATAAAGCAAACACAAGGGCAATGTCAGACTTAAACCACCTTTTGGGCACTCACCCCACCAGTAGGTTCTAAATATTTGTAACACTGTGTGGAATCTCAAAACCTCGTTCTGGTAGTTACTTAAATTTAATTTATTCTAAAATTTTATTGGGAAGGAACATATGAAAGTTATGCATAAGTTCCTTTATACACTTAATAGGAATTAAATAAAATGTTTGTATCATGTAGCTTTCAAAATTCGCATCTAAGTATGAACTAAAATATAAATTATATGTAAAGGTCAAAAGGTAGTACGAAGTACTGAAATGTTTTCGTATTTAAAAAAAAAAAACTTTTCACTTTCTTGTAGATATACTCACAATTATAATATATTGTTGAACTGCTATTGAATCTGAAATCTTCGTTTGTGGTAGTGTTTTTAAGGATAGGAAACATTTTCGGATAATGACCCAAAATGAAGTAGTGAACTTGCCCTTCAGTTAGTTGAAATATAACTGAAAATAGATTTTAGAATATATAAAAAAATATTTATTATTAAGAAATGTTTAAACTTATGTGGCTTATTTAATTGGAGAACCGCATTTTACTCTGCAAACAACATAATTTTACAAAAATAATAATCGCTTAAGAATATTAGTACCTTAAATATTTCAATACATTTTCAATTTTACGTCTTTCGTAAGACACTGTTTTTAAGTGAAAATCGTGTATAGGATGCAATGGGAGAGCAGGTGGAGAGAAGAGAAGTATATATATTCACCTGTAAAACTGATTAGCACGAAACTCGTTCGTGTTGATTGTAAACTTTTCACCATTCTTATGGAAATTTCTATTATTTTAACAGAAAGACTCACAATCACAATCAGTTAAAATATGTTCATATAATATAATTTTTTCCGATTCTCAACAGTAACTAAAACACTTGACGACTGTATGTTTAATTAAGTAATTAAAATTTTCTCGCTACCAGCAATTAGAGCATACATGACACAAATTTGTACTGCGCTTCAAATGACTGTTAACTTTAAAATAAATTACAATACTGACTGAAGAGAGTGTATGATTATTAGAATGAAGTATTATTATTGATATTGATTAGAACAGAAACATATACAAAAATAAGTAGAAATCAGTTAGAAGTTTAATACGATACAAATGATAAGTACAAAAAGAAAACCCAAAACAAGCAAACATAAAAATAAACGAACAAGCCGCTGTTTGCCAACAACCGATCGCCGTAACTAAATCAGTTATAACAGCTGTTTCTTATCCCAATACCTACGTTGCGGAAGTTCATGAGTGTTAGCAGAACTTGTTTGCTTTGGAACAAAAGCTATTAAGTTACTTTTGTTTTTTTTTAATAATGTTTAGATAACAGTTAAAATTGTATGTCATATAAGGTGACATCATAACTGTGTTAAAAAAATAAGAAAAAAACTTTAAATAATAATAATAAATAAAGTTTCTTTTTAGCTTTCTTCTAAAATCTTTGCACAATTTTGGCTTGTTATAAAGAAGGTACCATACGCTCGCCATCTCTTTCTGTTACTCAAAACAACTCAACAGCGTAGCAATCTTTTCATATCAATTTCATATCAAGGTGGCGGGAAAGCTCTTAGTTTCATTAGTAGTAAAGGTTCTTAATAACAGCCAACATTTTAGAATATTTAAAGAAAAAGAGTTTTCATAATATTTATTATTTCTTGTTTGAACCATTCCTCGTTTCTTCGTTGTATTATAACATTTGGCTTTTGACATTTTTGTATTAACGATAACAAATTTCCCATAGAAAGCAACATTAAGTCTTTCTTAAAATTACGAAATTTATATATGAAGTGACTCAATTTGAAACATAACGTGGGAGATATATTATTTTTTCAAGAATTATTAATAAATCAGAAATAAAAGTATAAATCATATCATATCTATGTATATGGTTTTATTCCAATTGTGTAGCAATGTAAATGTGATGTGATACATGTTATACACCATTTTAAGGTTAAATTGAGAACTTCCAAATTATAATTGAGAACTTGCAAATTGAAATTGGGAAACTGAAGTTTTAAATTGAGAAAACCAAACTCTAATTGAGAAAACTAAATTGAAATTGAGAAAACCAAGTTCAAATTGAGAAAACCAAGTTCAAATTGGGAATTCCAAATTGAAATTGAGAACTACCAAATTGACGATGAGAGAACTCTCTTTTATCATAAACTAAGCGTGAATAGTAAGTTTAAGAATTTAAATTATTTCATTTTTAGTTTTTCATTAACAAAAAATTGATAAAAATACGAATAATTCATTTTTGCATCCACAAAAATTATTTTTATTACAAAGTTATAAAATAAAACATATATTTACATATATTTAAATAATATAGTACATATGTGAAAAACGTAAATATTTTAATGTTAATTAATTAATTTTATTACTAAATGAATTTGGTTTTTGGCAGTTTGCGAATGAGTCTGAGTGGGTGTGGAAATTCAACTATTGAAAGAAAAGGCAGTATTTCGGTTTCCTTTTTTTAAGATCGATATTGATAGAAATGGCAGAATTTGTTATGTTATTAATTAGATTCAAAATTATGAAAAAATAACAATTAAATCACTCAATACACTCTACTTATAAACAAATGTAATATCAAAAATCGAATTCAATTAGAGAACATTTAAATAGTTGTACACGTAACTGGGATTTTAGTGTAACCCAAACTGAACTCGGAAAAGTACTGTTGTAAAAGTTGTAGTTAATATAAATGTTTACTTATTTAACCTTACTTATCATAATCTACATAACTAAATATAACTTTTCGTTTGATTCGTTTATACATAATTGGATTGGTTTTTTTTTTTTATAAGATAGGTATGGAAAAATTTTTTAATTTTCTTTTTTGGTTCTAAAAAGCTTGTTTTCTTAATATCTAGGCTGTGTTTGAAAGTAATTGTATACATGAGGCCATGCTGCTAAAACGTAATCTTCAATGCCGCACTCATTGCTGCCACGTAATATACGAAAGTAACCATGTTCACCCCACCAAGGACCCCATGAATTGGCAGCAATCTACATTTACATTATGGGTGTACATTATATAAAAATTTGTCGCCTCGTGAAGTTTTTCCAAAATATTTACCCAATATTTTATACCGCCGTGCTCCTCACCCCAACCAACCAGTTTTACCGAATGAAAGCCGGTAGGACTATTACGGCTAGCAGCTGTATGACGATATACACCACCCGAATAAGCAAAGAAATCTCTATAAACACGCATGGTTGCTTGAACTGGTCCCGAATGGAATATTTCTGCCATAATATCAGTTTCGTTGTTGACGGCATAGGCGGGTCCCACCGTATACAGAACATTCCGATCCACACCAGGTGCTGGTCGACAATTGTTGCTTGCTAATGAACGACCACGAATCTTGCAGTTGTTAATTTGACCAACGTAAGGATAACAGGACTCCTCCAATACTCTATAAATAAACACATCATATGTTTTAAATTTGTTTATAAAAACATAAGTTACCCTTGTTTATGTAGATAACGCCAAGCCGCGTCCAAATGGCCACCATTACATCCTTGTTGACGGCGTGTACAGGATAAAATATTCTGTGGCGCTAATTGTATAGCCTCTCGCCCTTGGCTTTGGATTGCATAACGATCAGAGGCAACAGATGCCGTTGATATTACCCAAGAAGAACCGCACCAACCTAATTACATTTAAGACAATGAATAAATCATCAATGAATAAAAAAGCTCTTTTTGGACCAAATCTTTAATACAAAAAAAATAGAGCACAACGTTTGACCGATTTTACCTAATTTTATTCTAACTAACTACTAAGAGATTACACACATTTTTAACTAGTTTAGAATCGGAATTGTAGACCAGCCTGCATGATTAGATCAATTCAGTGCTCGATGCCGATTCAGTATTGGATATAATATATACAACTATATATAAACTACGGGCACCGTAGGTACATGATTACACCCTCTACAGTTCATGTGTTAACTGACAAATCGGACTCTGCTGATTTAAGGTTTTTTATAAATAAATAACCAAAAATTCAAACACTGAAATACATAAAAAAGTATTTTATTTTACCTTGATCCAGAACATCCGTTATATACGATGACCACTTATCAACCGCATTAAAACTGGGTGGCAATTGTTCGTATCTACTGTGCATACGAGACATACTTTTAACACGTACCGTCGGCTCTTTGGTACCCAAGCGTTTGATTAGACCTTCGGCATATTTATGGCCCCACCATTCATCATAACGCCGGGCCGACCAACCCAAATTATGAATGGAATTTACATTCCTTATGATATTAGTATCGGTAAGGCAAACTTCATTATCACAAATTACATGACCACCATCCAAACAGCGACACTCGTTACAGTTATCACGCGTAGTGTTGAATTTATTAAAGTATATACCATTATGTAGGCAGCTAATGATCGGATCTGGATCATTTGCACAAAAGGAACGATAATCGGGACAACAATCGCTAACTGTATCCCGTTCACAAAACTCATCACAATAGCATAAAGAATCTGTAAGAGAAAACATTTTTTATTTTTATGCAAAATAATACAATAGAGTTTACTGCACGCTTACTAGCTATTGGCAAAGAGCAGCCATCTTCTCTATTTCGACAGCACTGATTGATTTCTCTACAATAGGGACCAGGATAATCGAATTTTAATGTGTGATCAAAACTGGCCACCACCGAGCTAAGAGCCATATATATCCATAAGTGTTTGAGATCAAGCATTTCTTTATATACCACTGAAAAAGTATTTATCTTTAAAATATAAACAAAAATTCAATATATAAGCCGATATTAATGAAGTTAGTGGTGGAAGTTAGTATTCTCCTAACGTGATATGACAAAATATGGACAAACCCCTTTTTGTTGCCTAACCAAAAATGAAAAAAATTAAACTTTAAATTTCTAGGTCTTGTACTAACTGATTGCATCAGAATTAATTTCACATATACAATAAATATAGCCAATTAAATTAAGTGAAACAAGTCGACTAGTTATTGAATACTGGTTCACGCTTATATACATATCTCTAAACAAACAATGTGTTGAATACGTTATGAACTCATCGTATCGACAATGTTTGCATCACCTTTTAATCATGTTAATAGCAATTTCTAAAATTATCATATAATAAAAGGGAAAAATGAAATTTTTTACTTAAATTCAGTAACAAACCAAAAAAGTGTCTAATAATTTCTCGCAAAAGCGTTGCAGTTATTTTTAATTATATATTTTTGTTTAATAAAAACGTAACAATAACAACACAATTTGAATGAATATGAAATGTTTATATATGTTAAAAATGCTTAAATATAAAACAATATAATTAATCAGTAGGTGTTTGGGGTATTTATTTGTTATTCAAGGTGCAAAATAAAACAACAACAAATAAAAAATTAAAGTATTCACTAAATGTCTGGGTGAGCAAGTGAACAACAATTTATTTTATTGCACGTATTATATGCAATTTGTTTACGTATGCTTTATATCACATCTGTACCGCAAACACATACATGTGCTTTACATATATGACAATTATGTATCTCATTAAAACAATTTTTTCTTATGCACACATTCACCTATGTCGATTCTTTTCTTTACACATACGACCAAAAAGGTGACGAAAACGTGTTATATTATTTTAGAAATGTTTTTGTAGGCTCATAAAATACGATCAAGCATAGCAAATTTTTTCTTTGGTATTATAAAATATATTTTTTTAGGTTTTGATTCGACAAAGTATATCAAGAGATTGCCCATTGGATCAAGATTACAAAATGGTACAAAACTTTTTCTCTACCATTTTTCTTTACCAAAAACTAATATTAATTAATCTTTGCAAAAAGACCTCTTTTCAAAAGGAGGATTAATAATGACGCGCTCCAAACTTAGGTTGTTACTCTTCAACACAAACTCTTCTGTACAGTATTCAATTTTACTCATTACATAGGACCAAACATACCAGCAAATTAATATTTTTTTTTTTCAAAGTATTGGGCAATAATTTTAAATATAATTTTTAATTAAGTTTTGTTGATTAGTGTAATGGGTTTACATATACACATCCATATATAATATATATATATTGCTGTAAAAATTGCACTAGTCATCAACATTAGTGATTAGGAAAATTAGCACAGACAAAACGGAGACTTCACTTCTATTACATACTGTCTATAGATTTCAATTAATGCAAACTTTACATGTGAATATATTTAATAGATGTATAGGATTACTCTTTGTGCCTAAAAGCATTAATTACTTTTATAAGTAGTAATTAGGCCATTTTGAAGCAAACTATACTGCGCAGTCCTTGACACATGAAACAGTTTATTTTATGGATCATAAAAGCTGCTGAAGATTTCTTAATTCGTACGTGTACTTGTTCAAAGCACTGAGGCTTGTTTGCTGGATTTTTATGTGTTAGTATCTTTCTTTTTTAACCTACACACAAATATGCGCGGATAGATAATACACGGACAGATGTACGGAGATCAAATTTCAAAGGTTATTATTTAACAGATATTAACAAGAACGGAAAGAGTGTTCATTAATATTAGATGAAAAGGTATTTTTTATTATACATTTATAGAAATAAAATTAGACTAAGGACAATTTTTTATTATTTTTTTTTAAATTAACCTGCCGTGGCCACACTTTCCCTATACATCTAGAGGGTGTCTGAAATTTGGCTTAAGGCAAATTTAACTTTTACTGATTACCAATTGGAATTACGTATTTTTAATAATTGTTGATATTTTTTTATTGCTCTGGTGTCTAATTACTTTTTATTATATATGTGTGCAGTGAAACCAAGAGATTCAAAAGAAAATTGCTGACAAATTTGGAATCTGATCGCAAAAAAATTTTAAAAAATAAGAAAAAACCTCGGCTTAAACCTAATACCACTTATTTGACTTATGTTATTTTTAATATTGCTTCAACTTTTCAAAAATATATTATTATTCTGTTAGAATTTTTTTATTATATTCAATTTTTTATAGTATTATTAGTAGTCAAACTAGGATTTGTTTTTACTAATTTTAATATCCTTCACAAATATTCATTTGTCCAAAATATTCAAATTTTTTTTACGCTGTTCAAATTTTTTTATATTTCCATACAAATTAGATGTGGGATAAAAATTCTGTATTGATTTACTAACATTTATACTGAACAATTGTAAGAAAAAGAATCCAATATAAAATTCTGATCCTTTATTTTTATCCAGCTGAAGCGTTAGCCTTTTAATGTAATGCGTAAGACGTGATACTTCTCGATCGCGACTAGATGTTAACTGAATTCTCAAATTGTATGCCAACCCAACAATACTTTAGCTAAAACAATGAATGAATGGATGGTTCAGATGACGACTATGTATGATTTTAAGCAACGTCAACAACACAGCAGACACATAACATAGTTAGCTGTGGAAACAGTAATAGTAGCAGCAGCGGTTGTTGTGTGCACATGATTGTTTGTCTCTTTTGGCGAATTTTTTACTTATACTCATTCATGACTAAGGAGAGTAAATGATAATAGTGGGGCCTCTACTAAGAAGAGAAATAAATACGGACAAATTGTCTTAGAGTAGGGAAAAAGAATATTAGATAGTTTCGTAAATGCAAAAAAACAGTTATTGATTATTCTAGGGTTTCATTTTAATTAAGGAATTTTAGTTCTTTCGTATTATCTTATCTGGCATTCTTTTTGAATTACTTTATTTTTCCTTACAGAAATTAAATGTGGGTAAGATAATGTAATCTTTGAAGAGGGGTCTGAGAAAACTAAATATTTGATTGATTTTTAAAAGTTTTCTCTATAATTCTCATCTATTCTGTGTGTGTAAGTGTTTTTATTCTATGATGCATTCTTGAAATAAATGGAATTTTCATTAGTAATTGGCGGGAAGTTTTCATAAGTCTACATGTGGGGTAAGCAAAGGGGAAATTTGCTGATGACGTTACGTGATAGTGAGCTGTGACTTCACGCATAATTTTATGAGACACATGCAGTTTATTGTGTCTTTTCATCTGCGTGTGTATGTTTTGCATTTTGCTGACTAATCATATCATACATACTTATATGAATGTTACAGTTGTTGTTGATATTGACTTGATAATGATTTTGTTTGGAACGCATCAAAGTGAGATTGTATTTTTTATGTATGTTAAATATATTTGCATATATAAGCAAGCAAGCAAAAGCATATATATAAAGACAATGATCTCATTTCAGGCAGTACGTACGTTCATTTTTATGTTTATTTGCCTTTAGACTAAAAAAATGAAAATAAAACCTCTAAAAGATTACGTGTCAGCCATTGTAGAGTCGCATTTAATAGCAAGCACCTACAAATCAACCCAAAGAACAAGTCTTGCACACAAGATGGGATTCCGCTTTAATTGCATGCATTTGCTTAATGTGCTTGAGTGGACAGTTTTTAAGTTAATTTAACAATAAGAACGATTTCCATATGCTATAAATATCTAGCTTTGACAACGATTCCATCCTGTGCACTCTCTTTCTCTCCTTCCTTTCTATTTATTATTTATGAATGTCTTGTCATAAAAGCACAACTTATAAATTATTCTTCACAAAAACTTAAATATCCCATTTGTGCAAACATTATATTTTCATATATTTTATTGTCAATGCATATATTTGCAAAAATTTTATGAGATCTCGTTTATTTGTCGTTATATAAACATGACATATAATATTCGCCTGTTAAACGATTTATGTTGTACCCTTGAATTTTATAGGTCAATGGTGCAATTCCAACCAGTTGAAATCATAAACTTACATCATAGACAAGTTTGTAGCGTGTAAGCATCAAATATTTCAATATAAATAATACAATTTTTTTACCAGGAAGTCAAATAGTAATAGTTTAGCTATATAGAAGCTTTAATTAAGATGCTGTGACGTTAAGTTAAAAACTTTTAATTTCTTCATACTTACGATAATTTCTTTCTTTTATCACCTACACTACCGCCACACGAAACAAAAATGTAGTTCCCGTGTCCGAAGCTTTTTTTATACCCTCCACATAAGTTTGCGGTTCCATTTGCAACATGCATAATGAGGCCCCAGAGGACCTACAAAGTATATATGTATATTTTTAATCAACAAAGAAATCGGAATCGATCTAGCCATGTCAGTCCGTGTGTCCGTCTGTTATTGGCATTCTCACGATCGTAAGTTTAGCCATATATTACTTATATACGTGCCACGCCCATTGTATGTGTATATATTACTAAAGACGGATAGACAGACATAGTAACACTAAAGCGACACAAAATTAATTGCTAATCAATATTCTGCAATATGTACTTATGAGTGCTATAAGCGTTTTGAACAATTTAGGATTCTTTGCAACCATTAATAACTAAATATAAACAAAAGATGCATATTAACTATAATTTCACTTACAGTCTTTTTCAAGGTTCTTTCCTGTTCATTCAAGTGCACAGCCTTTTTTTCTCAAAAATTTATTTGATTTATAAACAATAGAAAAACGTCAAAAAATCAATTCTATGTGTTACAATTTGATCGTATTATATGTTATTACTCATCTTTTAAACTGCACACAGTGGACGTATTATTTATTTTTAGTCTTGTTGCTACGATGTGTGAACTTAAAGAGTAAAAAAAAATAAATTTGATTTAGGGCAAATATTAAGTACCCTCCACATCTATATGCAAACCATGCCAGGAACCAGAAATAGTTTTTTCCTAATCATGTGCCCAGTCACACGAACAGACATGTCAAACTTTGATACTCATCAAGAACACATATATATAGAAAAAATTTCTTCTGGATGTTTCATACATAATGACAAACCTAGCATACCCTCATCACCAAGGTGGAGGGTACAAGAGCACTACAAGGCACCATATGAACTAAATGAGCTCATCTTCTAAAAATGTATGAATGTTGCACCAGATGCAAATGTATTTATTGGCTTTAAATGCATTACATTTCCAAATGCAATAAATCTGATGTGTATACCTGGCTACGTATATGTTCCTTGTCTTAAAAAAATGCACTGGTTAGCATATGTTTTAGCTGAGTGTGCATATGTATGTATATCAAAAATGCCAAAATTCAATAAAATTAATATAATATGAGGTAAACATGTGTCCATACAAGTATTTGTCGATCCGATGTGTGTACATACGCGTACGTTTTTAAAGCTTCTTTAATAATATTGGCGCCAACGTCATTAACCTCTTCCCTGAACTCATCCAATTAACATAATCATATCTATTTTTTGTCAAAACTCTCAATATGATTGGAATGCACAGTTAATTTATTAATAAAGCACATACCAAGTAAAAAACATGTAATCTTAAATACTCGCATATAAACAGAGGGCATGTCATGTACCTGATTTCACCCTCTATAATTTTGTATAACATACATATTAACAATTCTTCGCTAAATAAGGTTTTTATAGGTTAGGGCCATTCGCCTAGGCCAATACATAGGACCATTGAGTCACCCGTAAACGTATTTGGATATATGCCTCAGGTTCCATAGAGACACCAACGACCTCGGAAATCGATTTCTAGTAAAGATTTAGAAGCTCGTTTATTCCTTTACGATTCAGCCGAGGCCAGGAAGCGCAAGATATACAACAACTTGGTGAAATAATCCACCTTACGTTTATCCATTTCATCGTCTCCTCAACCAATAGGCTGTTTAATTTTGAGGGAAGCCCGTTTTTTAAGCATATCTATCAATTGCAGACTATTTTGTATATATACACACAATATTTCAACTTCATAGATGCATTTTTGTGACTATGAGATTTTTGTCTATTTGTGGGTGTGGCACTTTACTGAGTTTTTCGGACATTTCTGGATGGATTCAGATTTTGATACTAAGCAAGTATATATATATATGTTTTGTAGCATGAAACACTAGCATACTCCCCATCTTATGGTGGAGGATATAATAAAATTTAATCAATGAGGAGCCTTGGCCAAAAATTTGTCCAATATTTTTTTTTTTTGATATGTTCCATGCATGCCAATTTAAAAGCAATAGCTTCACATTACTAAATATCATTTCTAATAAATATTAAATGCACACAAAATTTAATACATGCACAAAATGTAAATAGATATGTGTGCAGCACGGAATATATATATATATATGTTGGCAATAATCATTACATTTTCTTCATTGCTGTTTATTTCAATATAACAAATAATTAGCAAAGAAAAAAGATAAACTTAGATTGCTATAGGTGGATGTATTGATACTGAGTGAAGGATTGATATCCATTCATCAAACCCAATCGTTTCGTCCCCAAATTGAGCATTTTGTTAAGGCCTTAATTTAGGATCAAATTTAAGACCATCAACACCAAATACAATCAATTGCGCTCGTTTTTACAAGTTTGTTACGGATATAGAGGAGGAACAAACTTCTAAAACATACTAACGCCCATAATAAGTCTTCTATAGCGGGCCTTATTAATATGACTTTTACAAATATATAAATAATTAATTGTTATTGTTGTTCGTTAATATTCTAACAAAATTTTATTTTTGCATCCCTTGCGAGTTGTCTGTAATAAAAGAAGAACCCCAAAAACTATAGCGATCCGTATAGCGTATAAAAAGCATTCACAAAATTCTGTGGAGTATAATATAAATGATAATGAACTTTTTTACCTCTTTCAAGGTTAAAAAAACATTTCTAATAACATAAACACTATGCCATCCACTATTCCGCTTGGCTTATATTGTGTTTGTTTATCTAATAACAATAACAACAATAGTGCTTGTTTTTTACACATTATACCTAAGAAAATAATTCATTCGGTCATACATAGATATTTAAATAACCAAAATATATATAAAAAGAAAATAGCAACAACAACATATTAATACAAATAAATTGTTGCCAAACCTTGAAAGAATGCTAAATATTTTTCACACATAAACGACTACCAACAATAAACTGACAACAAAAGCGAAAACTATAATTAGGAGTACACCAAATTTAGGATACTACGCGCATATGACTTCAAATGATGTGCAATACATATATATCGATTCAGAATTTTATTAATGAGAAAATATATATTTAAGGTGTATCACACGTCCTTTTGCACATATTTGAAAAAAATCAATATATTCCCATACATTACGATGGTGAGTATAGAAATATATAAAGCCAAATAAAAAAGAACAATGAACAATGAAACTAATAGATATTTGTAAATGAAATAGAAAATTGTGAGGACAAAATATATCTTAATATCCTCCACATAAACGGGGGAATATACTAAGTTTGTCATTCCATTATATAGAGATGTTGAGGTAAAATTTTGCACAGACACACCTTTAGTTTCGCTATTTAAAATGAGCCAAAAAGTCAAGAGCCACGCCCTCAATCAACAAAAATCTATTTATCTGTTACAAAAACTTAGCTGTAAACTTGATATATACATAGTACACACATTTATAATTACTCCATTCGTCGTGGTAACAAAAATGGTATTTTAAAGAGTTAAAGTTTTTCTCTTTGGTGTTTCGTAACTAATGCGGGTAATAGATTGAAAATGTTCAAGTTCAGTGTTAATTGATAGTGTCAATGAACAGTTGCCTCAAGATACAATACACAAGTATTTACACTTAATTGATATTACAGGTGTCCCTCGAATAAAGCGCAAATACAAAAAAAAACAAAAATATTTGAAATATGTCATCTGGGACTTAATCAAATTATTCACCGCCTTCATACGCAAACCTTTGAACAAATTAGGAACTGAATCACTTCCGAACTAAACGTCTCATATATATGTATGTATATCACGTACATAATATACGTGGCCTCCTTAATTAGGTTTGCCATCAAAATTCCGTTAATTGTATTTCTTGATGATAATGTTGCTGTTGTTGTTGTTGTTGTAAAAATATTGCTACAAATGTTTTAATTGATTTTCGCACTAATTAAACTCCTATTTATTGTACGATACGAGCCAACAATACAATTGCATCATAAAACAAACAATTACAATTTTAATTTCCACATACATATATTCTCTGCTTATTTGTTTTGTATACATCATAACATCTGCACCCGATGAAATTCTCAATTCGTGCTAATATGAGGAATTCCTCTTATATGTATGTTTCTTATGCGGAAGCTTAAAGTGGAATACAATATTTTGGACTTGGATAGCTAAGCTAAGGTAGGTAAAGCTGAAGAGATCCAACCAATTCTTTAAATACATCTACCCTTGATATCTACCATGAGAGATATCGATATGTGTGCTTTTTTTCTACTGATATTCAAAACATGCATGTGAAGATGCTCCTAAAAATTATTTCATACAACAACTATGAATTGAATTGAACTGAATTTATATATTAATTAATGAATTTATATATTAAAAACTCTCCCCTTGAATTCAATTAAGAATTATTTCGATTCACTTAACAAGTTGAATGCTAAGATATAACAAAAAAAAAAACAAGATAGTCGACCTAAAAAATATTTGGCGTAAACTTGTTGAGCAAGCATTGGATGCCATACTGACCTATCGAATAATGATCAACAGACACATACACAGATTCACCTAGTTAAAGAGTTTGGTTATATACAGTATTAAACGCCCACCCGCCCATCCTATTTAGGAGATAGCTGTGCTTTAAACAGATTTTGCTTGTACATATGTAATTATCTTCGAAACACATATATTCTTGCCTTTGGTCAATGATTATTGTTCCTACCCAAGATTTTGCTTCAATCAGCCACTTCGTGGCGACAAAGACTGAAAGTTTTTACTGATGAGATCAAACTAAATACTACATTTTCATAAAATATTTAACAAGTAAACATAATCAACATAACCATAAATTTCAATTGCTTGCTGAAAATACGAAAGATTTCCTGTAACTACCGTAGTAAGTAGCGATTTATTATGTACCTTTCATCATTACACTATGGCTATGAGGTCAACATTAGTTTACTATACAGCTCAACTGAGTGTGGGCTAGTTAGTTCGACGCTTATCTCTCACCGTTCTTTAAATTTTTTACTTTTATTATTACCTTAACCTTGTAATTGCAGTGTAATAAAGTCGAGTAAGCATAATCTTACTAAAGCGGACGTAATTGTATATTAGTATAATTAACATTACTTTCTTTCATATTAATTAAAGAAAGTAATTAAAACAATAATGTTCCCAAATGGTAGCTCAAAATATAAATTTGTGTCATTTGTACTTCATAAAATGAAGTAGAACATCCAAATAATCATTTTTGGACCAAAAGTAATCATTTGTCATAACATTTGTACTTCTATGAAAATCAATATATAAGTATATGTATATATGTATATCATAAGCGACATCAAGTAACAAAATATCTAAATATCTACTAAAACCTTATTTAGATAGAAAAAACAGCACCTCTGCCTCAGATATACTCCGTGATTTGCCTTCTTGCATAATTGAAAGAATTTAATAATTTACTTTATAAATGTGCTAGGTAACTCTGTGCGATTTTCTTAGGCATTGCCATCATATGTTTAAAACAAAATATTGTCCTTGGTGTTGTTGTGACAGAAAATTACATTTTATATCATGCAATTTTTCATAAATTTTAGTTACTCTAGAAAACCTTGTTTTTAAGTAATAAAAGTAAAAAATGTACAAAATATTAAGAAGAAGGCAATAATATAAGACTACTACGCATTAAATATTCAGATTTCAAAAGTACAGTGCCAAAGAATATAAGTTAAATGGAAACGTGTATGCCAAATCCAAAAAATGATTTAATTAAAATGTAATAAATCATATATAAAAATTTACGCGGATTGAAAAAAAATAAGAAAGAATGGGTAACGCAGGTAGTACAAACATGTCACGAGAACGTCATAAGTCTAACGACCTGTCAACACCCAATTCACCGTTTCGTGAAATAGCTTTAAAAGACGGTGGTGGCATTGGTACAGCTGTACCGGCCGCTTTTATATTTGATAAAAAACGCGATTCAGTACAGGGCGGTTCGTCGCAAGAGGATGACGAATCAACATTTGAACCATATTATACAAAACCAATCGGCAATACAGCGCAAAACACTTCCACTGACCCTTACTCTGAGTTCAGTACATTAGAACCGCGCAAACGCTCTATTACGATTTTTGAAGGTAACACAAATCATATGTCGACCGCATCTGTAGTGAAAGACCAAGACAGAGACAAAATGGAAGAAGAGGACGAAATTGTAAATGAAAAAAATGAACACCTATCACGTAGTTGTAGTCCAGCTCTGCCCACCGTTCTACGTTGGGATGGTGGTGGTAAAAATGTAATGATTTCGGGTACGTTCACTAAATGGAAGCCCATTCCCATGGTACGCAGTCATGGCAATTTCGTAACAATTATTGATTTGCCAGAAGGTGATCATCAATACAAATTCTGTGTAGACGGTGAATGGAGACATGATCCTAAATTGGTAAGTTGTAATGTTTTTACCTAGAAAATATTAAAGTATTGTTAAATCAAAACGTAAGGGTAAGAGATCTTCCTTAACACATAAACATTCACATTCAAATTTACAAAGTCTCTAAGGAAATTTCATAATTGTGAAACAACGTATCGTTGTTATACTCTCCCTATAAAATGAGGCAAATATGTACAAAGTTTTTGTTTTCGTTCCGTTCACAACACCTAAAATAAGATATTAAAGCATATATTTTCCCAATCGATTACGACCTTCAAGGTCATTAATTACAATAAAATATCACACATTTTGATTTTAAAATTTATTTAGAAAAGCATCGATAATGATGATGGCGACATAAATAACTTGGTGTCGGTACGTCAATCAGATTTCGAAGTATTTCAAGCTTTGGCTAAAGATAGCGAACAGGTAACAACTAATATTAGTCTTCTTAGTTTTGTTTAAATCAATAATCCTAATTTTGCTTAGAGTGTTAATCAAGCTGAAAAGGAATACTCTCAAGATGTACCACAAATTAAGCCTTGGGAAAAAGTTTCAGGGCCCCCTATATTACCACCACATTTGCTGCAAGTTATACTCAACAAGGATACACCATTATCCGTAAAAAAATTTAATAGTATTATTTTAACAGAAATATTAATCCATACAATATCGATTTTTTAAGTGTGAGCCAACATTGCTGCCAGAACCGAATCATGTTATGTTAAATCATTTATATGCTTTATCAATTAAAGATGGTGTTATGGTATTAAGTGCAACACATCGTTATCGTAAAAAATACGTTACTACGCTTTTATATAAACCAATCTAAATATCTTAACAAAATTAAACAATTCTACAAAGTGATAATTTATTATATATATGTATGCAATAAAAAAGGATAAACTTCAAAAATGATAGTCTTTTCAGAACAAAAAATAAAAATTCATCAATGGGGAAATTAAAGTTATTGCACAACTCGTATCATACAATTTTACTGCAGAATTTGTGTATATTGCAGCAGTGTAACAATATGTACTTTTTTGATATGTAATACTAATTAATCAACATTTAATAATTGTGTGTGCGGAAGAATAACTAGTTTACATATATGTGGCAAGAGAAGTTAATTATTAATTTATTTAATGTTAAAAAATTATTTGACTAATTAAAAGTCTAATTTAGCGATTTAGAGAGAATCAAAGGGAGCGTTAAATATAGTTAACATTTGTTTAAAGCTTTTGTTTTTCTATATATCTAATTAACAAAAACACAACAATTCCACAAAACTGTTTACTAAACTTTGTTTATCGATTGATTTTGATCATCGTTGCTACAGTTGGAGGAAGTAGATGGCACTTGGTGTTTTTCCACAAATCGTTTATACAGATCAAAAGTAATTTTTTGAAATTCCTCGTTTTTATGATGCAAAGCATTTGTAAAGTATTCGGCAAATAAACGCCCCATATATTGCTCTTTAGAGGATGGCCACCAACCTTCTAAGAAACCAATATGACCACCACGTGCAGTCACCACAATAGCGACGTGTGTACTATCTTCGGCAGCTTTTATTGGTATTGCGTCCAATGGTTGAAAGGGATCATCTGCGGCACTCAGACATAATAACGGCACACAAATATTATGTAATTTATTATGCAAAGTAGCATCTGAATAATATTCATCCACATGAGCATAACCAAATTGTTTGGACGTGAATAAAGCGTCGAACTCTTTAATTGTTTTGCACTATATTGGAATTGAGTTGATTGTAAATGTTAATTTGACATATTTATTATTTTACGAAGTATACCATTTTAATTCTTTCCAAATCAATATCAGTGTCTTTGAATATTTCACATCTCGTCAAAGTTTTACACAAACTACCCGTCAAATGTCTTCCCAGTAGACTATTGAGTATAGGCTTCTCAATACTAGCAGTTCCTAGAGTCAAATAGTGAATGAAAAATATTTAGATTTTTAGAAAAGAAATTAGTTTTTACCTTTATGGACATCCCAAGGCACTGAAATTATTTTTGCAGCTGCCAAGTACGTACGTGCCTCTTCTTTATTTCGCGCTAAATAATTACCTATGATTCAAAATATAATTGTATAAATTCTTAATTTTTTACAAATAGTATAAAAATCACCTAATATTAGGCCTCCCATAGAGATGCCAGCTGCACCTAACTTCATTTTTGGTACTAAGCTACCAACATGTCTAACAACCTCCGACAAATCTTCACAATTCGAGGCACAATATAAGCGCGGAGTTTTTAAGGTTAAACCTCCCAATCCCCGATTATTAAATACCACAACACGTAACCCCGTATCATTGGCGGCATAAACTAAACACTTAATATATTCGGCTTGGGACTCGCCAGTTAAACCTGGCAATATAATGATACAAGGTGAATCTTTATCACAATTATCTTCCAGCCAATCTAAAGCAACTTCGCCACCATCCGTTAAGGTGAAAATTTCCCTGCATTTAAACAAATATTATTATGGTTTTACTAGAATTGCCGGAATATTATGCGTATACTAAGTAATATATATATTCTTGACCACTTTCTTGAATACCTTCGATATTCCACGTTAGGGATATTTTTGCTACGTATAATACTGGCAAACACCGTTTGAGCACGACTCTCCACGCACCAAAATGTTGGCCAAAATTTCATTTCCAAAGTGGGTATATTGCCATATAGAAACTCCTTGAAGGAGCCATCAGCACAGGCTAATATGGGACGCTGTATTTCAATTTATTTAAATCAATAATTTAGAGACTACAATGTAATCGTTTTTACCTTAACCACTTGTATAAAATAGTAAATAATGTAGGCAAACATGACCAAACCGAATAAATGCCACTGAGTTAGATTTATTATATACGACATTATCACATAGAACATGTTGTGCAGCAAAATCTTGAACGTACGTAAAATAATTATTTTCAGTAGTTATATATAAATAAGAGAATTTGAAATTTCCTTCGCGATCCGTTATTGATTACGCGCCTAGCCACTCTTCAGTCTATGCTAAAAATTTTTTTTCCTAAAGGTACTAATTACAAAATTTTACTTCAAAATTATGTTTTGTTTCATTTTCAAAAAATCGTTCAAATTCTATCACAATAAGGTTTGATATTAGAATTAAAAGACATAATTAAAAGACAATGAAGGTAAAGAATATTATGAAATGCTAGGTGGCTCAAATCAAACTTAAAAAATTCATTTCATAGTTTTTCCTTTTTAGTAATTTTAATTCTTTTTGGACAAAAAAAATTCTTGTTTCCTTTCCGAGAATGAAAAAAAAAATGGACGGCATATACAAATTGCAAAGCCACAATAAAATATATTTAAACCTCTCTTCTTGTAATGATTTTTCAAGCCTTACCCTTTTTATTAAGAAATATTAGAGCTTCTCTCTAAACGAATTATAAAACAAATTGTGTTGAGTGCAGTGTGGAACTTAACCAACGTGGACTTTTTTCGACAAACTTTAATTTCTATAATGTCTCATATATTATATAATAAGTGTCCACATTCTTTACCATAAAATTTCAATTTAAAAAATGATACATAAGAGCACGTTTCACATCGTAAATGCAATGCTCTCATTTTAAGTTAAATAATGAAATTTATTAAATAATATGTAATAACAACAAATGTTCGCTAAAACCAATAAAATGGATTTGTTGTTGCAATTTGTTGTTACAAAGCACGAAAAGCAACATTTCGGGCAATACTAAGTTTTTACATGACGCTTTCAATTTAGTTCACATTTATTAAAATTATAATGTTTACAATTTCAGATAGCTACTTTAATTTGTACCAATTAGCCACATAAAACATCGTATACTCCTTCAAGTCCTTCAAACCTTGCCCGTATATGTGTGTGTGCGAAAATCATTTCCTGGTCGGAAAAATCAAAATATTAAAAACTTCACAACATAGTTTTTGCACCAATCCTTGGTTGGTATTAAAATTGGGTAAAAACAGTCAAGCGATAAGGTTCCATTGCAACAAAAACTAAAAAAGAGCTGAATTTTAAAGATTTTTTCCGTATTACGTATTACTCATAAAGTATTGAAGATTTGAAAATAGTTTGCTGAAAATTTACACATGATTCCATGAAGGCTCTTGATGCACCGGCATTGGATTTACAAAAATATTGCCTCAGTCACGTTTAACTTATTTACTCTTGCATTTTTAAATATTTCAGACACAATAAAAAAAAAGTTAACTTTTTTCATTATATTCAAGAGTAGAACACTATTAAAGGACTTGGCCTGACTGTTTATAGTTAATATAATAATTATAATTAAATGATTAACCTTTTTTTAGATAGTTTGGTTATATAAGTTTTTCTAGGTATATATAAAATTTTATTACAAAATTTTTTTAATTCGTTTTAATTTTATTTATAAATAATTTTTGCTAGAATTTCTTTTATGAAATACACCAGGTAAACGAATTATCCTAAAGGGGCTCGAGACGAAGACGACAAATTATTAAATTTCTATTGCTTTCTTCAAGAAAAACAAAAACAGGCTCATACTCCGTTTCACCACAAAAAATTGACTAAAAAGCAAACACTCAGTTTTTTGTTATTTATTTTTTAATCTAAAGATGTGTTTTTTTCTTCCTAGTAATTTGTGGTAACCATACAAACACAAGTATACAGACGGTGCACGTTTATAAGTTTCTAATATGAAGTAAAAAATAGTCACTCGAGGTGTTTGACTCAACAATTTCTTATACATAAAAGTATGTTAACATTGGCCTGAGCTAAAATAAATTTTTATAAAGCAGCATTGATTCTGAACGAAAATAGACTTCTTCTTTCTCATTACCAATTAAGTATTCTAAATTTAAACCTTTCATTATAGGAATATTTCCAAAATATATAACTTATATGACAATGGCTAACGGTTACTAACATAAGGTTTCCTAACTTATATATACTTACATACAGCTTTCGTTTAGTTAGGATTTGAATCCGTGAACCAATTCAATAGTTATCAATTTTACAGGAATGACCCATATGCTAGCGTCACAAAGTTCATAACGATGCGCGCCGCCTTGAGGCAAACAAAGCAAAATCTGTGACAACCACAATTGGCATTTTTTTATTCCTTTTGCTAGAATTATACGTCCGTCGTTTATCTAAAATGTTAACAAAGTGAACAAATAAACGAAGTCACAATATTACACTCAAAGTTTGTAAGAGTGGGTACTGATTATTTACTTAACAACTAGTTAATACAATTGCAATCAAGATATACAAATTTAGTACAAATATTAAAAGCCTTTGTTAGTAATATTGTTCTGAAATGACATCAAATTTGCAATTCATATATTAATCAGGATCCGGCTAGAATTGTGCATCCAAAGTAAAAACATTTACGTCACTGTTAGAGGTTACACCATTTTTTTGATATTCACCTACTTTCTTTTCGAAAAAATTTGTTTTACCATCCAATGAAATTTTCTCCATAAAATCAAAGGGATTTTCCGCAGAGTAAAACTATTTAAAATTATAAAATCTATTTCGATTTCGGTTTCTCAATATATGTGCAGTTTAATCATACCTTGTCCACCTCCAGCTCGTTAAGTAAACGATCCGCCACAAATTCTATATATTTAGACATACTCTCACGATTCATGCCAATTAAATTTACCGGCAAAGCTTCAGTCAAGAATTCTTGTTCGATTTTAACAGCATCCTTGATAATTTCTAAAATGCGTCCTTTGCTAGGCTTTTGTATTAAATGTTTAAACATTAATACGGCAAATTCGCAGTGCAAGCCTTCATCACGAGATATCAGTTCATTGGAGAATGTCAAACCTGGCATAACTCCCCGTTTCTTTAACCAGAATATTGCAGCAAAACTACCACTAAAAAATATACCCTCCACCGCAGCAAAAGCTATTATACGTTCACCGAAACTCGCCGATTTCGAAGATATCCACGATAAAGCCCAATCAGCCTTTTTCTTTACGGCCGGCATCGTCTCAACCGCATTAAAGAGATCGTTGCGCTTCTTTTCATCTTTAATATAAGTTTCAATCAACATACTATACATTTCAGAGTGTACATTTTCCATGGCTACTTGAAAACCATAAAAACAACGCGCCTCTGTAACCTGCACTTCTTGGGAAAACCTTTCAACCAAATTCTCGTTAACAATACCATCAGAAGCAGCAAAGAATGCTAATACATGAGATATGAAAAAACGTTCATTGTCGTTAAGCAGCTGATTCCAGTGGGTTATATCTTTAGAAAGATCTACTTCTTCCACTGTCCAAAATGAAGCTTCAGCCTAAAAATATAAAATAGGTAATCATATAAATCCCAATAATAAAAATACACATTGTTAATAGAGAATGAATGCTTAAGTGTGGTTGGTAACTCTATTAATGTGTTTAAGCACCATAATCAAAATACAACAAAGAAAACCGGCAAAACCCAAAGTCTCCAATGTTATGCAAGTATCTTACCTTATTGCAATTTAGGAACATGTGTTGATGAAATGACAAAATGTTTAGAAAGTAAGCACATATAAATATTGTTATATACATGAAAGAGCTTTACGTTCATATACTATCTAAATAATAAGAGAAAAAACTCACGTGTTTGTACATTGCCCATATATCGGGATATTCAATTGGAAATATTACGAAACGTCTGGGGTTTTCTCTAAGCAAAGGCTCTATGGAGGTATCAAATGGTTCTACATTTTTATTACTCAAAAATTCTCTTGCACCGTTCAGTTGCTTATCTTGTGTCGTTTTATCCACTTCATCATTGACAATGCACATGTTTCGAATATTTGTAAGATTATCGTTTAATAATTTCCGAGGACTCTATAATATACCAGCGGCATTTAGTCAAAATAATATATTACACTCTAATTAAGTTTTTACCTTGAAATTTTGCTTCTCCATTGGATCAGTGAAATTCTCTTTTCTGGCAATTGCAGATGTAGACATCGTGATTTTATTAATAGCCTTTCTGATATATTATATTTTGATTTCTCTGCACACTATTGTTATATTTGATTATTTTTAAAGCGAATAACTAAATTTTAAAATAATATATAAAATACATGCTTTACCAACCCGTAAAATAATGTAAAGGTATATAAAAATTAGTATAGAATGTGGCGGAATTAATAATATTTTTGGCTGGGTAATGCTCAATATGTTTAGGAGAGTGCCAAATACACAACAAAAGGGAACGAAATGATATATCAAAGCCATTTATCTAACCGCAAGGAGACAAACAAGAACAGAATAATTTAATGAACAAACTTTGAACAAATATTTCAAAATAATAATATATTAAAATATCAATAAATTAATTCTAATAAGAACAGATAAAATATTACAAAAGATTCTATACAACCATTTCATACCCTACATCTCTTCATAACCCAATGTACACTTCAAATATACTTTATGGATCAATAAACTTCAATTCTAAAAAATTCTAAAAATCGCTCATTAGGGTATTTGGAATTTCCGTCATTTCAAAATGGACCACTGAGATTTCTTTTCAATATCGTCTATAAAGAAAATTATCTTGAAAAATAGTTTTTATTACAATTTTTCATAGAGGTGCTGCGACAAACACATTAGTAATTAATGATAAAATATTAATAGAATATGAAGTAACAGAATATAAAAAATTTCGTTTAATTTTTATAACTGCATATCAATATATAATTAAACAATAATGGATATATGTTTGTTTGTGTATTTAAAAAAAATTACATTTCATCGTTTTCAATGAAAAATGCATCAATAATTTTCTGTGGTTCTAACATAATTAATACCGGATGGCATAACTACTTTATCATAACCCCTGGGGAACATTTTTTTGGCCTCCTCATCTGTTACTGAAGGCAATATCATTACTTTAGTACCAGGCTGAAAATTTTAAAAATGCATAGTTTAATAAAGAAATTTAAAAAAAAAACAGAATGGAAATAAAAAAGCTAAATTTGGCAACCCTCCACATTTATGTGTATGCGTGTTTAACATAGAATTTCGAACCTGGATTTCTTTCTTAGTTCTGGGTAGGATAACAAATTTAATACCTCCATATCATGTGGAGGGTATAATAATTCTTTATGTAAAACTTTATTAACCCACCGTCCAATTGGCTGGCGTGGCTACAACTTTTAAACTATGTGTAAGCTGTAGCGAATCAATGCAACGCAATATTTCGCTGAATATTAAAAATCATATTTTAACCAATTTAATAAGAATTTCATAAAATTCACTTACTCTACATTACGCCCCGTAGACATGGGATAAAACATGGACAAGCGTACTTTGTGCTCAGGATCTATAATAAATAAGGCTCTAATCGTTTTACCAATTTCCGGATCCTTACGTTCACTTTCATCTAACATGCCAAATTGTACAGCCAATTCCCGTGTAGGGTCCGCTATAATAGGATAAGGAAACTCACCAGGTATTTCTAAACAATACGATTTAATATCATTGACCCAATCGATATGAGCCTTCATCTCGTCCACTGAATGAGCCAAACATTTGGTATTGCGTTTTTCAAAGTGAGGGGAATGCACTGCAATGCGACCCAATTCCGTGGTGCAGACAGGTGTAAAATCGGATGGATGAGAGAATAAAACTACCCATCTAACATAAGGAAACGTTATTTTGATTACTAATTAATAAAAAAAAACATTCAAATAAGATAACAAGCCTATATTAAGTTTATGTAAATGTTTAGAGGTTTTTAACAAACATTCAAGGATATCGCTTAGTTATTAAATTAACTGTTTATACATATATTATATTTTTAAACAACTTTTACCTTACTTATGAATTCATTTAAATAATATATATAGTACAAGTACAATAGTAGTTTAAAAAAAACACTATTCTTGGCTTGGAGCAAATCCTAATACCCGCCACCCCTATATTATATATATACATATACATATTATATTATATAGCTAGCTGCTTACGCGCTTTCTATAGTTTATGCATTATATATCAACTAAGATTTTGCCCAAGCTAAATACAGCTTTCTCCATTTTTTTAATAAATGACATAATTAATAAATTGATAAATTTTCAAGTAGGTAAGTAAAAAACAAAACAATTAAGCAAGTTTCTGTCACTTAGGGGTTTAAATGATTTTCACAAAATTTATTCACTTACGAATCTCCCTGCCAATCGTAAAAGTGTATGTGACCCTTTGTGGTGTCTGCTTTAAAGTTAGGCACAATCGAACCCAAACGCATTTTTAAAGTAATAAAAAATCTAAAACAAATCAATGTCCCTAAACTTTTTATATTAAAATTTATTTAATTTAAATTAACTAAAAAACTTTTTAACACCTTAACGTTATATCAACAAATGATTCATTTAAAAGCTTTAAACAATAGTATATCTACAAACCAGACATTTTGTTAAACCCATCACTTCGAATGTGAGAGTATATTGTATTTTGCAAAACGTTTGCAAAAGCCTCAGAAATTATACAAAGTCTGTGTGTACATCCGTGATTAGTTTTTCATTCCTAATCGGTTTAGACATATTTTTGTGTCCGTAAGAAAGCATTCCTTCAAAAATTTTGATAGTTGTAGTTCCATTTATTATTAGAAATGGGCAATATCGGTGAAAACACACAGCGCAACAAAAACTGATATTGGAAGCATCTTCTAAACCTCTTTTCTTTATAGATAATATATGAAAATTTATACGGTAGTGGATATTCGAAGATCGGCCTAAACCAAATCTAGCTCTTTTACTTTTTAATCTTCGTAATAATACATATTATTTATAGTACATTTAAATATCCAAATGCAGCAATATTTACGTTATGGTTGAAACAGAATGTGTGCATATAAATCTCAACTGGATCGTGTAGTGATGTACATAAATGTTAAATGAATGTATATTAGGGTAGCCCGCAGTTATAGAATTAGCCTAATCTTGTTCTTATCAACAACACATTTTTAGCCTAATTGAAAGACAATAATTAATAAATATAAAAATCTTAAAACATTATCGATATTTAACATATAATTTAAAAGTGAAGAGTAACCACGATTTATGGTAAACCAAGCATAATTTTTTAACTTCATAAAATTGATACTTGAAATGCAACGTTCGCCGCAGCCAACTTGAAATGCAACGTTCGCTCGATGCCAAGCGTACGTACAATCAACCGTGATTGGACAATTAATGCACATTGCATCTATTTTAGCCATTACTTTTTTACTATGATCCTAAAGAAAGAATAAAATATAGAAAATTAATCATATTAAAATAATTATGCAGTTCTTTTGAGTTACATGAAATGTCTTAGTTTGGAATTGACTTAAAGTCAAAAAGATTGATAGGATTAAGCAATGTGAAGGATATATAAAGGAAACAGTGAATTTGAAAGATTGCCAAATAAACAAAATTTACCCAAAGTTACAAAAACTATGAGTTCCCGTAATAAGTGAGTATCAAACCTACATAATTTTGAATCAAGAATGGAAGAGGCGTGTTTTTCAACAACCTTGAAATATTTAACTAAGTTGAGTTTGCAATTGCGATATAAAATGATAATTATATTATTTTCGGTTATTTCTGCAATTTAGATCAGATGTAAAAAAGTTATTCGAGTATTGGTGTGAAGTGTCTGGAAATTATGGCACAGATCATAGTGCGATTACTAACTCCCTATATAATGACGATGAAAATTGTTTTAATCCTGGTATTATTACAGAAAGTTTTCCGGAAAGTTTTATTGATGAAAAAACTATTACCGATATACCTGCCTTTGCTTTTCCATGCGAATTCAATAGGTAAGGGAAAATGAATTAATGAATATAATCAGATTTACTAATTTGTGGTATATGTATCTATGGTTTATGGGGCCTTTGTGATTTCTTATTATGATAAATTCATCTTTATGTGTCTGTTAGGTGAACTTTGTTCATGGAATAGAAATCTGTCGCCGTAGTCTAGAGGCTGTAAAAATACATTTTGTTAATTTAAACATAAAAACAAGGTAGAGAAGTTCGGTTAAGACCGAAGCTTAAATACCCTCCACCTTTTATAATTCTCTAAAAAATAAGTTTCTATTGCCACATTTATGTATATGACTACTTCATGTACTTACGCAAGTAGTATTTTTTTTTAATTATAGGCGTTTGCGTTATTCAATCACGCCCATTTTTGGCACAGTGTTGGGTAACGGTACCACTTATATATATACCAAATTTCAACTAGGCATAGTATTGTGCGATATATAATTTTTTAAAGATACAATTTTTTCGAGGTATGTTGAGATTTTCGTTTATTATGGGCGTGTCCCTTAACCGATTTTACCCAATTTCAATATGGAACAGCAAAATTAAACTAAGAATAAGTGTGCCAAGTTTCAATTTGATATCTCAAAAATTGCGACTGTGAGATTGCCAACAACAGATGGACGCACGGACGGACATGTCTCAAACGATTTCTTTTTTCATGCTGATTAAGAACGTATATGGTTTGTGGGGTCTCCGAGGCTTCCTTTGATGTGTTGTAAACGGATGATCAAAGTGAATATACCCTCTTTCCTAAGGTGGAGTGTATAATAATCCGAATGAATATTATTTTACTGGATTAATAATGTAGAATTGACCTAGAGTTTTTTTTATTAGTAGATGACAAAAACTTAAAAGCGTTTCAAATTAATACTAATTTTATATACTCATGGGTCGTAGTAAAAAAATTTCGTTTTCATCTTAAAGTGACTCAGTGCAATCGTATTCGTTCGTCCTTACTACAGATGATTCAAAATGGCGTTTTGGGTTTTGTCGACACGATCCCAAAACCTTCACTACTATGGTCGTCATAACTTTATTGCCTTGGCATGACACCTTCTTAAAATTATTAACAGTACTGGCAGAATTAAGACGCTTAAATAATGCAGATTTTCGTCAATTTCTAAGCGAAGCGTATAACAGCGGAGTTCCCGACTTAGGCTGTCAATTGAGGTTAATTTATGGTGCTGGAAGAAATGTAAGTAATTTGTAAGTAGGTGATATACATAATTTTATTATACTAATGTCCGTCTTCGTAGGAGTTTGTATTTGAACGTCCCAAGCAGTTTCAATTGCCTAGCATACCAGAAAATGTAAGTTATCATGCATATTCAATAATATTTATACATCTTTTTACGTCTTTCGCATAACTTAATCTCCAGCACAACCTAAACTTGTACTATAATTTTGTGGATCCTAAAAATATGATAGCGGTGTTTGCAGCCATGTTGGCTGAACGGCGTATCATTTTTACTTCTCGGCGTTTGGATCGTTTATCTTCGTGCATACAAGCGGCCAATGCCTTTCTGTATCCCATGGTGTGGCAACATATTTTTATTCCTGTTTTACCCATGAAACTGAAGGACTATTTAAGTGCGCCTATGCCTTATCTCATAGGTGTGCCCCAAATTGTACTGGAAACTGTTAGTAAAGCGCTTGCATAGAGTGTTGGGATTAATGTTTATTGAAATACTTTGCAGATGATGTCCGAGGAGTTAGGTGAAGTGGTGATTTTAAACTGTGATACGAAAACTTTCGAAAGCCCTTTTAATGATGTGCAATCTGTGCCATCAAGCATAGTTTCGCATTTAAAAAAACAACTCAGTCAACCCCACCAACTTATGGGTGATCGGGTGTCAAGAATATTTCTCGGTGTATTAGTTCAATTGATTGGTGGATACCGTGATGCGGTCGAGTTCCGCTCGACTGGTAAAACGTTTAATAGTGAAAAGTTTATAGAATCACGACCGCCCCATTTGCGGTCTTTCTTGACCAAAATGATGCAATTGCAAATTTTTCAGCAATTTATTGATGAACGTTTGGACATGATGAACACCGGTTTGGGATTCTCCGATGAGTTTGAACAGGAAACTGTGAGATATGCGGAGAAATTAAAAAAACGTGGTCGCTTTTATCAACTTAAAGAAAAGGTTAGTTGTTCAATGAACGAAAGAAATATATTCTAATAATGGCATTCCATAAGTTAGTTAATTAATGCCTTGAACTACGATTACTACGTAATTACTTTAAATATTCACATAATAGTATTTCTCAAGTGACTATCTTATTTTCCTGCAGTCAAATTCTGATTGTTGCAAAGAGAATAATAAACTCAGTATATTACCAACTAATATAGAGGATATAAAGTGAAACATTTCTGAAAATTGTAATATGTTACAATACCTATACTAATCATCTATAATATTTTGAGCTATTGTATATATGTATCGTATTTACATACCGTTCATATATACGTATAGATTGTATTTTACATTTTTCCATCCAAAACGATCTTGGTTTGTAACCTATTATATCATCACATGTGAATATATCTGAGAATAGGGTAATAGAACAGCGTAGTCAATTCTATTATCACTATTTTCTCAGATGGGCGCTTATTATTTATTTAAAATGTTTAAAATATTTGTGATCTATTTTAATCTTTTCATATAATGTATGACTTTATGGATTCAACAACACAATGGTGCTTTGTAATAAAAAATAATCATCATCTTCATTTGTGTCTCTTTCAAAATTAATTCATCTAACTCGATTGAATCGCACCCTCTCATCTCTTATGTGCACGCACATATTACTTTACATATTTTATCGGAAAATTGTCTAACCACGCCACAGACTAATCCTGCTGTTAAGTCCGCTGTTAAGTCGGTGAGTGTAAAATTTAATGCAATTCTAAAAATTCCTATTCGAAAAAACATTAACATTGATTGATTTTTGTCATACCCTGCAGCACAGAGTGGTAAAAGGAAGTGTTGTATTTTTGTGTTTGTTCATAACTCCTAAACGGAAAATGTCACATTCATCTTTGATTATACCGATCGGATCCGAATCAAAATATAAATCGATTTAACTATGTCTGCATGTCCATCCATGGATATATTTTAATTAAGGTGCAGGTTGCTATTTTGGATATTTTTTGATGAAATTTTGCATAGGTGCGTGTTTTGGACCGAGGACGAAAATGAAACTGATAGGGCCATTCTTATGCCTTATTCTATATTTCGAAGTGACTTTTATATGACAATGACTCGTGTTTACGGATGCAATTAAAATAATTATATAATAAATTGTGCAACTTAGTGGTGTAGGGTAAATGATTAAATGATCGGGCAAAACCGACTAATACAATTTCAATTATTTAAAATACATATATTATGAAAATGAAGTTTAAAATAACGCTACCTTGTACTCTTTATTTAATTTGGACAAAGGTTAAAGAAAGTTCTCGAGTAGCCAAGCATGCATACAGAGATCTCAAGTCGAAATTTCGTGACATTACACCAACTCATCCTCAAAATTCGTATTTTCGTTCACATTTAAACCCGCAAAATGATTGTGTTGATCGAAATGGCTATTTGAAACCACCACTGGGAACCCATTACTCTGCCCCCAGTTCACCGGTATTCAATAAACGATGTGACGAACATGTTGCATATAGTGATTTCCCATATGCTGAAAAAACCGAAATAGACAGTGCTTCGCCATATTTAAGACGAGAACCCACGTCTTTAACTCTGGCCATTTCCAGTTCCAATGTTCAGGGGAATATAATGTCAATAAAACCAAGCAACTCTAGCCATCAATTTCAATCTTCATTAGCAACCAGCCCAACAAGTTCGCCATGCTCATCGGAGATGAATTTAACTCAAGAATTGCAAGATCATCCACTATTCAAAATACCTATCGTGGACAGAAGTGTGAGTATTGTTATTTTCATAAATATTTTCTGCGAAAATTATGCTGAAGGAACGCCGCAAATATTGTCGCTTCTATTAGATAAAGACGATTTTATATTGCACAAAATGTAATTTAGAGTTGTAGTTAATTACTTCTCAATGTACAAATTTTTAATGGCCTGCCACCAAAAATGAATGAGATTTTAATTACACTACATTCGTAACAAGGTGATAAAACAATTGAGGCGATTTTTTAATTTTGAACATAAATGTGCGTGGATTTCTTTTACAATATTTTCCTTTACGTTTTTATGCATAATTCTCGCATGTTACGTTTAAATTTTGTGTTGCATATATTTGGGCGATTGTTTTTATATTTCATTTGCAACCCCAAAAAAATACATATAAATGTGAATGTTTACGTGTGTCACCTTCATCACATAAAAGCTTAAACCATATCACAGCCTAGAACCCTATCGTATTTCAAGGACGACAGCGACACTTTCAAAAACTACTAGTAAACATATGCCGGCGCGGCCACCACTTCCAGCAGCACATGTATTGCAACAATGCCATAAACTTAATAAAACATTGAAAACAACAAACACATTAGAACACAGTTATTCCATTAAACATAATCAATTATGTAATACGATAAGAGATGATGCGCAATCCGACACAAAGATATTATCCCGAATGGAGAATGTTTCGCCATTGGGAAAAAATATACCGTATGATTTGGTACAACCTGACTCCCTCAGGAAAGGGCTTAATAATAATAACAACAACAATATCAAATTTATATATAAGACACCAGCACCCTTTATTCATCAGAAATCTTTAAAAGTCATCGCTTCAAATTATGACAGTGGACATGATATGAAATGTCCTCCTGTACCAATTCGACGTCAGCCGATAACCAACCATCCAGCAACTTTCCAAATAAAGAGTCCAGTGATGGAAGTTCAATCAACTACCATAAAAAGACAATCGAATTGTCGGCAAAGTCCATCGTCCTCAAATAATAATAGTTCTTTATCATTATCCCACAGTACCGCGTCGAGTACGCCCTTTGTTACAAATGCTTCTTCTTGCTTTTTCTTAGATAAAGTTCCATCCATAAACACTGTGAAAATGGAAAAAGTTCATAAAGAAAAAGAGGTACATTCTTCATACATAAGAATCAACGAAAAATAATTCATTATTGGCCTTGCTCCTAGTTGTGTAATTATTGAGTTTATAAGTGGGTCAAGTTTCTAATTTACTATTATTATAATATTTACCACCTATCTCTCATATATAGATGGAGTGTCATGTGTTTAAATTTTCTGGGCCTGTGCATTTTGGATTGAGATTTCAATAGTTTTATATTACGTTTAAGCATTTATGTTTATATTAGTGGTATTTTAGTCGAAATACACATAAATTTGATGTAAATTTTTTGTATTTATCCAAACCATTTCACAGCATTGTAAGACGAATTTAAAAATTAGGAGACTGTAATCTCAAGCCAAAATTTGTAGGCCCAAAAAATTCAAATACATGACATTCCATCTTTACATTAGAGATCTCTGATATTTATGTACATAATCCAAATTAATAACGGCGTTTTTGTCGAATTTAACATTGGTTCGTATAAAAATTGAATTTAATATAATTTTAAAGTGCTTTGAGAATGTATCAAATGTCAGCATAAAATCTCATTTGGAACCGTTCCAGTCTTTTACTGTAACTTCATGAAATTTAATTACGTGTTTTTGTAGAAAGTTAGGCAATTAGAAATTACTTATCCAAACCTAAGTATAATTCGACAAAAGCCAAGGATTGTTTTAGTAGTCATAATTTATTTACTCATTTAAGTCGTCATTCATCCATCTAAAATGTGCATTTGCTAGAGGTGGTGTCGTTAGAAAAATGTTTGCATAACAAAATTTAACACATAGAATAAACAATTTAACTATTCCATTCCATTCCATTCCATCATTTTTATTTTCAAAGCTCATTTTTTTAGTAATGCTTTTAGATTTTTTCCTTAAATGAATCTAATCCTAACCTAATATGTACATACTAATTGATACACTACACTGTAGAATCAACTACCTAGCGTATGCGTATGTTTCACCAATAATTATTGCTTTCCCTGCAGAGTCAACACTTAAACAATGGTGCTGGAAATTCCTTTGGCTCAGCTGCAGTAAGTAGTTACGGTGAACATCATGTAGGGGATTTAATATTATTGGAAGATAGCATTGATTTGGAAGATTTTGATCCCTTAAATCAAAATGCCCGCTCTATACCCGATCCTTCTTTGTCCAATGTAGACAAAAAGTCTACCACCTTGCCGTCTGCTATAAATAATAGCTACACATGTGCAAAATCTATCTTGTATAATTCCAACATAAATAATCCTATGTACATGTATTGCAATCCAAAACAATTGTCGCGTGCAGTGGCACATAAGCCCCAACAACAGCAGCAGAAAAAATTGCCGGAAGCTGAAGAAAGACCGCCACCTCTCCCTAAGAGTATACCACCTAATGAAGATTTCGAGCTCTTGCGTAAATATGGACTCGATCAGTTTTCGTTGAGTATGACTACGCCCAATATCTTGGATACTGAGAGAAAGGCTTCACATAGTCAACTCATTAATATTAAAGAAAGAAATGCCTCTAGCAATGCTTCTAATAGTGTAATTATAACAACCGGAAAAACAACCACTACTGGTATGGAAAATTGGACTACCTTTGATTAAATAAAATTAATGTTATTAGGCTATATAATATCTATATTTATTTAATTACGCATTGCACATATGAACAATGCATAAATATTTTGAATTAGGGAAATAGCATAATAATAACTGATTAATAAAAAAAGTGGTCAATATTTAAGTTTATATATATATCTTAATAAGTGCAAAATTTTTACATGAAATTTACTTCAATTTCGACTAAAGCATTAATTCAAAAATAAATATAATAATACATAAATATTATGTAAAATTACTGTATTTATATCAGAGCAATATAAAGGCCTCCGTCTATAAAAATATATATTACTTTTGTTTTTAAAAAAATGTTGAAACAAGCGCCTCGAGTGACTACTTTTTACTTCTGACTTAGACTGATAATATAAGAGAACTCGCACTATCTGTACTTATAGGTGATCAGACGTAACATATTTTAGCAAATTCTAGTAAAAATTTCTCGTAATGTAATCCTTATGAGATTTACGAACGATATTCCAAAGCGTGTCCTCAGCACGAGTGAATAGTGTAATTATTCAAACTTTTACAGCAACCTAATAATGTCGAGTGAATTTGTAACATTGGAATATATACACATATGCCGCGGAAGTGTATTTATTTACACGAATAGACAAATAAGAACAAATTTTGCTTCACCTCTCTATTCACTATTAGTACAAAGTATAAAGTATATACATGTTCTTGAAATTTCAAATGATTTGAAATAAAGTTCTTCCTATATATATGGAGAGAGAATTGATATAAACAACAAGATGAAGAGTCGTAAACAACTTTTTATCAAAATGTAAACAAGCAGTAGTATATTGAATGGAAAAAGTGCGGTAAATTTAAGGAGTGTGCAAAAGTTATCGATTATTGAAAATGAGAAACGTTTGGGTTTTGTGTAAAGTTCTCCAAATACTCACTTTTTTAAACAGATAAGTAAATTTTATAATCGCCAAATGTAGTGCTGATTACTCTTCTTTAATTTTTAATACCAACCTGTGTGCAAGTTTACGAACGATATTAAGGAAGACGTTCACCTTGTGACTGACTAAAGTATGTAGAACATGTTACTGATTATAATTGATTGCCTTTCAATGCAAGATTCTTATGTTGCATCATGTGCACAACTTTACAGTAACACAGGCTAAAAAATCAAGATTGTTCACATGACCTATATGGAGTAACATCCATGTTGACTGGTTATTGTTTTGAATGTTCACATAATACAAACCAAGGTTATATTTAAACAAAGCGTTTTTGAAACCTGTCGCAACAAAACAGTGAATAAACGAAGTAGCCAAAGTCAATGTCATCATATATATATGCATATCTATATATATATGTATGTGCATGCACAAGTATATATATTTAAAAATCAACTTTACGAAGGTCTTGTGTCTACAATACGGAAGAATTTTTACATATGCAAGCAATAATTACATCAATCTTTGAAAAATCCTTTTTGCTTGCTGTTTTTAAATAAATATAGTGTATAATAATTTCTATTGAAAAAAGACAACCGCGCCGTTTAAGTCATAGGAATGGAAAATTGCCAATGCGGCTAAATCTATCGAATAAGAGGAGATGTTAAGAACATGGACGCGGCTAAATCTCAGTTATATGAAAAATTCGAGATGATTTTTAAAAAACGAAAAACCAAGAAACTGTCGTTAATTGTAAGTGACATAAGAAACTCAGTACAGTTCCTAATTTTTTATATATATATCCTCTACAGAAAATGGTACCAAGTATACTATTCCGCTTGCAACTCAAATAGAGCTTTTTAATTGTACAATTATTTTGTGTGTGAAGAAATATCCGTCGTAAGAGAAAGTTTTTTCTTTGTTTGTTCTCCTTCCAAGCAATAATGGGACGCTATCTTATTTGATGTTTCTTATACACCACAGATAGGATTCTATTGCGGTGTTTGTGAGATTTAGAATTGTATGCTGTTCAAATCCGCAACCCCAGAATTGCCCATATATGGAGTACATACAGGTAAGGTAAACTTCTAATATATAGTAAATGTTGTTTTTTTACTTGACTAATGGAGTTAAACACACTATTATAAGTTCAGCAACGGCCTTGTAATTGATTCATTCATAGCCAACACAAACTCACACTCACGTACATAACTATGATAATAATTTATTTGAGTGAATTTCTAAAATTTCAACGACTTTCCAGCATATGGTAGTTGGATCGCATACATAAAAAAATTATATACAGTAGTACCAACCACTTCCTGCATTTTAGTACCGTTAGATACTAAATTTAAATTTATCATTTAAACCCAAAAACATTATAAACCACAAGGCCTTTAAAACACATAATGTATAGAATATAAACTGGAGTTGCAAACACTTTGAAATACTTAGTGTAACCGGCATTACTAAGTTAGTGCATATAAAGCTTTGCTTTCGCCTGTTAATAGTTATGCGTTAATACATTATATTGTAGAATTAAACGCACGCCTCAATCAATCTAGACAAAAAACATTAGTGCGAAAAACCTTGCTTAATGCCATAAATTGTACAACTAGTGTACACATACATTATTATCAATCTTGTTCAACAGGTATGCCTGTCTGAATATTGTCAAAACCACAAACACATATATGCAATTTATTACGTACGCATTGAAAGTTATTTCTTATCGATTATAAACCTAGAATTTTTATGCTAAAGCAAAAAACGATAAAAATATTTAACCCAATTATTAGTTTGGCATATAAGGTGATTTTTTATGGTATACAATATGTTTATGTACCCTCCACATAAATTTTCAATTCGTTTTATATTTTTGGAACGCCTTCTCTAGAAGACGCCTTCACATTGAAGAAAGTCTTTAGAGATTAATTAATTAATTTAAATCGTCTTAGCCTTCGTAGCCTTCTACAAAACAAGAAATTGAATAAAATCAACGAACCCCTACATTCATATAAAGTACTCATGGATATATGAGTGGGTATAAACATTGCGTATTACATAAGAGGCGGTTGTAGAAAAGTTTTTAAAGAATGTGTTTGGTAATTGTCTTACAAGTACGTTACACTTACTCTTATAATATATGTTATTTTATTACATAATTTATGGATTTATAAGTGTTAACAAGTGTAAAATACTTACATACATAATCTGTCGTTATTGCTTAGTATTATAAGACATTAATACGATTAATATGTAACAGTTAAACATTTTAAATCCACATATTAAATTTGACGTAATTGTTGTTATGCTTTTGTTAAAAAGGGAACCGTTATATATGCCTAGCGGTTTTGCATTAAACCCTCCCCCCTAAAATAGTATCAATCTGATGCAAATGGTGCAAAATACTACGATACTTATTCAATTTTATTTTTTTTCCTATGAATTTGTTGTAGTTATTGTTTTCTTCTTATTTTTATGTATAGTTTCATACTTGTACATTTGTTTTACAAGGAAGTATTATTGTTTGTCTAGAAATTCTACATTTTGTATATTTAATAGGCAGGAGCCATGTGTGAATGTGTGTGTTTATTTATTAATAATGTTTTTATTTGTTGTAATGTTTTTGTTATTGTTATTACTTGTTGTTGTAGTCATTTGTTTTCATTGCGGTAGGTTAGTGTAACTAATGAGTCTTTAGAGTTAGCTCTGTGTATAATATATCATAGTATAAATATAGTAATAATTTATAAACAATTTCTTTGGTTAATTATAGTTCTTATAAAATAACTTTTGGTTTAAAATCTATTTTTGAGGAAATTAGAATTAGAAATTTGTTAGATAAGCAAAACTAAATAGAAGACATGTAATTGATCCATTTCAATGCCTTATCATAAGATGAATGAATATATTATATATAGTTTAATTGTAGGCTAAAGAGCGATATAGAGCGTAATGTGCGTATACACAATAGTAGATATCATCACGTCGCTACATCATTATCTGATTGTCGTGACCTTGCAATATTTACGCACAATAACAACAATTGTGTAAACAAAGAAGATTAGAAAAAAATAAAAAAATACATCTTCAAGGTGAATGAAAACTAAATAAACAAAATTTCAGAAAAAATCATCAAAAGCAACACTTAGGTTATTGTTAAGAATTTTCGATCACACAACATATAATGTAAATTTAATTGTAATCGTATTGAAAATGGTTGACGGCCAAAAACAACAACAACGGCAACTTTTATATATTGTGTGTTTAGATAAAAATATAGAAAAGCTTTTCTCATAACAAGGTTATCATGTTGAAATTTCCGTTAAAATGCTAAACAGGTCGTTTATAACACATAACCTCTCTATGCTTATTTCTGTCTCTGTCTCTCTTTCATAGTCATCAAAAAAAACCAGGAAAAAGAAGGAAATATTTTACAAGGTGAATAAATAACGTAAGTGTTGCTTCTATCAGGTATAATATTAAATGTTTCGCAAAGAGAGGGAGTAGGGAGAGAAATAATGAAGGAGCTGAACAATATAATAAATGTGATAGTTCAATTTAAAAGGCCTAATATTGTTTTTTACGAAATATTGCTACGAATGTGTTGTGGGCGTGTCTTTTATTGCTGTTGCGGTTGCTTAACGAGTTATGCTAATTTTTAGATTATTCATAAATTACAAAAAATTAAAATTAAAGTTCTAATGGTATCCAAAATTTGTGGCATATATAATATATATACGACAAATGCGATATTGGCAATAACTAAAACTGTGAAAAGGGAGCAGAAGTGTATAGAAGAGTCATAATAAATTTAATTAATCAATATATCATTCAAATATTATTTACTAACGTCGCTAAAAAAAAGTAACAGTTAAATACAGCTGCATAGTGATTAATATGAATGGTAAAAAATTATAGTAGTAAATTATAGTATTATTTAATGAATAAAGCAACAAGAATATATGAAAAAATTTTTATGACTTAAGAAAACTTCGATATGTTTTTGCGAATTATAGTGAAAAAAAAATATCATTGTAAAATTATAATATATTTATACAAAAACAACAACAAAACACCCATACACTAAAACTGAGACTAAACGTCACCATTCAAAATGTACTTGGCTCTATGTACAATTGTTTATTTTGTGTTAGCACGAAGGAAACCGACGGCTGCGAAAAATGCGTTAAGCGGTTTGGGTAAGGAAAGGTAACAGCAATATCAACAAGCAACAACAATAATATTAGCTGAAAGCAGAGGTATTTAACGGACCGCGATTCAGTTTACAATTTCAGTCTGTCTCCGTGTTGCAGTGTTGTACGAATTAAACCGTATAGTGCAGAAGTTCTCGGAATAAAAAAATAATTAAAATATATATAATGCACTTTTGAAAAGAACAATGATGATTGAAAGCAACAAATTAACTTAAACTTTTTACCACTTATAAATCAAATTTAATGGCTCAACTGAGAAAAGAAGAAGAAAACAATTCAACATTTATTTACGATAATTAATAAAGAATATTTTGAAATCATAAAAGCTTACCTTTATGTAGTGGTGTGAACATTGGGCCCCAAATTATTGGCATCCATAGTGTGACAATTTAAGCATAAAAATAGGACTGAAAATCAAAAAAATGTAGCGAAAACAGCAGATGCATTAGTTGACAGTGTTATGTGGTGTGAAATTTTAATCCAAGTTCATTTCATTGTTAGTAAATAACGTAGAGAAACTATAACGAAATGAAACAACAAATAAATCTCAAATGCCATATGAATCAACGCCAAATGCGCTTTATTATGTGAAAGATCATTAAATCAAAAATCAAAAATTATTTGAAAGCATATACTTTGGTGGTTGTATGTACTTCGTATATTTAATTGGTAATAAAACAAAAACAAGAAAAATGTGATATAAACATCAATTGTCTGTTGATGCATTTACTGAAACAACAAATTAAAATTTTTCGAAAAATATAACATATTGCGAGAGCGAGCGAAATTTTTAAGCTAGGTATATATATAATAATATCCCACGTATTATATATTTCATAAAAATAAGCTCGTTCGCTATCAAGACTGCAACTGTAAAGAGAAAATAAAATTTTTCAAAGGTGATACTTATTCTTGATAAAAAACCTAACGACTTAAGGATATATATATTTTATACACACTTACTTGCCGATATGAGTAATTCAACGACTAATCAGAAACAGGTTATCCTTGAATCCTCATTAGGAGAGTCTCGTAATCTCGATGACAATACCACTGATAAAGTTCTACAAAACCAACAGCAGGAAGCAAATAACGACATTGAAAAAATCACAGAAAATTGTGTAAATATTATTACAACTCAAATAACTAAAGGACTTAACGATAATGATTTGATGGAAGCAATGGTTGTGATGGAACTTCTACCTAAAGTAGCAAATACAAATGAAAATGGTACGGAGGATAAAGATGAATTGCCGCGTTGTAGTTTATCATCCAAAGCTATTGTACCCTTATCTTCATCTTTGCCTTCTAAATTGTTGCGTTTACATGTAAAGCGTTCAGCGGAACAAATAGCAATACAAAACCAATCGATTGATTCCCAGTTAGAAAGCGATGAAAGTATGATAGTTGAAAATAATAGTGGCGAAGATTTTAATTCGGAGGGGTTCGGTGTGTCCATCCCAAGTGCTTCACCTATGACACCAGAAGCTTCTCCGGGTCCACTGGTTGAAATTTCAGACGAAAGGTTAGATGTAGGCATGGGCTCCTCCATAGATGGTTCCGAAGAATCTGAAGTAGATGATGAACTAAAACCCTTAGCCATAGACAATCACGTTTTAGATGTTAAACCTTCAACTAGTAGCAGCAAAATACAATCAAACAGTACTGCCGAACTTAGTGAAGCGAATTTAGAGAAGTTTCGTAAACATCATCACCTCCAAACTGATAATATATATCTGCATCCCAATTTCAAATATAATTATGTGGGATTAGAAAAAAATACTTCCGAGAGCTCACCACCTCCAGCGGTTGCTCCCGCTAATTCACCGACTGAGGCGCTCCAACAGCAACGTGTTCATCGCACTTTCTTGAATATGAGTAAAAAAGCTGAAGATCTTCATGATCCAGATAACTCGGTAATATCACAATCGACCAGTGTTAGCGATAAAGCCGCATTTAATGAGATAGATTCCTTAGATCTATCTCTCATACCTAATGATGAAGTGGCTGGTGAAATTGTTGATGCTGTGGAATTTTATTTTTCAAACCATAACATTCTAAAAGATGCTTTCTTACTTAAACATGTGCGTCGTAACAAGGAAGGTTTCGTTAGTTTGAAATTGGTTTCCAGTTTTAAGCATGTACGTCAATTAACCAAAGATTGGCGAGTGGTTGGTCATGCCATTCGCCTTAAATCTCGGAAAATTGAGTTGAATGATTTGGGTACCAAGGTTAGGCGCTTGGAACCTTTGCCCAATTTTGACGAAACAATGCCTTCACGTACTATAGTGGCTTGTGATTTGCCCATGGATAAATTAACCATTGAAAAAGTATCAGATATTTTTTCTAAATGTGGTGAAATTGCTTTGATTCGTATTCTGAAGCCAGGCATGAGCACACCAGTGGATGTGCGACAATTTATGAATAAGTACCCAGAAATGCAGCAGAAAGAATGCGTTCTAATTGAGTACTTAGAATCGGCAGCAGCTCGGGAGGCACGCAATCTTCAAGGTTCTTTTAAGGTGTATGAAATGGTGGCGCCGAAAAAAAAGACGGGTAAGAAGACCGTACTCCAAATCGCCGCTCCTGTAGTACGCATGGTAGAAAACTACCGGCACTTAAACGAACAGAATTATGAACGCACCCGAGGTGGCAGTTTTAGTGGTGTTATGCCACAACACGATACAGATTTACGCTTTAAGTTGCGGCGTATTAATTCTGATATACATCATCGATTGCATTGTGATATGTCTGTCCATATGCAACCACATTTGCACTCATTGCAGAAACAGTTTAATAATAATAATAATCAGGAAAGTTTTAGTAATACAACTTATTATCAGCAACACCAAAATACTCGCACTAGTTTTGGGGATAATCAAGAACATCAAACACCTTTTTCTTCAAGTAACAATATAAATTATTACTCTTACGAACCAAGGTCCTTGAGCAATATCCCTACAACAAAGAATAATGGAGATCGACCATTAACGAAAATGGCACCATTAACACCTCAAACTATTGGTTATAATAATAACAATAATAATATTATTCAACGTGGTCCTGCACAACATACTCCGTATTTCGTCGATTACAATAATAGACATGTCACCAATTATTCAACAGAAAATGGGCCTTTACAAAGACGAGAACCAAATTGTGTTGACAATTATTTAAGTTCACGGCGTTTCTCTGATGTATCTCAAAAGGACTTGTATCGTAAAAATTCACAGAGCTCCTTAAGCGCTTCAGACAGGCGGTTTTCAAATGATTTCATGCCGTTTGAACGTTCTTACTCCAATGCAAGCGACTTGAGTCATTATCGTAAATCTGATGATTTCCAACAAGAGCGCAAATCTTCCCTAGAAACTCACATTGGTACGCCATATGAGGACAACAACGTAGGTGGTGGGGGCGGTGGCTACAATGTTTTCCCACGTCGCTATTCTAATACATTTAATAATATTAGCAATAAAATGGCTGCCTACGATAATGCCCAATTTATAGGTGGACGTCGTATATCTACCGATTCTGGTTATGACCGCCGTTATTCTTTTGGTTCAGAGTACGAAAATTCCCCTAGATCACGCACGGGTAGTTTTTTGAATAATTATAAACAACACGGAATGGACGATGGTCAACCACGTTCACGTTCAGGCAGTTTCTTGGATGGGTCTCCACGTTCACGTTCTGGCTCGTTCGCTCAACGAACGGCCGAAACTTTAGTACGCACTCCCCTTGGTCCCGATGGTAGTAAAGGTTTCGCAACCCGTATGCGTAAAATGGCTGAGGGAATTGCAACCGTTAATTAGGAAAAGACCTGTAGAAAAACAGAGAATGCCCATAAATAAAGAATATATCATAGAAATTGTTTTTACTATGTAATCTTTCAATAATTTCAGCTTTATCAAATATTCTTCATAACTAAAGAAATTTCTTATTTTGAATTAGAAGTGCAAAATTAACTAATCTAATGAATTTCCTACATTATTTAATCCTGAATGTAAAACTTTATATGTATGTATACATGTACATACATGTATATATATAGTGTATAGTTATAAATATTTAAAAACCTCGATACGAAAAGTTTTTTCATTAAATCTCAGGTATTAACAAATAAGATTAACAATAGATGTTGGTTAATTAAAAAAGTTTTGATGGTTATTAAAAAGTACGGAAAACTTAGTTCACTGTAAATTAAGGATGTAACAACTATTTAATATTTGGAACATAAAAACATGCCTTCTATTTTTTTTAATTACATACTAATTAAGTGAATAGAAAACGCTTCTACAATAAGAGCCCTACTATAATTAGATAAGAAATATTAAACATTTTGTAAATTTTTTAATAAAACTAAATGGTTATTAAAAATACTTTTTGCATAGAGATGGTTTTTTTCTAAAATTAAATTTGGAAGCAAATAGAAGTAAGTTTAATAATTTGGAATGTGTGTAAAAAAGGCAAAAAGAACTGTTTAGAACGAATAGACAATTTCAACAAGTAAGAAAACTAAATTTGGCTTAGGCCAAATCTTAAATACCCTCCACCGCCGCAACGGTGGGCGTGGAAAATATATATATTTGGGCCCTCTAATAGTGTACATATAACGTATCAACGTGTAAGTCTACTTTTACGTTAAATATGGTTTTTTGTAAATTGTGGGCGTGTATGTTATTCGACCATGCCCATTTTTGGTACATCGATAGATGGGCTAACCTTTAATAAGTGTACTAAATTCACATATATAGTAGATATATAGATTTTTGTCGATTGTGGACGTGTCTGTTCTTTGACCACGTCCATTTTTAGCACGTCATTGGATAAGTACGTATATGCATACCAAATTTCAAGTTCAACTTTTGTGACAAATATAAAGATTTTTATTAATTGTGGGCGTGTCTGTAAGCCGAATACCTCCATTTTTGGCATATCGATTAAGCTAATATTTATAGATGTATATACCAAATTTTAAATTTATAGCTCAATTTTTGCGGCAGGGAAATCGATTTTTGGCTGTTGTGGGCGTGGCTTTTGACCCATTTTGCCCATTTTAAATAGCGATCTGTAAAAACTAAAAGTGCCTGTACAAAATTTAAGCTCAATATCTCAAAATTTACACCCGTGAGAGTGCCAACAACAGACGGACACACGGACATACATGTCTAAATTGACTCAGTTTTTGACTCTGATCAAGAATTTATTGCAAAAAAAAAAACAAAACGAATATATATACTTTGTAGCGTCTCTGACGCCTCCTTCTGGGTGTTGCAAACGGAAGAACAAACTTAGTATACCCTCACCACTGAGGTGGAAGGTATAAAAACGAGGTCTGTAGAAAAGCACTTCATTTCGTTTGAAGCGTACGCCATTTATGGTTATAACGGTGAAGGAACGAAACCAAAGACTTCACATTAAAATATATTTTTGCCTTGGGCCATGTTTTGATTGCACACCACTTATGAAGTGGTGAAACGAACATACAATAAAAAAAATATTTGTGGTGCTAAGAGGTGGTACATTTTTTTATATCAACTATATAGATAGTATATAGCAAGAGGGCCAATACCCAATTCAAATTTTAACACTCCCTAATACACATATAAACATTGAAATCTCCGAACCTTTTTAGTGTTGCAAACGGATTGACAAAATTTGTATAACTAATCGAAAAAATAAATATTTTTATACCTTCCAAATATGTATAAGATCAAAGCAAATATCTCAGTCATACATACACATATATATGCACAGCTTTTGTTAATATGAATTTCAAATAATAGTATATTCATGCATCAACTTATATGTACATATATATTTCGCTTCTAAAGATATTAGATTAAGATTTGGTTATCACGCAAGATAAAGCCCGTTTTTTATAAGGAATGAGATCATATTCTTTTTTTGGGATTGAAAAATAAAAACGAGTTTGGGTCCAGCATGTATGAAGCGTGAAAGTGTGAATAAACTGCGAATAAGTTATCAATTAATTTATATAACTCAAAAGGCCTTGGGTTATTGAACATTTCTCAAAAATCACTCTATCACTCCACTTTCATTTGATTAATCTATGAAGCCGTCAGGGCAAATTGACATCGAAACCAAATTGTTTTAATTGCAATTAATCAAGAAAATATTGGAATAAAGTTTGATTGTACGTCCACTACCTTTGTGTCAATGAACTTTATTTTATTGAAACATAAATTATTTGCATTCGAATAGCTTGTTTGGTTAGATAAGCAAACTTCATAATTTCTCTTAATACTTTTTTCATTTCATTTATTGTTATTGTTTCGAATTATACAATATAGAGCACATATTTATTTTTGCTGATTTTTTGCACAAGCATTGTGTATATTTTGAAAATATAAATTTTGTGATCGAAAACTGCTTGACTTGACTAGTAGAGTACACATTTATATATATATATTTATATTTAGTCACATTTGGGGACTTCTCTTAATAGAAAATAAATACTTCAGCAGGAGCAAAAAAATTGAGCGTTTATTAATAAATCGGTATTGAAAAATGATAAACAATTGGACTGAGTATTTTCTGTTATGTAAACTATATGTAAACATTAACTCTTATATACATTTGAATTTCCATTTGCTTTACAATAAGTGGCATCAAGTAGCTGTTTATAGACTTTATTATTTATTAATCTACGGTTGGTTTTATATATGCGGTTTATGTCTACACTTTTTATATTATGTACAACCACCACACACCATTCGTCATATATGTACACAACATACCAGCGTGGACAATAAATTTCATAAAAGTACATACAAATAAACTAAATTGTAACATGTGTTAAATACCCACACGTCTATATGCAAAGTCACTTATCTAAAAAATTTGTATGCTGAAAAAAAGTTGAGCTCGGAGTGAAAATCAGCATAACGCTCGAGCCTGTAACACTACGGTAAGGGACCTGCGTAAAATTAGATGTTTGATATAGAGTAGCTGTTTAGGAATTGACACATTACCACAAACATTACGTTGGACCACAAGTGGTAAAGGAAACAAAGAGAGCTTAACTTTTTATTGTTTTTTTAAGAACATTTAATGTACTTAAGAGTCTTTAAAATCAATCGACTCTATCCCATTCAATGAAAACCCATACACAAAACATTTTGTTTATGTAATTTATTTTTAGAACATTCATACGCACGTTCACGTATATATTCTGTCCATCGCTGTGCTGAAAACGACCGAGATTGAGCATACAAGACCACAATTTACAAAACACCAACAGATATTCTACTTTCACATATTAAACAAATACATGAAAAGTGAGGGCACTTTAGATCTGGCTATGTATCTTTTTTACCAGTAGTAACTATTTTTTATTATTGATGCTGCTGTAGTTGAAATATCTCAATTTTAACCAAATCCAAAATTAGCTAAAAATGCGTTGCTCCAACCTCTTTGACAATAAATTATAGCAATTACTCAGTCTTTTGTTGTTTGACATCTTAGCTACTTTGATAAATACACAAATACCACATTGAAACAAACACACAGGTTAAGTGATAAAAAAGAAAACTTTAATTTTGGTCATATTACGAATACCTATCATGAACCACTAAAAAAATTTTACTAATTATGTGCTATAAAAATCATTTTCTGTCCCACTATGATACCATCAAGTTTAGAATTGTTAAGATATAGACTGACAAACGTACAATCAGATATGGCTAGGCTCAGTATTCGACGCTGATTCAGAACATATATCCTTTGTGGAGTATGCGACGCCTTCTGATGCCAAAGGTTTTCCAAAGTCAGATATACCCTCGCACATGATGATGGTGGGTATAAAAAGAAGATCGTATTTTCTCTTTTTCAAATGTACTACAAAAAAATATCTCCTTATTTGTCCCCCCTCATTAACAGTGTAATTTGACAGAGTGTGTAGCCTGGTTGTGGCGTCGTCTTCGACAATTTAATATCAAACACTTCTACAATCAGATTACAAGTGATAATTGCGGTTGGCAGATTTATAGCCTAAACTGATGAGCATATGTTTTAATTAATTTCTGAGAAACGAAAGAGTTTCGCCACTCGTCACTCACATTATTTTATATTAAAGATACACACAACGTATTTTTGACTTGGGCCAAGCGTTAGATACCCCTACGTTTATGTGGAAACTGCAAGCATAAATCTTAGTCCTTGTAAAATTAATGAAAAATATGTTATAGCTCACTTGAAATACTGAATTCTGCACCAAATTGCATTTGTTGCAAATTGGTAGGCGCGTTGGTTATCTTAACCCCTGTTCCCTCTGCAGTTTTCTGCGCATTGTTGAATAAGACGTACATGACGTAGATCGATTTAGATGCTGATCAAGAACATACTTTATACTTTTTGAAGTTTTTGACGCCTCCTCCTGGATGTTGCCAACAGAATAAACAACTTAATATGCCTCTACAGCATGTGTACGGTATAATAACACTGTGGCTGACTACAGAGCTTTTTTTGTGCATGTTCTTTGTAAAGTATTTACATGCTAAAACAAATGCTGTCTAAAATAAAACCAAATATTTTATTTTTGTGTCCCTATCGTCTGAACCATGGTGCTCTCGTTTTATTAAAAAATATATCCCTTTTCCAATAAAGGACTTTCCGTAAATCAGGTCTTAACAAGTGCCCAGAGTTGTGTTATTATATGCTTCAAAACGTAATTAATGCTAATGCTTGAAAGGCAACCTCATTATAAATCATCACAACTTCAAGTGTTTGTCAGCGCACGCCAATAAATCAAGCATCTAAACATAAACACATACAAATATTTCACATGGACCTTAACCGTGCAAAAGTATACGTAGTTTGTCATAAACTATACAGCACTCCTAGAAAATACAATATATAGAATCCCGAAATCGGAGTTGAAGTTGCTTATTGTACCTTTTATAAATATGAATGCGATATTTTCTAAACTCAATTTAAAAGGTCAAGTAAGAAATTTCTAATGTAGTTCTCCATATTTCATGTCCTCTTGATTTTTGGGACGAAAAACTTGTAAATAGTAATAAAAGAAACAAAAGCTATATTCCTTTCGTACAATATGGGGGCGTACGAAAGGAATATAGCTTTTATATGTTTTGAAAATATTTAGTAAAGAATGCCTTATTAGTTTAATAATTAACTGTGCCAAATTGAACCTGACCGAACCCTTTTTAGAATCTTTTTATTTATAACGACATTTCACAAAGCGACACTTATGTGGCAAGGACACGCGTTTACTGATACAACTAAATTACTATACTTATAGAATAAATTGTGGAACCAAGTAAAGTACGGTATTAAATGAACGGGTAGGAACAGGTATAACATTTTTACTTATTTTCTTTCTTCTTTGTTTTCTTAAAGAAAAATTACTCATTCAAAATTAAAAATTTTATTAGAAAAAATGTTCAAATTTGTGCCAGTCATTGAATTGGAATTTAATTTAGATACATTTATTTTTGCAAATTAAGCGACAATTGTAGCTTCCACTATATTATAGAGAATGTCGTTTAATAAATTTTATTATACGTAAGAATACATTGAATAAAATATACGCATCAATGGACCCAAATAATTTAGGAGCCAAGAAAGAAAGGGTTGCCAATTATAAACTCAAATACTCGATATAGCTCGAAATTGACCTAAACATAGGAAGTAATGAGCAACACTTTCTTTAATAGTTCCTAAGACAGAGCAATCCCATGTTTTGTTAAGGCCACAATTTAAGAATTAATATGGAGGCTATCTCATATTTACCTAAGCCAAATATAGTTTATACTTGTAATTTTTAATTTTTTATTCAAATATAATAATATTTCAATTTAATAGCGTACTCGTTTAATCCTATAAATGAATGTCAACGGAGACGTATGTGTATTAAGATACACCTACTCACTCCCCTTAAAAAATTGTCAGATGTCTTTATTTCTTGGAAATCAAATATAAACAGACACACAGATGGTGGCAGCACCATGTAAAAAATGGAGTCATAAATTATACACCCAATTATCATACTAAACCAAATATTTCTTGTCCTGCTATCAAAAACATACAACCATAACAGTTTAGCCATTAAATCTAAGAGAAGTGTACGGAAGCAGTGCTTCTTCACTGACTCGCCAATATTTTTTTTATTTTTAAAGATCAGCGCTCAGGAAAACACTCCTGTATGTGCGTGCACAGTGTCTATCTTACCCATAATAAATAAAATTTAATTTATAATGAAATCCGCCATTTTATAACGGAATCTAATAACAGGCACGCCTGTAATTTGCAAAAACATTGTTTAGGGTAGACCGTGGTCCTTAAAGTAGAACAAAAAAATGAGTGAAGATGGAACTTCGCATTTGCATTCTTTGTAGAGTTGCTTCCGATGGTTGCAAACGTTTTGACAACGTTTACATATCCTCAATGGTAAAGTGGTGCGCATAAAAAACCAAAAATATTTTAATGATGCTACTTGTCGCTCATTAGTTGAAAAATTATGATATTTATTTCGTCTTAAATGATTCTTAATAGAGACATCAAGTCATACTCGTGTGATTTATTTTTTATTTTATAACATATAATATAATACTATGCACACACGATAACAGTATATACTTTTAAATGATTATGTAGTGTCACTGACAGCGTGAAGCACAACGCCATTTATATGACTTATAAAGTACGCCCCTTTTAGTACATTCGGAAAGAAATAGCAATTGATCACGAACTTTCTCTCTCTCTCTCTCTCTCTCTCTATCCTTCTGAGAGGTAGTTCCTATAAATTATTTTATTTATATCTCATAAAACAATTGGTTCAAAATTGAACAAATGTATGTTTTGAGTTTTTAAGAAATCTTAAATGTAAAGAAAAAAATGAATATTATGCCTTTTTGATTATTTGACTTAAAAATTAAAATTTATTTAGTCTTGTTGAACTTTTCAAAGTGCCAAGTTTTAAAGCGGATTGTTCTTTTGGTTTAAATTGAGCAAATAGACATTTCTTATGGAGAACCAAGCGCCTAAACGACCGTTCCATAATAGTTTTTATATTGAACATATCTTAGCAGAAAATGATTCTAAAATGATCAAATCGTCATATTATAATATTAGTAATGGAATACAGTGCCTGAATAATGGGGCAGATTCTACGGATCTTACTATAGGCGTAAAAGCTCTCAGCTGCGAACCTAGTTTAGCAGAAGGATTGATAGAAGATAATAAAAGTGATATAGTATCCGAAGAAGATCATGGTTCGTAATTACTTATAAATTATATTATTAATTATAAATAAGTCGTTTATTTGAAAAATTGTGCACTTTTAATACCACTTTTTGCAGTATTTTACATTGCGTTATTTTGGAATCACGCATAATAGTTAAAATGATGTAAAAAATTATTTTTACGTAGAATAGTAATCTAAAATAATAACGGATGTGCATAGTTTAATTAAAGAAATTATCAAAAGATGATACATATACAAAGAATATGTTGAGTCAGCATCGGATCGATCTAGCCGCGTCTGACTGTCTGTCTGTTGCTTTGATTTAGGTCAAATCAATTGAGAGTTTAATATTTTATTTTCATTTGTAACAAAAAAAGTTTATCAAAATATGAAACATGAAACTCTGAGGAAATTTTTTACTATAATTTGTTAGTTAATGTAATTAATGAAATTATCTTATATATACATATAGAAAAAATTAAAATAATGCTGCTTTGGTAGAACCATATTGCAACAGAATGCCAATGAAAAACATTGGTTCTTAAACTAATGGTTTCATTTACCAATAAAATGGTAATGATTATGAATCTTTGATGATAATTAATTAAAAAATGTAATAATGTAATGTGAGAGGAATTTGCTTTCGATTATTATTTTTTGTTCTTTCTTAGTCGCCTTAGATGAACGAAGGAAACGACCCCGAACTGCATTTTCAGCTTCTCAAATAAAAACCTTGGAAGCTGAATTTGAACGTGGAAAATATTTATCGGTGGCAAAGCGCACAGCGATAGCTAAACAATTGCACCTAACAGAAACACAGGTAAGGGAAGTTTTGTGCGTTCTTAGAAACAAAGCACTAACTTTATATATATGTAGATCAAAATCTGGTTTCAAAATCGTCGAACGAAATGGAAACGTAAATATACTGCTGATGTCGAAACTTTGGCCTCTCACTACTATGCTCAGCTGGGCGTAGGCTGTCTAGCTCGCCCTATAGTAGTGGGTGATCGTTTGTGGTTATTTAGTCAAACATCCTCTGGTCCGAAACCCATACAATCTATCGTCTTGAACGGATCCGCAGCAATTGGTAGACCTAACGCTTTGGCCCCTCCAAACGGGTTTCAATTTCGAAGTTGTTATATGAACCAAACTGCGACAACAGGAGTAGACAATATTGTTTCAAATAATAACAGAGAGACGTTAAATTTGCCAATGTTTTCTAACTATAGGGATTACTGTAAGGATAGAAAAGGTACAGATGTTAGTTCTGCCCAACGAAGTTTTTTGGACCCTTCTAGCACCAGTCTACAGTGTAACTGTCAAAATCCATCTTCTTTATCAGACACTTATTTGCATATGAAATATAATACTTTCTATAATCTACCACTATCAGAAAAAACTACGTCTCCGTCCCCTCTATCCAATGGTTTAGCTGAGTTAGAGCGTGCTTTTGGTAGTGGTAGTGGTGTCGATAAATGTGGATCAGGAGGCATTTTTTCCATAAGAGATTTCAAATATACAGATTACGGATGCAATGGCTTAATTTTAACTCAATGCAATAAAGAGAAAGAACGTAAAGATAACGATTCAGAATGTAATGAAATTGATTGTGAACGAATTGACGAATATGAATAAATTATTACGAGTTTATATCGAATGTTGTGTTGTTGTAATTAAAACAGGTAGAAATCGTATTTGTCATCTCTACAAATAACTACTCATTGACGAAATTAAATATTTACATGGAGCATTTCTAATCTACCCCTACGCCATATACCTTATAAATATATTTATCGGGTAAAACTTATCCATGTATACTATAGTAGTTCCCTTGTAGATGAAATTTGACATGAAGGCATTCGTTACGCAGAAGCACGGCATACACTATAAAAAATGTTCTTAAGCCTTTTCAATGCCTAGTTAGAAAGTTTGCTATATTATAGCACATTAATTTTTCTATTTGTGGTTATTATTGTATCTTTTTCTATTTTCTTATACCTTCCACCTTAGGGTAGAGGGTATATTCATTTTGATCATCCGTTTACAACACATCGAAAGAAGGTTCGGAGACCCCATAACCATATATATTCTTAATCAGCATGAAAAGAGAAATCGTTTGAGACATGTCCGTCTGTTGTTGGCACTCTCACGGTCGTAATTTTTGAGATATCAAATTGAAACTTTGCATACTTATTATTTAGTTTAATTGCACTGTTCCGTATTGAAATTGGGCAAAATCGGTCAAGAGACACACCCACAATAAATAAAAATCTCAACATACCTCGGAAAAATTGAATCTTTAAAAAATTATATATCGCACAATACTATGCCTATCAAGTTGAAATTTGGTATATACATAAGTGGTACCGTTATCCAACACTGTGCCAGAAATGGGCGTGATTGAATAATGCAAACGCCTATACTTTAAAAAAAACACTATTTGCGTAAGTACATGAAGTAGTCGTATACATAAATATGGTAATAAGTACTTATTTTTTAGAGAATTATAAAAGGTGGAGGGTATTTAAGCTTTGGTCTTAACCGAACTTCTCTATCTTGTTTTTTTTTTTCTTTACTTTACTTTTAATCGCATATAACATACGATATGGATGCATTAAATAAAAAACTAATTCTATTTATTATTATGCGCATACCACGTAATACTAATAGAACACATCATATAACAGATATACTGTGCCACATACATACAATAAGTAAATGAAATTCTTATTTTTAAAGATGCCTTGTTTATAATTTAATAACTACTTTTTCACAAAGTATTTGGTAAACTATTTTATTATTACATATATACAAACTATTGTTTTCGTGTGAAACATGGTAAGTATTTGTTGCATGATTCTTTCGGTGGTTAATATACCATATGTTGTTGTGTATCACACTATATATTAACAGTTGTTATTATTATTGTATACAAAAGTAATTTATATTTATTAAATTTACAGATTATTGTTCTTTTTCCAATAAAAATTAAAATGAACAAGAAAATACACCGAAACATATTTGAATTACGCCAAATCTGAGATGTTCTTTCCCTTGATGAGACCTATGGACTGTGCTATATGAATTTATTTTAATGTATGTTATATTCTTGTGTCAAAGGGAAAACAGGTGGCAAAGATGGTTTCTAATGTTTCTTAATTAGTCTTGTATACAACGGGAACTTATTACCAATGCCAGCTTGTGTACAAAAACTACCAATACTTCTACCAAGTTTGGAATCGATATCTCAATTTTTGCAGATAGACATATACTTTATTGGTTCTCCGATGCCTCTTTCTGGATGTTGCAAACGGTATAAAAAAGTGACACACAATATATGTATACCCCCACATACATATCACAAAGGGTATAAATACAAATACGAATCTCTCTCTGAAAGAGTGTGTAATTAATACGTATCAACTTACACCTTATATTCTATACAAAAATGGCATGGCACTTGGCCGATTTTATCCAATTTTAGTAGGGGCATACATACAGATACAGAAATAGTTGTCCAAAATTTTAACTCGATGTCTCAAAATATGCGATTGTAGATGGACGGACATTTATATATTTACTCAGATTTTGATGTGAATCAAGATTTTATATACTTTGTTCGATCTTTGACGCTTACTTCTGAGTGTTTCAAAGGGAATGATAAACTTAGTTTAAAAAGTTATTATACATTCAAGCGTCTGTTAGTGTAAAAAATATAGGTAATATACAATTTATATAATTTCAGAAAAAATAATGCGGTATATTAAACGCGTCAAGAGGAGGCAGAGACACAGGTATAAAAAGTGTTTTAATGTAATATTTTAAGCATTATATTATATATATAAAGCATATTTCTAATAAGCTAAAATCTTTAACTCAAATGATACTAGGATAACATTATATTTGAATATATACATAAGGATAAAACACAGTCATGTAAGCGTGCTTTTTGGATTTGTATTGAACTATTACGAACTGAAAGTTTTAAGATTCTGTTAGCTCCACGATAAATCATAGCCCTTCCAATTAACATTTGGTGCTAGGAAGACCCGCCGTTTCTCATAAAAAAATGAGACAATACCATGATATGCAGTACGGGGAACTCCGCTCTTTTGAAGAAAAAATAAATTAAGAATTTATCAAAAAAAAAAGTTTTTTTGCTGACCTTAAAATCATCCATTAAACCTAACATTTTTGTTATACGTTTGTATTGCTCACGGTTGTTATACTGAATCCGCACCGGCCCGCTTTGATTTATTAGATTACGTCTTAATTCATCATAGGTTACTATGGGTAAATTGTACACTTTTTTTAGAAAAGTTTTATCATAATTCTCCTAAAAGTAAGAACAAATTATGCAGATGGAGTAGATGTAGTTTTTTTCGTTTTAGTAGTTTGGCATATTACCTTTAATAAGTAGCTAAGATTCATTTTGGTAAAGGGCACAAATTCTTCACTTAGCTTTATATAACGTAAATATTTATCAAAAAAGAGACCACTACGAAGAAAATGGGATAATTTTAGTTATAAATAAGTTTTCATATCCATCATCTTATATAGGGGCTATATTGGAGTCGTCTCAAAATATTTGCAACACTTTCGCAATTTCACAATATATTGTATTATTGTATTCATATTGTATATTTGTGTACAGAATCCGTTTTGAGTTATTTTGTTTTGTCCATCTCAAGTTTACAGATTTAAATAATTAATGTAAACCCCCCAAAAATGATGTGAATAATATAACTATTATTTATTATAAAGTGCGTGTGATACCCACTTGGAAACACCAACTTTGCCAAAAGTACGCGTTCGTGACATTTCCGGTCTGATGCAAGCACGACTTTTACGTTGCTCCGGATGGCGTATCCAGTCATCCCAAAATCTGAACATAATTAAAATTACTTTTTTAGAACTATTCCATAAAAACGTTCCACTCACGATTTGGGCCATTTAATGGATAATTCTTGCCATAAATCTTTGGTTAGCATCCATCCTAAGCCGGGAAAAAAATCTGTACGATATAATAGTTCCGGATGTGAACTATCAATCATTTTTGCTTTACCATTATCATTCCAAGCTGAAACACACCTGTCATAACAAAATATAGAGAAGATATTTTAAAAAAATTTTCTTTAAACGTTAATTCTGTGCTATTACCATAACGTAGGATCTTGTTTTAATAACATATGGGCACCTAAAAAATATTCATAAAAGTCGGGAGATATATTAAGATCATCCTCCACTATAACTGCAAATTCATAGCCCAAGGCAAAGGTATAATTTAAAGCCCAACCGTAGTGTCGTGCGATTTTATAATAACCTTTAAATTTCCTCTCTTTGGGTGGTACCACAATTTCTCGAAGGTCTGGATGTTCTATTAAAGTTAACTGTTGGCCATAGGAAAGAATTACTTTCTTAGTAGCTTCATCTCCACAATCTTGTGATACAATAATAGGAAATAACTTAGCATTTGGTCGATATTGCATTAAGTTATCTAAGCACTTAATAACAGATACTCTATTGCATGCCAATACTAAAATAGGTATAACTGCTTGCCCATTATTAAGATAAATTTGTACCGTAGATTGAGAGTATGATTTAGTTTTTTTGGAAATTCGGGATTTAGGAGATCCCAGAGCTTTTCCTAATAGTTGAGATTGTTCTTCCACAGCTGGTGGTTGCATCAAACTTAAGATAGCACTCGAAGAACCTGCCACAATTGATACAGTTGGAGATACATAGCTTCGTTTAATGTTGTGGCTTTGTTGTTGATATTGAAGCTTTAGAAATGCCAAAAAATGTTCCATCAGTCTATCACCTTTACTAAGCAATTGTGTTACCTCTTTTTCCAATTGCTGTAATTGCTTCTGACGATGTTGATATTTATTTAAGTGGAACTCTTTAATGTTTCGCAGCAAAAAATAATATGTCACAAATGACCATGTTATTAAAATTCCGGCTATAACTAGAACATTTCGAAAACGCATCGCTCTGTTCTTATTTTTGTGTGCTCTATTTACAATTGTTAATTTGGTATGATGGGTGAAGCTTAACGCATTTCATTAATGTTGATTCGTTAATAATTTTTCAAAATTTATCCTATTGCTGTTCATGGAGGTAGTCTGCCTGCTTACATATTTTGGTTCTTAAATAAATAGTGAGAATTTCACGTTTTGTACAAAAAAGTTTGACCTTTAAGAGCATTTACGTGTTAATAATCGTTTAAACGCTTTGATTTATTATTCTCTACTTTTACATTTTCTTGTGCTCACAAATATCCCTCAAAATATTCACATCCTCTAACTACAAACAAGCACTAACGCGTACGATTTCTTTCTAAACCACACAAAACAGATAAATGAATAACAGCACATTAACTTGATCGATGCTAATTAAAGAACCCAAAATTAATAACATTCATTTTTATCTAAAACTAAAAAATTTAATTATCGTTCTCTGTTTTTAGCGTTGTAAAAATTCTTGATACGTGACAAATAAATTCTTTTTCATTTCTTTTACAAAATTAAGCTTTCAGTTTAATGTTTTTGATATTTATGTGAATCTCTACAACAAGCGATTTCGTTTTGTAAAAAAAACCATATGTTTTAAATTAATTAGTGGTTATCTCTACACTGAGTTAATTTTACTAAACAGCTGTAAAACGCTAAAATTTGGACAGGGATGTCAACTTTAAAAAAATGTTTTTTAATATATAAGTCAGGTATTTCTAGTCTTTAATGTACTGTTAATAGCCTTAAAAGGACTTGTAGCTTTCAAATATTCTTTATTCAAAACGTTTTAAACTTTTGGACATAACGGTTGTTTGGTAGGACTGCGTACCTTACATTGCCTTCTTACAATAACAACTACTTCTCAAAACTACCATACCCTGGCGGCGACGCCATTTTATAATATCAAAAAATTATATATTTTATCGTTTCGCTTTTAATAGAAAAGTGCCCTACCATTACACCAACTATATCATCGTCGTTCTTAATTCAATCTTTCGCCCTATGAATATAACTTAAGGCTGCTCAACCTAATTAAGAATACAAGAAACAAGAAACAAAAAAAACATTCTTTATTTACAAATAAAATATTCAATATATCCAAATGATTTGAAATTTGTGTTTGTTCCAATTTTTTACATTAACAAATTCCTTATATATTCCAAGTTCATTATTCAACTGCGTCCGCAAAATCTTAATAATGAATAATGTTAAAAATAATAAGTTTAATTTTACAGCCTGAATTAAAATGAAGGATTTATGAATTTTGATTTCAATTGATTACTTCTAAAGTACAGTGGGTTGTTTCTGAATTGTAAATAAATTGTCTGAATTAAAAATGAATGAATTGTCCCAAGTGGAAATTTGTTTTTTGAAATCATATTTACATCACCATAAAATAAACTTTAAGTGAATTTTGTGACATTCGAATCCCGAGTTTCGAGAATTCAAATTTCAATTTATAAGCATCTTTGCCAGTCACACGCTAAAAGGTAGTATACCCTATATTTGATCTAAGCCAAATATATCTCGTTTGCTTGTTTTATTTGTTAATAGCGATTATTTCTTTAAAAGTGCATATATGTTTTTGAAAGAAAACGTTTAGAAAATATATGTTTGGCTTTAATTCAATAAAAGTAAAGTCGTTACTTTTTACCCACTATACAGCACTAAGAAGAACACTTTGGGCAACGTCAGTCACATGATTCACTCATGGAGCAATACGTATTAAAAAGTGTAATTCTTTAGAGTCTTTCAGTATCAGAAAATTAAAAATTTACAAATGTACTGCTTAGAGAGCTTTGTTGCATACGTTAAGTGAAAATTACATTTGGTTAATATTTTGATATTTTCTTGTTTATAGAAATTTATACAATAATATAATTACAAACTCATAAGTGGGTGGTGTCAATATAGCCATAAAACTATTGAGGTTAAAAATAATGACTGCTCCACTAGTTAACGAACCTGCTTCACTTTCATCGACCACAAACGCGGGAACTGTTAATGGCAGTTTTTGGACTGTGTTGGTGTTTAATAAGGGTTCAACAAAGTGACGACGACTATTGCGGGCCAACCGTTGATTAACCATTTTCAATTCACGTAATTTCTCTTCCAAACGTGACACCTCATCTTTGAAATAATAACTTTCAATTTTGTAATCGTGACTCTTTTGAAAGATAACTTACTTTTATTCGCACCTTCAATCAAATCTTTCACCTTAATAAACATAGTCAAAGATATCTCAAAAACTTTGTTATTATCAATTAGTGGTTTGCTATCGATTATATTTCGCTTTTTACGGCCATAACCAATCTGCCCATTTGAACATTGAGTACCCAAACACTTGTCTAAGCATACATTGACCGTTGCCCTAAATTGCACATACGAGGAATCGGGGAATTTAAAAGCTTTAAATTTCGCATTCAATGTATCACCATCGATGGTATTGAAGTTTTCAAATAAGTAGGGATCCACCGTACAACTGCAAACAAAGAATTGAAAATATTTCGATGAATTTTTAAGAATCTTTACCCTAAGCTACCCTTTAAATATAATAGTTTCAGAGAGCAAGCGGGTATCAGTTACTTCTAAATAATTGACACCCAAACCATACACCAAGGCTGAGTTACGGTCCAATTTAATTTCCATGGTTAAGGGGGTACCGGGTGTAACTGTTAGGTCACCATTAACTTCTTTGCCATTTTGACTCACCCCTATGGATAAGCGAGGTTCTGGTGCCCTTTCCGTCAGAGATGTTGTTATTTCTAAATCTCTGAAAACGAAAGTTCATTTATAGTTTGCGATGTTTGCGTTCGTTACTCAAAGTTTAAGTATAAATGAATAATTAATAAGAAAGCTATATTGGGATTAGGTCAAATCTTGGATTCACTCCACAAAAAAATTATAAAGAATTATTCAGTCAAATGTTATGGAATTAAAAACTTGAAAACTTAAGTGTTAAAGTAAACTAAACATTAAGACCCTTTCTGAGTTAGGGAGTGCGTAATGTAAAAATGTTCCGTAAACCAAAGTTTTTATAATAATAAATCCCGTTTTTCTATATGAACTTACTCTGGTTCTTGAAAACCAATAGGCAAAACGTCTCGCCTTACAATTTCATGACGTTGTAATATGTATTGCTTTTGTTGATTATGTAACTGTATTGCTAAATGTGATTGCGAGCGGCTAGTTTCATTCATCATGACATTATGTTTAGGACCGCTGATGACACATTTAACACTGACAATCTCTTTACCATAGAACGATTCAATAACTATTTTATGGTAATAAACTTTTCTACCCTATTCGAGAATAATCATAGAGATGATAAAAAATATTACAAAAGTAAAAAGAGAGGCTGCAATAAATAATTTTGCTATACCGTTAACTGGTTGATCATACGCGTTACTCCACACTCATAAAAGTCACTTAGAGATAAATGGAATATAGCCAAAGAACCATTAATAAGTGGTTGACACCTTTCATCTGGATAGCCTTTAAGACCCTCCAAATAAATTTGTACTCTTGCTTCGGGCTCATTTTCGTGATGTATTAAAGGACTGTTAAGGCGATTTGTACTATTATTACCTTCACTTGTTGAGCTTTCTTGATTATTTATTTTAGGTAGACCAATTTCCACAAGCATCAATTCCTCACTGCAGTGTACTTTATGAGCGTCTGTAATATAAAAATGAGATATATGATGATATATATGGTTCAATGGAAATATTTTATAAGATTAAAAACAAAAATATTCCTTACGCCCTTAAAGCCCCTGAGATGACGAGTTTTATTGAAAAATATTAAATATGGTAGGCTATTTCCGTTCATATTACATCGAAATGAGCTGCCTTTCTAAAAGCACTGTTTTTTTTCACTAATGCTGCTTCAATTGATGCTTTTGTTGATAGTTGTGGGGGAGATTTATATTTTGGCCTACGCCATTATTAGTTTTATTGTTATGCTGGCATGTATGTACATATACATATAACAATATTATTATTGTTTGCCTTGTAAGGTTTGTCGCTCAAGTCTTTAGAATTCTTTACACCAATACATATGCAAACACCGGGCACTTTGCTAAATATTTCTCTAACAACATTGAATTAAACACAATTCATATATATAAATAAATATATACATTCAAGGTTGCATGGAATGTGCATACATATTATAACATATAATGCCATGGTGCTGCTGTTGACTAATTGCTTTTCAAATCAATTGAATGAAGTGTTTATTTTAAATGTTATGTTACAAGCAGAGCGAAAGTACACAACTCCATTATATCGAAACACGCAACATTGCAATTACAAAGGAGAGAAAAAATCATATCAAATAGGAAAATGATCCCATTAACATATAAGGAAGGTTAAAACTCTCTATGTAGTTTTTTTTTTTGAACGTCAACTAATTGGTAAATGATTTATACATTAATTATATTTAATGAAATAATTTCATATTTTTTGTTCCATTTAGAGCCTTTTAAATTCTCCGACCATATCTATATAATTATTCTCCATGTATTACGCGAAGGTATATAATATTTAACATAAAAAAATGTTTTTAACGGAAGAAACCTACGTGTAATGTAATATACTAAATATATTAACATACTAAAATCTTAATGTTACAATGCCAATATCAAAAAGACCTTTTTGTTATAGTTGGGAATGGCACACATCCCTATACACTATACTCTGTCCATATAACGATACATATATCGTTCTAAAAATGTCCGATCCACATACGAGCGCACAGAACAACTTTAGCTTTTAGTAATAATCATGCAGAGTTTTATTAAATGCCAAAAATCACTTCAAAAAAAGTGGGTGCACGAAAGAAGAAATGGCAAACAAACGGATGTGCTCAAATTGAATAGAGATCCAACGTTAATCAACACTATATTTTATAAATCCTGTGAAACACTATTATGCATGTTACTGTCGATTGTGACATCAATCCAGATACAATTCAGATGATGGGTACAAAAATTGGAAAAGTGGCTAAACTCACAAAAACTTCAAATTTTGTACATGTACACAATATTTAACGTCCGCATTTTCATTCATTCCCCAAAAATGCACGACCATGAACGAGACTTTGTTGTTGTCTGAAGGTAAACAGGAAATGCTCTCAAACAAAGAACCGAATGTCGATGATGACGATCACAATACAAAAATGTTCTAACCTAACCATTTCGACAGACAACAATGGACTTTTAAATTCGTCCACTATACAGGCGGAACAATCTGTACGTTAAATATAAACATACAAATGTATAGAATTAATAATCAATGTGACAGAGCTAATTTTTTTAAAGAAGTGAAAATGTACTATAATTTGGCAAAATTAAAAAAAAAACATCCTACTTTTTGCGGTTCCTTTTACATCTCTCTGGTAGTTGCATGACAAACTCAGTATGTGAAGGGTATAGAAAAACTACTTGCCTGTATTGATTACACACCCGTAGGCTTTTCATTCAAGAAGAAAAAAAAAGATGCAGAAATATATTAATACAACAAGCTTTTATTGTATAGAGATGTCAGTTCACTTATAACAGGAAGCTTGTAGATAAATATATAATCCCCTGCTTTGGGGCAACCTTTACATCGTCGTGTTTGAATTTTGTGTTAACCAAGAGTACATATATATTGTCGGGTTGCGGAAGCTTCCTCTAGTAGTTCCATACGGAATGAAAAACTTAGTATACTCTCAACCTCAGAAGGAGGATATAATTAAAGAAAAGCCGTATTAGTAAAACTTACCTTTTGCATATGTAAGCTTCAGACATAATACAATTCCAACTAATAGATGATTGATGTAATAGGTGCTCATCATTTTGATTCAATGAAAAGCTAATCAATTTGCTTTTATAGTGTTGTAGATGTTTAAAATGCAAAGCTACTACCTAGAATTTTTATGAATAGACGTGGGTGTTTTTCTCTCTTTTTTACAAATTCTTTATAACAAAGAAGCCTGAATATAACTTTTAAGCGGCACTTCTTTTTTAATTCCAGGCACAAATACTATTTCTCATAACAAACGAAGTGTACAATTCATTGTTTGTGTCTTCCAAATTTACACATTTTTACTATATATACTTATATATATACAATTAAGTTTTTAGTAATTTCCACACGTAATGCTATATTTCGAGCGCTTACCAGGTTCCATCTGGTTACCAGATAAACGCCAACTAAACTTGAATGCACAGTTCTAACTCTAAAAAAGCGTAACCCGTCTGTAGTCGTTATTGCTTTGTGTACCCTCTACTTTAGTTGGCGTATAAATTCTTTATTCTAATTGTAACTCATTCTTTTTTATATAAATCATCAGCGCTATGTAACTCAGTCATGTATAACATAGATATGAAGTAGAGCCAATACACATATATGCCATGTCAACAATATTTTATAGTAAATATGATTTATTTCAAAAGCGCACATTCGGAAGGTATTCAAAATTTTGTCAAAGCTAAATAAAGCTTATTTTTATAACGTTTACATTACAGTGTTGAGTCTTTACTAAATTCGTCACAAGAAACCTTATATAGTCTAAAATTCGATCGTTGAGGTAAAATGCTTTAGTCATAATAAAGGGCACGCATACAGTTTACTTATCAATGTGAAGCGTATCCAAGATTTGACCTAATCCGAAATATAGCTTTTATACCGGTTTCTTACTAAATGCACAATATATAAATATTACTGTAAAAGCCATGTATGCACGCTACCACAATGTATAGTGTATGTAGCGTAATGTGAAAGTGTGTTATTGTGGGAATACCAGTTCTCTTTGTAATAATAACTTACACGCATTCACGCACATATCAGCTGATGATTCATGCTTTTATAAAGTTCAATCTAAAAGATAAATTGCTAACACCTCCCATCTGTAGGACATTTTTTAAGAGAATGCCTTAATTTAATTTTTCATCTTATTTTTATATTAGAAGGAGTTAAGTAAAGTTAAGCAAACTTTCAATTATTTTTAAGTAATACAGGGTGTTTCTATTAGAAATTAAATGTTGGAGAACTATTTTTCTTAGTTGTGGCCCAGTGTTATCATGTATGTATTTACATATTATTTTTTATCTATCTCATATAATAAAAGTATATAATAGAATTTTTCCTCTGAGCTACACTACAGAACCAACCTAATTCAGTAGGCAACTCAAAATTTTTTCACAAACGCAGTATACTTCCTTACTATAATGTATAATATATATAAAAATTTCTGTACAAACATTTGACTATAATACCATAACCTTACTCGGTGCGACATAAATATGGAGAGTTTCAAAAATTTGGCTTAAACCATAAACTCAACACAAGTGCAATATATTGTATCGGCTATTTGTTGAAGTTTGTTGTACTTATATATAAGAGAAGTTTATGATGTGTAAAAATTTAATGATAGACCTGAACAGAAAACTTGTATGTATGTACATACCCACCTGAACATATTCACATCAAAGAGTATTAGTTTTAGACATAATTTTCAAAACAATAATCAACACTTTAATTAGTCATGGATTTGATAATTGAGTATATATATAACATTATATATTATTATACGATACATATTTTAATAGTAGTTAAAATAGGGCGCTTCATATTATATATCTCCAATATGGAAGATATGTAAGACTTGTTGCAAGTAAATTTTTAATTGTTGCTTTATTGTTTTATTTGGATTGGATTTTCCTTTAATTTTGCAGAGTTTCTTCCGTAAGATATAAAGTCCATTCCAATTGTAAATTGTAGGAATGGAAACCGTGCAGCATACTCAAGTCGCGTTGTAGCCAAAATCGTTTTTTTCTGAACTCCGACTTTAAAAACGTATTCAAACTCTACTTTTGAGAATATACAAACACTCACTACTACTATTATTGCCATTTAGTATTATTGGCCAAAGTTTGCAGCTGCCGTGACGTAGAGTAGTGATAAATAAATAATTCAAATTTTTGATGCAGCAGAGATTTTAAAAGCATTTTGCAGGTATCATTCTGTACCTGAGCATTTGCACAGTACGTACTAATAGATATGTTTAGACCGGTTATTTACTGCCTTTATATACAAATAAATTTGTTTATGCAAATATGTGAAAATGTCTCTTCCTGCAAAGCAAATGATACTCTACACGAGAGTGCAGGACCTTTCATCGATTGGAGGACATTTAAATGAGATAGTGATAAAGATCGTCGCAAAATTTGAATTTCATTTTTTAAATCATATAATATGGAGGTTCACCGTCTATTAGCTATAAACAGCAACGTAAAAAAGGTAATTATCTGAAAAATTTCTTATATCGAAACTATTTTCATTCTGAAGAACATTTCTCAATGTTGAATTAGAAAATTTAGCATTTTCTAAACTCATATTCTTAAATTGAAAATAAGAATAATTTACATTAAATTTTTCAACCTGATATATTTCCTTGCAAATCTCCAATTGAAGTTAATGCTATAACTTCCCCTGCAAATGTTTTCTGCCCTTGATTGTCAATCAAAATTGAATTATCAAACTTGCAATCCTTCCAAAATGTACTTGGATCTAAAACATCACAAACACTTCGCGGTCTAATGTCAAAAGCCCCTTCTATTGTGTTTATTAAGTTTTATTTTCAATAAAGCACATTTATAGTCCTGGGTCGTTGACCAATAAATCATTCTTTAATTGTAAGATGTTATGCTTAGATAACGCTGATTTTTTTTCATATTCTTTCATACGATGTATAAGTTGCACACGTTCTTTAGTTATCTGTTTTACCCGTTCACGTTGAATTGTGTTTTGCTTAAGTTTCTCTTTTAATTTAATGTTTTGACATCTTATTTGACTTTCCAAATTAGAAATACTTTTCTCCTTTAAGCGAATGCGTATAGGTCGCGTACGTTCCTTGGGAGCCCTTGAATCTAATATTCTGTAGATTGTATAGACTACAAAAATAAAAATAATTTAATAAACATAATTGCTTACCTGTCTTGGCATGCATAACTTTTGCATTTATCTTTGTATATTTCCAATGCTATCAAAGAATCACTTACGTTTCCGCTTTGCCAGAAAATATTATGTGAATCAAGTAATTCCTTTAACAACTTAATCTGTAAAGTTTCCATAAGTTCTTTTGGATTTTTTAAAACTCTTTTCTCTCGGTGCAATAATATTTTAGAGAACGGCATTAATTGTGTAGATTTTATATGTAATATCAGTTTGCCGTAGACTCTCTCATAATCCCGTTTTGCATTTTCCCCTATGTCCCTAAAAATCTCATAACTTTTTACCATACATGTTTCCACTGGTTTAGTCGACGTGGGCTGTTCATCATTTGATTCCATTTTCTTCTCATTAAATAAACAAAAATACAGTAATGAAAACTGAAGTCGAAATTTCTGTGTAGATTTATAAATCAGCTGACTATTATTATATATTTACAAAGAGGGAGTATAGAGAGAGAGATAAATCACACAACTTCAAATAAATATACAGATGGTGCGGACTTTATTAACTTTTAAAAAAGTAGTCACTTGGGGCGCTTATTTCCAATTTTTAACTCTAAAACAAAATAAGAGAACGAACGAAAAAGCATATGTATAATATTTCTTAATTTTATATTAAATTGTATTTCCTTTTTGCTTTGCTTTAATTTTCTTTGTATTAAATAATTATGGAGTATATTACATGTATGAGAAAATCGAGTAAAGGTAGTGCTTTTTTCTCTCCCTAGGAACATGTGAAATGAAATTTTGTCTCTGATAACTTTGCCAGAATAACTTTGTTAACTTCTCAGTCGTTTAAAATTTGATGGAAGGACGCCATTTGCAATTTTTAGTAAGTGCTCGAACAATTTCCCTTGGTTGTTTTTTCCCTAATTGTTTGTGAGGAATGCAGATATACTTCAGAATTAATATATAATAATTATAGAATAAACATATTCGAGAAATATTAATTAACATCAATAGTGCGTTTCTGAAATTATACCATATCAAATAAAACCAATTGCGTGAACATTAAGTTAAAGGTGAGTCTTGGTTAAATATAAGAGGTTAACCATATAAAATTTTTTTTGCTTTATAAAAGTTTCATTACTACAAATTCTTAACATAAATTTTTGCACCAATTTGGTTATGTCTTTTAGAGATTACTATGAAATTTCACATTTCATTACTATGAAAATTCCACATTTCATTGCACATGCAAATCGCGAGACCGCGACATGATAATTTTTATCCGATTCCGCCCATATATGGATTGTTATATATTTATGATAATGTACAGTGCATAACAAAAGATTATGTACATACATTACTCATTTATTTGCTGAAACTTGCTAATACCATTTCGGAGTATAAGAAAGAAATTTTGTATAAATAGGTATGAATTATCTTATAAATTTATATTTTATTATCTATCTAAAAACCTTTAATAAATTACCCTGGCTTAGTTATAATAAACAAAAAAAAGTTAAGAAAGCAATATTAAACGAGTACATAAGTATATATAGGTCGTGTTTTTATGGTTTGGTTTATAATATTTATTAAATTAAATAAATAATTAGTAATTTTATATCGTAAATAATCAGCATCAAAATCTGTGACGATTTAGACATGTCCGTCTGATGTTAACACTCGCACAGTTGTAGAACTTTTAAATTTTGGGATATCGAGCTGTAATTTTATATTCGCTATTTAAATTGGACAAAAAATTAGCTATAAAGTTGCAAATTGTTATATATATTTACAATTGATGTGCAAAAAATGAACGAGGTCGGACAATAGACACGATACTATTAGAGGGCGTAATCATTTACCTGCAACCACTCTGTCTACGTACATGGGGGGGATATTTAGAATTTGGCCTAAGCTGAATCCATATGGTATTTAAAAACTCTCCCCAAATAATGCAAATAATAATAAGTATTTTTAAGAAAATACCTAATATTCTATGACAAAAGTTGGTAAAATATAGTTAATTAGATTAATAATTGGGTGCTTCAAATTTTTTACATCGCGTTTACTGGTGCAACTAAATTAATTATAAATTGTCCACAAATTGTAGAACTAAGTGCTGAAGGATATTAAATAGTTATCTATATATTTGTTTATAACATTTACACTTGTCTACTGGAATATGTGACGCATCCATACTTTTACTCAGACTAGGGCGGCAAATGTGAGACCCCCTTATTGAAATATCGAGTAGGTGTCGATGAAAAATCTTATTTTTTTTAAATGTCTCATTTCTATCATCATGATGTAGAAGTATATTAGTTTGTCACATACGGAGTGAGGCGTGAAAAATGTGTACATTATTACTCAGAATTGACTTCTAAGTCGATTTATGCCTTCTGCATGTCCATATGTGCACCTGACTGACAATAACATGATTGAAATCTTAATATTGAAATATTGAAATTTTAAACTAAATTTTGGTACAGGCAATTTTTGAATGAGTGGAGATTTGGGATTAAAATAGATAAAATAAACATAAGCACGCCTATAATGAAGATAAATTTTTGCGCAACTATCATTCATTTGATATTTATTAAATGTCATAAAAAATACGATTTTTTTTATTCACCACACTTAATTTATACAACATAAAATTTTGTTTAAATATTTCCGAAAGCGCTCTATACATTACGTAAATTCATACAAACATAGGGAAAATCTAACTTTTTTCAACACATAAACAGAAAGACCAGGAAATGACATATTTAATAAATGTTTTTCTCTCTTGTAACGAGGTTTGTATTTCACAACCAAACAATCCGAACAGACAAATGGTTTAATTAACCCAGAATGTTATGCTGATTATTAATATATATGTCGTGTTGTAGTCTTTAAAAGTTCTGGTTATATCAAACGGCATATATACGAAACCTTTGACTTTTAGTCACAATATTCAGTAAGAAATTCAAACGAGACAACTGCAAAATTTTGCGGAAATAGCTGAATTTCTTAAATTCTTCATATATGTATGTATTCCAAAATGTTGACTAATGGCAATGTTATGTTATATTTTATGTCTTACAGAGTACATAACGATTTGAAACTACCAAATTAAAAGCGCGCTGTTATTGTGTGTTGTCATTCTATTTTTCAAATTTTTCTTAAAACAAATAAAAACATCAAAACAATATCGGCTCGTTTGTCAACTTAATATAACATAGAAAGGAAAACATAAAAATCCCATACCTTGATAACTCTTTGTTATTATCTCACTTAAGATGACAAGTAAGTATTTAGTAAAGATTGGATGTTTAATGTTTTGTTAATTAATGTACGTTATTCTATAACATGTTAAGTAAAAGATGTTTTTTATTATTATTTTTTTGACGTAACTATTTATATATTGTAGCTTCCCCCTCTATTGATAACATTATTTACATTAAGTGCTAACATCTTAAATCTATCCTAAAATTAAAGATGTTTGGCATTACGCATAACCTTAATAAGTTCGAACTTATTAATTGAATAAGACCAAATTGGCTCTTCGTATTAGATATATATATTGTACAATTGTGATTACTCACTCAATTATTGTTACATTACTGTGGGAATAATGATGCAAAATAACAGTCGGTTAAAGGAGGGTTTCTATTTATATTTCGCGATAGATATTATTAATTTAAAAAGTAATTAACATTTAACATGTTTGCATACCGTTGAACTAATTTTTGTGTGATTTTTTCGCCCCGGTTAAGCAGTAATTCTCAAATTACTGAGATATTCAATGCGAACAAATCTTTTTGGCCAAGGGTCAAATGTCTATGTATATAATATTAAAATGAGTGATCTGTGAATTTATAAAATCTGTTATGTTAGGTAGTTACTATAGTTATGTTTTATTTTTTGCTCTCCATACTGATAATAATTAACATACTGGAAATAGTTCCAAACGGAACACCAGACATCTAAAAACACAAAGATATACAAATTTTCAACATTTTTACCTTTAGACCGAAAGCATCGAATTTTAATCATAACCCCATTTATTCTGCACTTACCTATGTATGTTGAACAAGTAAAAAAGCTACATGTGGCTTTCTTCAGTGCTACTGCATTTTGCCCATTTTAAGGTAAATGTAATCAAAGATATAATTTTTTGCCATTAATAGAGAATGCTGGCCAGATTTGCTTTTCACGTGAAAGATTTCCATTTGTAAATGAAAGAATTTCTTATGAAAATTGGTCCACCCACCATTTTTTTTATACTAATTATATACTCGTGTACATCGGAATTTACTCAATTATCCCATAGTCTATGTTAAATTTTTTGCCAAGAACGGGGTGGATGATATTTCAGATTTGGCTTAAGCACAATTTTGTTTTTTTCCTTGTAGGTAATTAAAAACATTAAGCACAATTTTATTTGTGTAAAAATTATCTGATAAATGAATGGGTGTCTTTGCAAATGGCACCAGGCCATTATTCAAAAATACCGATTTAACTATTTTACACATCTTTTGGGATATGTAGGAATAATACATTCACATATGCACTCTGCTGCATATTAATTTAACCATTTACGACAAATAATTATAACCCGCATACTAGCTTATCATCTTTGAAATGTGGTCATGATTTCTGTAATTGTTTTAAAGGGTATCTCCGTCCACTTCGTTGTATTGTCGTTTGATTAAACTTTAGTCAAAAATTCATACTAAGTCTTTATGTAGATACAACCATAAGCTTTTAATAAATTTTATAACAATTTGTAAAACTAAATAATAAATTTAAAAAATTTAATTTTGTGTGGGTCTCCATTAAAACTTATAAGGGTGGTTTGATATAAACCGTATCATAGCGACGCATTAGCTAATGTTAAATAAAAAATTTGAATGATTTGATATTTTGTGGCAGGTACAAATTTGGATTTGATTTAAGGTTTTTGTTTATATTCACCTGTACGTTTTTCGAGTCAACAAAAATTCAATTTGCTAAATATATGTTAGTATTAATAAAGAAAGCTTTAGTAAAATACAAAAGTAGTACAACACATTTTACTTTTTTATGGTAGAAACCCACAATTACGAGAACTCAAAGAACATATGTGTACGATATAACATTTCAATTTGTTTTACAACCTCCACATAAGATGTGGGATATACTAAGTTTGCCAACAGCTAGAAGGAGATACAAAAACAATATTCTTGATCAGCAACTAGGTCGATTTACATATATATTTCTGCTTTTGGCACTCTCACGGTCGTAAATTTTGAAATGGTGAAATTTCGTGCGAACACTTCTAGTATCCAAACCGATAAAAATCTATTTATCTGCCACTAAAAATGGCCTGGGAAGTTGAAGTTTGGTATACACATGGATAATTATCCAATCCGCCAATGTGCCAATAATGGAGCTGATCGGGTATCACTCACGCCAACAATTCACAAAAAGGCTTAAGGACTCGTAAGTTGACACATAGTACATACACCATTAGAGAACATAATCATATACCTGCCACGCTAACCGCTTGTATGGGGATGTGGAAGGTACTTAAGATTTGATCTAAGCCAAATTTAGATTTTTTACTTGTGTGAATTTTAGGATGATTCCTTTATATACCAATTATTTATATTAAAATGAAATACATGTCTAACTAATAGTATAGTAATAATATATAAAAAATATATACTAGTGTATATATATAATAATTTTGTTACTTCACTTGAGACTACCAATCAGCACAAAGAATATAAACTTCAAAATACGAGTTGATTTAGACATTTCCGTCCATGGTCTAAAATAGGCTTTATAGATTTTCACACGCCTTTTTAATTTGAGAAGATGTTTAAAATAAGTACAATTAATTAAATTTGAAATACAAAATTCTACTTGCAAAGGTTAGGAAAAAAATAATTTGTTGTGACCAAAGGAAATTGGTCATGTTAAATAATTATATTTAGTTACATGGCAGTCATTGTCGTATTTTACCTCTAATGACTGTTGTCCTTTTTTTTTTTAGCATTATGTATATAATTCTCTCCCTTACCAAGCTAATGTTGTTTTGTATCATACCTTAAAATTTCCTGTTGGTTTTTTATTGTTTAGAATTTTTAATGATCAATTTAGTTGGAGCATTTTGATTGGCTATTCCTGTGTTAACACGCTATTAGTTCTTATGCCTGATTTTATTGTCTAGCCTGCCGCTGTCTCATAGTGCTCGCTATTATTGATTTTAGGCTAGAGATTTCCTAGATAGGTGGATTATTCTAGCTGTCGTTAGACCGTTTGTGATTGGACAATTTATGTTTAAACATCTGGTTAAAGCATAGGATCCACCTTTTTAAATGTCTTGGTCAATTCGTGTGCAATATTGCACCCGCTAAACGACTTTTTTTCATAAATACCTCCGTCTCCAAAAATAAATTGTTAGTCACTTATATTCATTTGCAGTACACAGTTAATAGTTAAAGAATTCTTGTATCTATCCTATACATTCTAAAAAAATTAAATATGTAATAAATAAAATTAACAATGTAAAACAGATTGTGATAGTATCAATATTTATCCAAACGTTGAATATAAAATTGTACAACTGAAACAACTGAAGTCGATATAAAAAATTACAATTGTGTAAAAATATCTCACCTTTTCGGTGCGGAATTTTCCGTTTACTTTTCCAAATTTATATATATTGTACACATTAATATGAATTTATTATTTGAAGAATTCTGCTTTTAATAAAGTCTAGAATTTTTTAAAATCTGATTTTTATACATTATTTTTAAATCAATATACAAAAGAAGGGAGAACACCAGTGCTGGCAGTACCATTTATACAATAAATATATGATAGAACTCCGCAGATTCTGTAGAAGCTTATATGGTTAATGAGGTCTTTATGTTTTCTGATTATTAAATTATACAAAAGTATCGAGGGTATGCAGATACATACTTACTTTATTAGCAAAGATACAATCCAAAAGTTTTAACAGAGTTCTCACAAATTATTTATAAGAATAAAATTGGAAATATATTGCATTTATTTATTTGCAAATTTAACTCACCGTTATTGATTAAGTATATTCGTACCAAAATTCAACTATAAATCTATTTTTAACAAACTAAACTGTTACAACGCCTTAAAAGTTTTACCTGGATTAGTCACGCTGTTGAGTGGATTCTATTATTATATATCTTTTTTATGCGGAGGGTATAATAAAATAAAATTCAAAGTAAATCTCAGGGAAAAAACATCAATTAAAAATATAGGCTGTGCCAGTATATCCCTGAATCACATAGAATACGTTTCCTGATATTGCAAAAGGAATGACAAATTTAGAAAAAGAAAAGAAGAAAAAGCATCTTTCGTTTACAAATGTTTTATCAATTGGAGGCGTATCCACACTAATATAATTACAAAGTTCAAATGTAATAAATGTATTTATATAAACTATATCTATAGATGTACTGAAAAAGGAAGGTATAGATGTGCTCAAATTTTATCTACAAAAAACCGTTAAAAAGGACGTCATTGCACATGTGATACGCTTTTGTTAGATATAAATAATAACAGTTTGGGCTAAGTGAAATGTAGTTAAGTTACTTGTTATATGTATCTTTCATTAAAAAAACATAAACTATTAGTGATATTTATTTTCGCTCTTATTTCTATTGATTTACTTACAGAAAGAATGAAAAGTAAGCGGGACAGTCATGATGACGGTGGTGCACACGCCGATAAACGTAGTCGTCGCAATGATGATCAAGTACGGGTTTTAATACCCAGCAATGTAAGTGTATTTGCGTATGTATACATATCACTAAATATTGTGCAGGATTTCAAAAACGTAATTTTTTTAATTAATGTGCTGTAAATAACACTCGGCAATAGCCATGGTAAAGTCACAAAATATTTGTAAACAGATTTTTTCTCTTCATAATCTCTAGTTTTTGTTCTCTGGATATTTGAACTTTTCGATGAAGCCTTTCTCACACCAAAACATCATCTACATCTGGTCTTATTTTTTCTGTCTTATATAATTTTTGAGAACCTTATAAAATTACCTCTCAATGATATAGAACACTACATCCTTTGTACCCTGATAAAGAATTTATTCAGGATAAATTGATTTAATTCAATATTTTTGTTTAAATTAAAAATGGATAAATGTAATTAACGTATATTTTCTATTATAGATTGCTGGCGCTATTATTGGCAAAGGTGGTCAGCATATACAAAAAATGCGTACTCAGGTATTAAAGGTTTTTGATTTTCAAATTCAATATTTCTATTAGAGACTTATAGAATGCATAAGTATATCACAATATATATAGTAATGGTAATGTGACGAGATATTATTCCGTATATATCACACTTTCCCCCAGAACTATTCTTATACTTAGAATAAAAATGTTAGTGATTTTTGACAATATTTTATGACTAACTTTTAAAACTTTTATTTTTGATAGGTTTGTTTTTCCTGTGTTGTACATTTTTATAATAATAGATAACATTCTACAATAACGCTTTTTTCATCAATATTTATATAAAATGCAAAAGAGTTAAGGTTGCCATTAATACCATGCTAATCTTTAATTTGTGTTGACGGCCATACCTTAGCATTTAATACAGTGGGGTCCATATTTTATACTTATTTTATAAGTGCTTGAATAATTTATAAATAGTAGACGCAACAACTCTATAGTAATGAATTTATTAACCATTAATTGATGAACATTTTCTCTTCTCTCTCTCTCTCGCTCTGTCTCCTGCTGGTGCACCTCTTAATCAAAATAAACAACTAATGACCAATTATAATCCCATTGCAACAATTAAATCTCCGTCTCGTACCCTTTATACCAACATAAATATCAATATGACCATAATGTGACCGTCAATTGCAACATTGTAAAATATGTGCGGTTTACTTGTAAAAATGACCAAAAATATGGCAACAACCAAATTCTATCCAAATTAATCTCTGCCGGTTACCATATCTTTTGTGCGCCTCTTTTTCGATTACAAAATAAAAACAATATAATGAATCCAAAAAATCATCGACCAACCATCATCACCTTCATCGGCAACATCTATAAATGGCCTGTCTAAAACGATTGCTCGATTGAATGTATAAATTAAAATCACTACCCGAAAAATTATGCATATACTTCGAGTAACTGCTCATTTGCTCGAATGCACACCCGCCTGCTTGCCTGACCGATTGTATATGCGAATGTAACTGCCTGCTTGACCACATCTGTGTTTGAATACACTAAAACACACTTGAATTAAACTGCGTACCTTTGAGTCTGGATAAATTTTATATAACCCTGGATGGTAACTGACCAAAAAATCTACATGTTTAAACCATGAAACTATCTGTTATCTAATCTATCATCACCACCACCACCACCACCACACCACCTTAACTTTGCAGTACAAGGCGACTGTCTCAGTCGACGATTCCCAAGGTCCTGAACGGTAAAGATTATTCTCAAATACCTTTTTTAATATAAATATTTACTCTATATATATATATATGTACAAATGAGTATTTATATATATATATATAAATGCAATATTATACTTTTACTCTAGAAATCCACAGCTCAAATTATCATATTTTGTTCAAGCTAGGACGTTTTCATAAATTTTCGGTTAGGTTTTCAATTATGAAACCTTCTCTAAAAACATTTTACTTTCTTTAAATTGTAGTTGTACTATTTTAAATTCTAAATACTTTGCAATGATTCAACGATTATTTAAGCCCTGAAGAAGAGGCTACGCTTGGATAAAACGCAATATGTAAATAGAAGTTTCGCATATGATTGTAGTTTACAAATATTCCACATAATTTCAAAACATGTAGCTTAGACTGGATTTTAATCAAATTAAATATTTTTTGAACGTTTCCATGCCCTAACGACCATCCATTTTAGTTTATTAAACACCGAAAATAAATTTTTAAAGTAACATCTATAATTATAATTACTAGTGCCGGGCTTTTTTTTAAAAACAGGCTGTATCACTTTTATTACGCTCATTACTATCATTTTGTTGTGTCCTTTTTGCATTTATTTTTCTGACATTTTCAGTGAAATTTTAATAGAAAAGTTGTAAAATTGAAAAGTGATAATGAGGCAATTATCATATGTTCTCTTTTAAATTAAGTTGAAATTTAGAAAAATACAAATTTAAGTTGGAAAATGACATACATTTAATTTGGGAAAAGTACAATTTAATTAGAAAAATCCTAATTTTGCTTCGTTTATTTTAAATATCTCTTAATACCACACACTACTTAATTTTACAATTCCATAATTTGTTTGAGGGCAGCTGTCTTTGTACAAAATTCCACAGAAATACCTAGCTCTGTACCCTTGCGCACAATATTACGTGGAGAGATAACAGACGAACATACTTAAATAGATTTAAAAAGTGACTCTAGCAAACGTTATAATGTATCGTGGGTTTAATATTTTAGAAATCATTACTTCTATATTACATATGTGGTATAAGGGTTATGATAAAAAAATAACAATATTAACTATTTGTTGTTTAAGCTCAATATTCATATGTATGTAAGGACTTTGTTACAGGTTTTCGAGTCGAACATGCTTTAGTTACTTTCATTTTTACTTGCATACAAATTAAATTTAGACTTTTCCAATTTAAACTTGAAAATGGTGTAATTTATTTATATATCCAACACCCCCAAGTTTGTCGAAACGCTTACAATATAAGCAACAAAGTACATATATTTTGGATTAATATATAAAATTGAAGCGATGTGACAATGTCTGTCTTTATGGGAAGTTTCCTTGGCTAAAATTAAGATTGATTTCAAACTTAGCAATAATATTGGTAGTCTCGTTATGCTGGTTGCTATTACAATATTGCCAAGGTCACGTCCTCCATGAAACAAAAGCTGAAAAAAGAACAAGTAGTAGTTTAAGCAAATAATAAAAGTACAGAACATAGATTGATGACTTTAATTGGTGGGTATTCAAGATTTGGCTTAAGCCGAATGGCCTTTTTGCTTTTTTAATGCTCCCAATTTTATCGTTAAATTTTTTTCTTATTTATATTTATTTAGCACTATATTAATATCAGCCGATTTAGAATCAACTCTACAAATTATTACAGAAATGTTAAAATACTACGAGGAGGTAGGTTTAAATTTTAATAGCGTCTGGTAAATATTAATTATAATTTCGTTTATATTCATCCAGCGCGATGATGAGTATGATGTTCGTATTTTGATTCATCAAAGTTTGGCTGGTTGTATAATTGGCAAAGGTGGTCAGAAGATTAAGGAAATACGTGACGTAAGTAAAATAGTTAATATTTAATTATTAAAAAAACTCCATTGTGCGCGTAATCGTAACGAAATCTAATGATAAGTAAAATTCTCAAGTCACGTTTCCTTCTAATTAAATGAGATTATTAAAAATGGAATATACCTTTATACGTCGGTAAAAGGTGATCAATCCTGTAAAAAAAGATATAGTAATGCTCCCCAAGAAATATATTTACTAAATTTTTCGTAGTAAGTGAATGATATAACATTTTCCTCTAAATGACGAACCTCGTCGCATTCATGATATTTTCTCTTTGATTTCAAGAGTAACGTTTTTAGGATTCCATAAAGTATTGATCAGTATCGAATGTGAATCAATTTATCCACGTCTATCTGAATGAGTCCATCTGTAGTAAAAATTTTGTGCTCGTAAGAAGTGGGATATGAATTGATCAAAGTGAGTCATTTCCCATTTAAGACCACCAAGAAGGGGCTCGAGGCATTCCACAAAACTATTTGGATCAGCATCAAAATCTGAGTTGATCTACATAGATATGAGCGAGTCCATTTATAGGTTCTGAACGCACGGACATGCTTTCATCTAAAATAAGGTTACACTGTAATTTTTCAGTGAAATTCCCTTTACATTTTTACAACAAAGAATAGAAACTATGTATTCTTTGCAGAAAAATTATTTTAGGTACCTACTTATATTTATATTGAAAAAAATGAAAAAAACAGCTGCCTTGTTCCCTAATATATTACACGATGAACTTTATTACCACTGCATATGTTAGTTTACCTAAAATTCAATTAACGCGGCCTTCGTTATGATATCCACTGAACCTTTATAACAAAGTAAAATTAAGTATTTAAATAATATATAGGAGAGCTATATTTTGCTTAGCCCAAATTTTAAGAACCCCCTACATTTATGCATTATATAAATATCAACTAATTGTGGCATGTTTGTTATCTAACCCCACCCATTTTTAGCACATTTATGGATAAGCCGATTATAAATATATTATAATTATAAAGTTTCTAAAAATGCATTCGAAATTTGAGTTCAATATATCAAAATAGACGTCAGTGATTCTAATCCGAATTGGGCACTCGTATCCTTTAGGAATAGGGTATAATGACGAAAGAAAATGTTTTATATATATTATAATGGGAATGCTGTATAAACAGAAAACGGTGCGCTTTCTACCCTTATTCTAAACAAACAGATTGAGACGCACCTTTACTATAAGTTGAAACATATTGTCAATATATTATATAATAATAATCATTTATTAATAGTGCGCATGCGTGTATGATATGGACATGTATTCTCTTTTTGAATTAATGCAGTGGGGGGAACGCACTAAAAATGAAATAATTTACAGGGGCATATGCTATCACAAGTACTTCGAAGCAGTTGTATTTTGATACTCCACATGAATCATATTATACATAATATGGAGCTAAAAATTTGAAAGATTATAAGTCATATATTATTCAATTAGATCAGGAAACTAAAATTCATAATTTCTATCATGACAACTTTAAATAGAGATATAGCTAGTTATATATTCGAATATTTTACAAAGTTTAATTTTTAAGAAATTTAATTACGATTAGCAACAGCTGTTATTTTAACAAAAGCAATGACTTATCAAATATAAAATTATCACCTGTTAAATATTTTGCTAAGTTCATCATTACTTGTGATATTCAAAAAATGTAAAGGATGTCTGCAAAAAACACACAAAGTACCACCTGACGTAGCAAACCCAATGTTAGTTAGTAAAATAAAAAATTATATGTGGCTTAAACCATGTCTTGAATGTCCTCCATATTTATACGATAGGTGTAAAATATGTATATTTGCCTGTTGATATAGATACAAATATATATAATTGATAAAATTTGTCAATGGCTATGCTCCTCTTTATAAAGCACTTCTTACCAAGTGGCTTATATGATATATATAAATTGTGGAACTGAATAGAGTATTAAAAGGTCGAACCGACTATTATATTTTTACTGGTTTTTCATTAAAATTTACAAAAAAAAACTCTATGTAGGAAATAAATGTACACATTGTGTTTTTTTTTTTCCTCCTTCCCTCTCTCTATTGTTGTAAATTCTCTTTTTATAAAGGCGCATAACCATTTATGTTATTCAACCACAGTACCGGTTTGTATTGGAATAGGATCCACAACTTCTAAAGTGACATCACGTTTTTCATTTAAATTACAAAACTGTCTGAGTATATGTTAAAAGAGCATTTTCTTTTCTACTCTCACTTGATTTAAGCTGCAGTAATAATATTTTATGCCCCTTCTGCTGCTGACATCTGCTGTAAAAATCCTTTTTATTTTACTTCTTCGTTATATACGCTTTAAAATTTTTCAACGTCCTATCAGTTCTCTATAAACTTCTGAGAGTATACATACTTTTATGTTCCGTAAAGATAAATAACATATGCACGCGTAGAATTTAAAAAATAAAATTTTAAATTGGAATAAAAAACAGGAAAAAATTTCGTCATTATCAAACCTTAAAAGTGTTCATGGGAATACTGAAAATACCGATAAAGTATACCAATTTTAAAGCCTTCGTGGCCTTAAATATATACACAGCGCTATTACTACAGTCATAACTATTGTAATGCTGTAGAGAAATGTCAAATAAGGGTAAGAATTAAGTGTACTACTAAGAAGTGGCAACACTTCTTTATGTTGAATAATAAATATTCCACATTAGTAATAAAAATATTCGCTCTCATTCTATTTCTAACTCTTAAAGATGTCCGTCATAATATCGGAATATGCTTTAATATAACTATAAATGCATGCACACGAATATCTTCGTACATCGTACGCTCTCGCCATTGTTGTCTAATAATTGAATTCAAAATACTTACCTAAATATATTTATAGTTGAAAAGTATGTAATATTGTTAGAAATCGTGTAATTTTATTACTAACACGCTTCCAATTCATATTTTAAAAATATATGTATATGTATAATAGGCTCATTCATTGAACTTTGCGTACTTCTTAAATAAATTATAAAATTTATTTGTTAGATATGCATTTCATTGCACCACCCTGTGTAAAGGGTATATTAAGTTTGTGCGAATGTTTGTGACTCCTAAACGGCAAACGCCACACCCACCTTCAGTTATACCGATCGATTCAGAATCAAAATCTGAAAAAAAATTAAATTGAATATCATAAGTGGTGTAGGGTATTTGATTGTCGGGCTTGACCGACTATAATATTTTGACTTGTTTAGCAATAGTTAGGTATAAAATTTCTCAGAATATGTATCATAGGAAAGTATGCATGCCGAGCGATGGTGGTGTAGGTATAAGAAAAAAAATTGTTTTTTTTTTTCTATGTTTCTGCTGAGTATTATTATCTCAAATATAAGTATATTAACTTGTTTATAAGTTAACCTATATAGATTCCAAAAATAATAAAGTTCAATCAACTAACAAACCGTAAATTGTTTCTTATATAGAAATACATATAGATTTGTTTTGTGCAATTTTTGTATATGTAGTAAATATTTAATGCATCATAATATGAGTAATTACACCCACCCCATAAATTAAGAGTACAAACTGGAATTAAAGAGCCTGTGAAGTTTGTGCAGATGTTTATAACTAAATATAATACTTAACAAGTTGTTGTTTAGAAAATTGAAAAGAAAAAGTAAAAACAGTAAAGTACTTAAATTATTTTCAGAACATTGGCTGCCGCATTTTGAAAGTTTTTTCCAATGTGGCTCCCCAAAGTACAGATCGGGTGGTACAAACCGTAGGCAAGAAGACTCAAGTTGTAGACGCCATTCGTGATGTGATAACTTTGACCCGTGAGACGCCCATTAAAGGACCTATACACAATTATGATCCTCTCAATTATGATCGCATGTACGCCGACGAATACGGTGGCTATGGTAATGTACCGGGTAGTAGTCGTCCTTCCAGAGATAATGGTCGCCGCGGAGATCGCGGTGGTGGAGGTTTCGATCGCAATCGCAGTGATCGTAGCCGTAGTGGTGGACGTCGTGACAATCCGTTTATAAATCCATGGGCTGATGATGGCGGCTTTAATGGTAGTGGAGGGGGTTTTGGTGGTAATAGTTTTGGAAGCGGGGGCTTTGGTTCCGGAAATTTTGGTGGAAATGGTGGAGGTTTTGGTGGCCCTATGGGTGGTAATTTTGGAGGAGGTTTTGGCAATCAAGTAGGCATGAACAGCTTTGGTAGCAATGGTTTTGGAGGACCTAATAGTCTGGGTGGAGGTTTCGGTGGATCCAGCAGTCAGGGAAATTTCGGTGCAGGTAATTCAGGCTTTGGCGGTCCCAACAGTATGGTAAATAGTATGGCTGGCAGTTCTAGTGTTGGCAATAGTGGAAACTTTGGTTCTAGTACTGGCGCAAATGGCCCTTTAACAGGAAATTTACCAGAGGGTCACGATCCGAAAAACAGTACGCAAGTTTCTATACCCAAAGACGTAAGTACACAAATATTAAAAATTTTATTACAATGAATGATTATTCTTAATGATATTTACTCATGCTTCACAATAGTTGGCCGGTGCTATAATTGGTAAGGGTGGAGGTCGCATACGCCGCATCCGCAATGAATCTGGTGCTTATATTACAATCGACGAACCTTTACCTGGTTCATCAGATCGCATTATTACCATCTCTGGTAATCCGAAACAAATACAAATGGCCCAATATTTACTGCAACAGAGGTTGGTGTCGCATAAGCCTTAAAAATCCCAAGTATGCACATTTCTCGTTTTTCAAATACATACATATTTGTAAAGTTTTTAAATCAATACAAACCAAATTAAAGTTTTAAAACGGTAATAAGATGCGTTTAACATGTATATATATATGCAAATATGTCAACGTAAATTAACAGAAATTAAGTATTAAATTGAAAATAGTTAGAGTCAACATTATATAGCAAACAAGTAAAAAAGCAATATTTGGACGAAACCAAATCTTGAATACCCATCATCTAATGAGTAAATACATCAATAAATCTTTCCTACTTTAAACGTAAATCCGATAATATTCTTTGAAAAATTGCTCCCTTTTCAGTTTTTTTGCACTGTGGACCGATTTTGCCCAATTTTAATATCAACCTGCATACGAAAAGTCAACACTTCTGTAAAATTTGAAATCGATATTTCCATTTTTGTTACCAGGAGCATTATTACCACAGCGCAAACACAGGCACGAAATAGACAGTCTGTCTGTCTCCGACTCAATCCGTCTAGATGTTGCAAACCTTTTCCAAAACCACATAAATATGATTGTATATGAATAAATTTGACTTTTATATATATAACATTATTATAGTTATGTGCTACGTGGTCGATTTTAACTAATATAAATAGCGTTCTATGTGCAGAAACTAGAAGTGTCTGTACAATATTTCAGCTCAATATCTCAAAATTTACGATCGTCAGAGCGCCAACAAGAAATGGACACACGTAGAAAGAACTAATATAACCACATGTATATAATATTATGTTGATGATACATAGTCTTTAAGCAGTGTTATCGATGGTGCAGTTGCATAGCTATTGTGGTGGTGTTTATTCACATTATACATGAAAATAAGTTTATTGTACACACACTAATACTCTTTGTATGGAAGACTAGTGATTTTGTTGTTTAGGCATTTGTAATAACAATAAATCTCTTGTCTTCTTACAATGTGTATTATTAGCTGCATTTGAATTTTAAGAGTTTAGTTTTATTTATGTAAAATAAATATCATTTTGCGTTATAATAATAAAAAATATTACTACGATGAAGTCATGTACTTGTTTTGCACATAAAGAATAAAATATTTTACACTTCTTAATTTATATAAACGCAGAGTACATGAAAGATTTGGTGCAATTCGAGTACATAGCTTTATACTTGTACTCATAATACGAATATTGAATGTATTAATAAAAGTACTAATCCTAAACCATTTAATTTTTTATTTTACAGCGTTCATTAGAATTAAAGACGGAATATTTAAGTGTACTTTCTTTCTACGAATATGTGGTGAATGAAAAGCCGAAGGCAACGACTGTTAATTAAGCATCTTCTCTGCATATATTTTAGAAGGAATGCTTCAATTTGTCTTATTAAGATACAAATTTTAAGGAAATTTCAATTTATATTATTATTTTACTGTTTCTTAGTTTCTTTAAATGTCTAAACACATTTTTTCGTATACATTTTTAATAAGAAGCTTAAAATTAAAAATAAATATTTTGATTCTTCCTAAACTAAAGAATGAATAAGGCTTTATAAAAATTGTATACCCAACCAGATAATTAGACTTTATATCTGGTCTTTTACGTACCAGCCACTTTATACCGCTTGTAGGTTGCGGGTATGTATCATTTGTTAATTTTGTTTTAACAGCAGTGTATTTCCAAGTCGCAATAAGGTTATGTAATGTGAATCAACAATGAATACTCAGTTCATCTGGATAAGTCGCTCAATCCATATATCTGTGAGCAGATGATATATTGGAATTGAAACCTCAGTGCATTATAAATTGAAAAAGAAGATACGTTAAGGATTGTTTCAGTGTTACTCAGAAAATATAAAAGAAAAGGTAAAAAGGTGGAAATGTACATTATAAAGCTTGTAACATTAATGGTGAGTATTTAAGATTTAGCCTAAGCCAATTGTGGTATTTATACTTTAAAATTTTTTATTTATTTCATACAAAAAATCATAAGAGTTTTTCCTTGCAAACCCTAAACAGTTGATATGATATCAATATTGCCCCATCCATCCCACGTTATAACCTTCGGGTCATATTCGTTTTTCTTAACTCAAGTATCTTACAGATGAACGCAAAACTGCGCCCAGACACTTACCCCAATCGTTACGTTTGTGAGTAAGTGAGTCTTTTGTCAATTCACAATACAGTATTGCAGTTTTATAGTTGAAAAGTGGAGAATTGAAAGTAAACACGTCAAGTGTACAGTTTGAGAGAAGGGGGAAGGTATTTAAGGTTTTGCCTAGACTCTCTAAATATGGCTATTTTACTTGTTTCATTCTAACTTTATTATACAAGAAAATTTACTTTATTATGTTATATACCACACATCAATACAAATTAAAAATTACATTAACAGATTGTTTTAGGGACATTTTATTTATACTATGCTAACAAACATATTTTAGTTAACTCTGACTATATATATGTATAAAAATTAGTGCGAAAGAATTTCAAAAAAACAAATTTGTTACAAAATATTTAATATTAACTAGATAATTATTTTTAGGGTGGTTTTAATATATTTATTTATATATAAACTAATGTGGTATGAACATAAAATTTTTGTTTATTTATTGTAACTTAGCGCCTTTAAAAATATTCTTAGAAAATTATTTGTTTTTAATTCCAACAATGTCCGTGTTAATCAGTTACGTTTCGAAGAATTAATTAAATATTTACAACAATGGGTTAATAAATGTTTCTCGCCGGAACTAGTGCCAGAGCTGTGGTTGCTGTGATATTGGTGATTATGCTGACTGCCATGTGTGGTAGACCCCAATTCTCGGGTATAAATGTCCAATCCATACTGTCCCTCTTCAGGGAAACTAATAAAATTAACAGAAGTTTGACATTATTTATTGTTTCGGTTCAGTTGGAATACTTACGTTATTATAAAGGTCACAATATCGTCTATTACATTATGTGTAATATATTTGGATAGTTTCTTCTCTTCTATGCCATTTTTATGTAAAGTGGCCATAAAGTCGGTTAAAGGCCGTGACATACGAAACTGTAAGTCCAGGCTGCGTCCAGAAAATATTAAAGGGTCCTAAAAAATCAAAGTTCGGTTAAAAAATCAAATCAAACTTGCCCCATTTGTTTGGCCATTTTCTATTGCTTATGCGTAAAAAAATTTAGAAATTTGTTCTTTTTGCCTTTGTCATTAAATTACAACAAAAAAATCGTATGAGTGGTGCCACGCCCACTTACGTCGCTTGAAAGCTGAATTAATTTACAAGCTTTTACAAAAAGTTTGAACGAAATCGGTGCGGCCGTTTCCAAGTTATAAGACTTTAAAAAATATCTATAATCAAGATTTGCTTACTGAGCCTTTCTGGGCGCCTGGTATTTTGCTAACATTTAACATAACGACCACAAGAATGAAGGTGAATTTGCTTGGCTTATAACTAGAAAACTACTGCTCCGATTTTGGTCAATTTTTTTGCAAACATTTAGAAATTTCTCTAGTTTTTCAGGGATTGATAAATTAATGGGCGTGGCACTGCCCATTAATATTTCTCGTTTAATAACTAAATGGGTGGTGCCACGCCCACATAATATACTTCGCTTGAAAGCTGAATTAATTTACAAGCTTTTACAAAAAGTTTGAACGAAATCGATGCGGCCGTTTCTAAGTTATAAGGGTTTAAAAAATACGTTGAATCCATATTTACTTACTGAACATTCTGAGCGCCTGGTATTTTTCACACTTTTTGATATTTTTGTGATTTTTTAAACGACGACCACACACACACAAACAAAAATGAATGTGAATTTGCTTGGCTTATAACTAGAAAACTACTGCTCCGATTTTGGTCAAATTTTTTGCAAACATTTGGAAATTTCTCTAGTTTTTCAGGGATTGATAAATTAATGGGCGTGGCACTGCCCATTAATCATATTTCTCGTTTAATAACTAAATGGGTGGTGCCGCGCCCACATAATATACTTTGCTTGAAAGCTGAATTAATATACAAGCTTTTACAAAAAGTTTGAACGAAATCGGTGCGGCCGTTTCCAAGTTATAAGGGTTTAAAAAATACGTTGAATTCATATTTACTTAATCAGCATTCTGAGCGCCTGGTATTTTTCACACTTTTTGATATTTTTGTGTTTTTTTAAACGACGACCACACACACACAAACAAGAATGAATGTGAATTTGCTTGGCTTATAACTAGAAAACTACTGCTCCGATTTTGGTCAAATTTTTTGCAAACATTTGGAAATTTCTCTAGTGTTTCAGGGATTGATAAATTAATGGGCGTGGCACTGCCCATTAATCATATTTCTCGTTTAATAACTAAATGGGTGGTGCTGCGCCCACATAATATACTTTGCTTGAAAGCTGAATTAATATACAAGCTTTTACAAAAAGTTTGAACGAAATCGGTGCGCCCGTTTTCAAGTTATAAGGGTTTAAAAAATACGTTGAATTCATATTTACTTACTGAACATTCTGAGCGCCTGGTATTTTTCACACTTTTTGATATTTTTGTGATTTTTTAAACGACGACCACACACACACAAACAAAAATGAATGTGAATTTGCTTGGCTTATAACTAGAAAACTACTGCTCCGATTTTGGTCAATTTTTTTGCAAACATTTAGAAATTTCTCTAGTTTTTCAGGGATTGATAAATTAATGGGCGTGGCACTGCCCATTAATATTTCTCGTTTAATAACTAAATGGGTGGTGCCACGCCCACATAATATACTTCGCTTGAAAGCTGAATTAATTTACAAGCTTTTACAAAAAGTTTGAACGAAATCGATGCGGCCGTTTCCAAGTTATAAGGGTTTAAAAAATACGTTGAATCCATATTTACTTACTGAACATTCTGAGCGCCTGGTATTTTTCACACTTTTTGATATTTTTGTGATTTTTTAAACGACGACCACACACACACAAACAAAAATGAATGTGAATTTGCTTGGCTTATAACTAGAAAACTACTGCTCCGATTTTGGTCAAATTTTTTGCAAACATTTGGAAATTTCTCTAGTTTTTCAGGGATTGATAAATTAATGGGCGTGGCACTGCCCATTAATCATATTTCTCATTTAATAACTAAATGGGTGATGCCACGCCCACATAATATACTTTGCTTGAAAGCTGAATTAATTTACAAGCTTTTACAAAAAGTTTGAACGAAATCGATGCGGCCGTTTCCAAGTTATAAGGGTTTAAAAAATACGTTGAATCCATATTTACTTACTGAACATTCTGAGCGCCTGGTATTTTTCACACTTTTTGATATTTTTGTGATTTTTTAAACGACGACCACACACACACAAACAAAAATGAATGTGAATTTGCTTGGCTTATAACTAGAAAACTACTGCTCCGATTTTGGTCAAATTTTTTGCAAACATTTGGAAATTTCTCTAGTTTTTCGGGGATTGATAAATTAATGGGCGTGGCACTGCCCATTAATCATATTTCTCATTTAATAACTAAATGGGTGATGCCACGCCCACGTAATATACTTCGCTTGAATGCTGAATTAATTTACAAGCTTTTACAAAAAGTTTGAACGAAATCGGTGCGGCCGTTTTCAAGTTATAAGGGTTTGAAAAATACGTTGAATCCATATTTACTTACTGAACATTCTGAGTGCCTGGTATTTTTCACACTTTTTGATATTTTTGTGATTTTTGAAACGACGACCACACACACAAACAAAAATGAATGTGAATTTGCTTGGCTTATAACTAGAGAACTACTGCTCCGATTTTGGTCAAATTTTTTGCAAACATTTGGAAATTTCTCTAGTTTTTCAGGGATTGATAAATTAATGGGCGTGGCACTGCCCATTAATCATATTTCTCGTTTAATAACTAAATGGGTGGTGCTGCGCCCACATAATATACTTTGCTTGAAAGCTGAATTAATATACAAGCTTTTACAAAAAGTTTGAACGAAATCGGTGCGGCCGTTTTCAAGTTATAAGGGTCTAAAAAATACGTTGAATCCATATTTACTTACTGAGCATTCTGAGCGCCTGGTATTTTTCACACTTGATATTTTTGTGATTTTTTAAACGACGACCACACACACACAAACAAAAATGAATGTGAATTTGCTTGGCTTATAACTAGAAAACTACTGCTCCGATTTTGGTCAAATTTTTTGCAAACATTTGGAAATTTCTCTAGTTTTTCGGGGATTGATAAATTAATGGGCGTGGCACTGCCCATTAATCATATTTCTCATTTAATAACTAAATGGGTGATGCCACGCCCACGTAATATATTTCGCTTGAATGCTGAATTAATTTACAAGCTTTTACAAAAAGTTTGAACGAAATCGGTGCGGCCGTTTTCAAGTTATAAGGGTTTAAAAAATACGTTGAATCCATATTTACTTACTGAACATTCTGAGTGCCTGGTATTTTTCACACTTTTTGATATTTTTGTGATTTTTGAAACGACGACCACACACACAAACAAAAATGAATGTGAATTTGCTTGGCTTATAACTAGAGAACTACTGCTCCGATTTTGGTCAAATTTTTTGCAAACATTTGGAAATTTCTCTAGTTTTTCAGGGATTGATAAATTAATGGGCGTGGCACTGCCCATTAATCATATTTCTCGTTTAATAACTAAATGGGTGGTGCTGCGCCCACATAATATACTTTGCTTGAAAGCTGAATTAATATACAAGCTTTTACAAAAAGTTTGAACGAAATCGGTGCGGCCGTTTTCAAGTTATAAGGGTTTAAAAAATACGTTGAATCCATATTTACTTACTGAACATTCTGAGCGCCTGGTATTTTTCACACTTTTTGATATTTTTGTGATTTTTTAAACGACGACCACACACACACAAACAAAAATGAATGTGAATTTGCTTGGCTTATAACTAGAAAACTACTGCTCCGATTTTGGTCAAATTTTTTGCAAACATTTGGAAATTTCTCTAGTTTTTCGGGGATTGATAAATTAATGGGCGTGGCACTGCCCATTAATCATATTTCTCATTTAATAACTAAATGGGTGATGCCACGCCCACGTAATATACTTCGCTTGAATGCTGAATTAATTTACAAGCTTTTACAAAAAGTTTGAACGAAATCGGTGCGGCCGTTTTCAAGTTATAAGGGTTTGAAAAATACGTTGAATCCATATTTACTTACTGAACATTCTGAGTGCCTGGTATTTTTCACACTTTTTGATATTTTTGTGATTTTTGAAACGACGACCACACACACAAACAAAAATGAATGTGAATTTGCTTGGCTTATAACTAGAGAACTACTGCTCCGATTTTGGTCAAATTTTTTGCAAACATTTGGAAATTTCTCTAGTTTTTCAGGGATTGATAAATTAATGGGCGTGGCACTGCCCATTAATCATATTTCTCGTTTAATAACTAAATGGGTGGTGCTGCGCCCACATAATATACTTTGCTTGAAAGCTGAATTAATATACAAGCTTTTACAAAAAGTTTGAACGAAATCGGTGCGGCCGTTTTCAAGTTATAAGGGTCTAAAAAATACGTTGAATCCATATTTACTTACTCAGCATTCTGAGCGCCTGGTATTTTTCACACTTTTTGATATTTTTGTGATTTTTTAAACGACGACCACACACACACAAACAAAAATGAATGTGAATTTGCTTGGCTTATAACTAGAAAACTACTGCTCCGATTTTGGTCAAATTTTTTGCAAACATTTGGAAATTTCTCTAGTTTTTCGGGGATTGATAAATTAATGGGCGTGGCACTGCCCATTAATCATATTTCTCGTTTAATAACTAAATGGGTGGTGCTGCGCCCACATAATATACTTTGCTTGAAAGCTGAATTAATATACAAGCTTTTACAAAAAGTTTGAACGAAATCGGTGCGGCCGTTTTCAAGTTATAAGGGTTTAAAAAATACGTTGAATCCATATTTACTTACTGAACATTCTGAGTGCCTGGTATTTTTCACACTTTTTGATATTTTTGTGATTTTTGAAACGACGACCACACACACAAACAAAAATGAATGTGAATTTGCTTGGCTTATAACTAGAGAACTACTGCTCCGATTTTGGTCAAATTTTTTGCAAACATTTGGAAATTTCTCTAGTTTTTCAGGGATTGATAAATTAATGGGCGTGGCACTGCCCATTAATCATATTTCTCGTTTAATAACTAAATGGGTGGTGCTGCGCCCACATAATATACTTTGCTTGAAAGCTGAATTAATATACAAGCTTTTACAAAAAGTTTGAACGAAATCGGTGCGGCCGTTTTCAAGTTATAAGGGTCTAAAAAATACGTTGAATCCATATTTACTTACTGAGCATTCTGAGCGCCTGGTATTTTTCACACTTGATATTTTTGTGATTTTTTAAACGACGACCACACACACACAAACAAAAATGAATGTGAATTTGCTTGGCTTATAACTAGAAAACTACTGCTCCGATTTTGGTCAAATTTTTTGCAAACATTTGGAAATTTCTCTAGTTTTTCGGGGATTGATAAATTAATGGGCGTGGCACTGCCCATTAGTTTGCGTTATGCTTTTTTTCTGATTGGATTATAAATATAAAAAACAGAAATACTTATTACCTGATGTGTGATAGGTATTAGGCCAAATAATCTTGTAGCTTTGGTAGGACCCCACTCACCGCTGGCACAATCTGGTAATGGTACCATTACTGTTTGCAATTCCTCACAACAAATCTGAAAAGAAAAGAAGTTTAAATATTATATAAAGCGTAGAGTACCCTTTTTTTAACCCACCCTAAATTTACACACTGATTTAAATTTCATAGGTTCACCAGTCAAATACTCTTGAGGAGTAACAGCGTTGGCAAAAATGTCTAAAAGAAAAGCACCCGAGCAAGGTGCGTGTACTCTAAAAGCCACTATATTACCAACTACGGATTGCATAACAAAACGTTTCAAAGATACCCCATCGTAGGAATCCTCATCACTATCATAAAATTTTAAATTATAATGGAAAATCAAACAACTTTGCATATCAGTAGGCATAGCGATGCGTACAGTGGCGGCTCCTAAAAAGGTTAAAAAATGAAATCTTTAAAATTGTTTCATATAATATGTGTCTAATTTACCTGTATCATCTGTAAACACTACGGCCCCGTAACCTTCATCTGCGAAATGTAAGCCATAACGAAAAAACAATGAACGTACAAAAGGTAAATTTTCAAATTCTCTTAAAGTTATAGGCCTCTTAAGTAATTGCCATTCTTCTTGCAGAGGGAAAAACTCATAAATAAATTCACGGGGATCAGTTAGAAAGTAGTGGTCATCATACTCATATCTGTATAGATTTAATTTTAAAAAAATACACATTTTTCTTGGAATTTAATATTCTCTATTACCTTAGGCTATCATTTTTACCTCTCCCTGTTTTTGGAGCTTCCTTGGCATTTACCAAATGGCGTGCGCCCCAATTACATTGTACAAAACGCCATGCCCCTGCTACATAGACCGCATTCCAAGAGTTACGAAACCTTGAATCTTGAAATTTTACGCCCGGTTGGTAACCTGCACTTTTTGAATAGCCTTTAATAACCACACAGTGCAATCCAGCATAACTGCATAAACGCTTGAATAAAACGTGATAGCTTTCGGTTCCGTATTTTATACCACGTAGTAAACCCATTGGTGTATCACCTCGTAAGTTTTCATCGAAATGCATGGCGTTTAGGTTTTTTACAGTTATCCATCGGAAGATAGTTCGCGCTTTTTCAATATCAGTTGTGCATCGTCCTACCAGTTGTCGCACTAAGTCGGTAAAAGTTTTTTGATCCTCTTGGGCCACCTTATACAGCAAGTAAAAATTTTATATTTGATTTCAGTAAAATTTTGAATATCTACCACATCATGCCCTAGAAGCATATATTTCAAAATAAAGGGCTCTGTAGGAAGGCTTTCTAAAAATGGTTCAAAACAACCATTTTCAATACGTCCGCCTTTGATCAAGATACGCGTTTATATCAAATTTTATTAAAGTATTGTAATTGTAACTTGTGATAAAACTTACATGGACAGGCGAAAATGGCTAATTCGATTCAGAATCAAATAAATTTCACCTCAATTTTTAAATTCTTGAGACCAAAAATTCGCACAAACACTCAGACATGCCATCTTTTGTGCAGGGTATGTAATAAATATAAAATATAATAAATACCCAGGTATACGGTTTCTCGTTTAAGGGTTAATATATGTTGTAAATATGTATTTAGTGAATTAAATGGTTACTTTTCTCACCGATATAGCTATGCGATCAATATCTTCAAATTCCATAGGGTCGGTATAAATCTGAAATTTGCTAACAGTTGGTGGTGAGGGAACGGGCGCCAACAAGGGATATTCTAAGTGAATGGTACCCTCATTAGTATCGTCATCCAGAAAGATACTCTCATTTTGCATATATTCCGAACGACGAGCACTTATCAACTCCAACATTTCACTTGATTGACGGTCGACTAGAGCGGCAGTTTCAAAACGTTCATGTTCAAGCATTTTACGTGTAATACTTTCCTTTTTTTTGCTTCGTCTCAAAGTCATATTTTTTTCTAGATCCTCCTTTTGTTGTTCATGCTTTAAAGTTAACAAGTTCTGCTCTTCATGGTTACGTCTTGAGGTGGCCAACTCTTTTTCGAATTTGTGCGTAAGTCGTTGCAATTCGCGTTCCCATTCATTTTCAAATTCCGATTGAATTTTTCGTTCTTCTTCCTCACGTTTACGGGCAAATTTACGGTACAAATCGTCTTCCTCTTTGCGGTGTTTCATCTCAAGACAAGCCTGCTCTTCGCGCGCCTAATTAAGAATAAAGACAATTTTAATGTAAATTTAGTAAATTATGTGTCTTTTTTTCGGAGCAGTTATGGACGCACTAATTATATGGTATGTACATATCAAATTTCAACTACATAAATCAATTTTGGTAACTGATAGATAAATTTGTATCGATAGAGGAATGACGAAATAGTACCCCCGCGAAAGAAATACATACTTTAGTATCTATTTACATTGTTATGTTGTGAAGCAATACATAACAGTTTAACAATGGAGTTGTTGTCCGTAATAACAAATTGTAGAAGATTCACATAACTTTTATTAATAACTACTAACCAATGTGTGCTCGTTTGTGTTTTGAATTCTCCGCTGTGGTAAAGTTTTGCTCTAATTAATTTTTATATCCAACATGATATGTGCGCAGTGTATACTAAGTTTGTACGGATATTTGTAATCTGAATTTATTTAGCTATGTACGTCCGTCTGCCTCTCTTAGAGACATCATTTTTAGATATTGAGCTTAAATTTTGTGCGGAGTTTTCTATTTTTTGAATGCAATTACCATCTTTTTGCCTTCCGTAATGCATACGCATTTTGTTCTAAGGAAATTTATATAGAAATAATAAATTCTACTTTGACATTTCGTTGCGAAATGCACTATACGTTTACGCGAATTCGGCCTGAGTCAAGTCTCTGATCGGGTAGTGAGTATAAAGTCTATAATCTTACAAATTACTTATTATTTTAAATAAATATTGTTAAAAATCAGTAATTTTTAACTTACCAAATAAAAATCTATGGGCTTTTCGCGTGCCTTATTGTAAGCTTTTTGTATTTCAGTTTGTTTTAAAGCATGAGCTATGTGTAAAGCACTAGCATCGAATCGACCATACTTATAATCGTAGTCATTGTTTGGGGGCGATGTTAAATCGCGATTACCACAACCATTTATCGTAGATTGGCGGACCCCGAAATTCCCTTAAAAAAAGTTATAGTATGATTTATTAGTGTACAATTATAACAATAAAAATTTTTGTGTACCATCCATTTCAGTGCGAGTGCCACGAATCTGTTCATTAACAAATTTGTTTGTGCGGGGTACATTTAAAGCTTGACGGATGCCCACTGAGGTATTATCCAAATGACCTGGACCACTCTTTGGTACATGAGAATTACAATACACCTTAAGAAAAACCACATTTAAAAAAAATATTGACAACAATTATCTGCCATGATTTGCCATTTGAAATAATATTTTAAAAATTTATCTCTAATATAAATTTATCAAAAATTTTAAAATTGTTTTACATGTAGTGCTCTTTCCAAAATAACATTCATGAATATTTTAATAGTTTATATATAAACAATATTAAAATTACATCAATATTAAAATTTATCAGGAAAGGGACTGGTGTTAGAGTTTCACAATTGATATTTTGCGAATTCAGGAGAGTCTTCAGAAACCCTACAAAGTATATACACATATTCTTTATTTGGAAAATCTGAGTCAATTCAACGATGCCGTGTATCCCAAATTTCAATTTTTGCCTATTTCAAATTTCAATATTTTGTCTATTTGTAATACCCACGAATTACAAATAGACAGACATAACTAGATCGATTTAGAAATCAACGCTCATTGAGAATATATACGTTTATATACCTTTTTGGGTTTCCCCCTTTAAGTAAAAATATGAAAGAGACATTAAAGTAAAATATAATTTTAGAAGAAATTTACCATACTTACTTCTTTATCGTCCTGTTTGTGCTGATTATTATAATATGTTTTCAAAGTTAATTTAGTGCCGCAATGGACACATTTAAAGCATCCAGAATGAAAGAATGTAAAATCCTTTAATGGGCCAACGCGATCCACTTGATAAACTGTTTCTTTACAACGCAAACAAGTAGACTCGTAAAAATTTGGTCGATACATTATACTGGATAAATTATCCCACAATAAATAATTTTTAAGTTTTTGTTTTATTTTTATCTGATTATAATCAAGAATAGTTCCGCTCGGATCAAATATTATATACATATATAACATAACATGATTTGGCGGTTTCAACACAATTAGCAATTATTATAAACACCAGCTTAACACCTCACATTCTCTGTCGTTGCTATATATACTTTCCGAAAATGTACATAGTTCAGCACAATTTATGAATGAATTTAAATAAAAGGCAAGGTCAAATCTGGAATAATAAAATTTTTACAATATTTATACATACAATAATTAGAATTTAGGACATTGTTTTAATTATACCCTGCGCACTTGTGCCAAGAGTATATTAAGTTTGTGTGTATGTTTTTAACTCCTAAACGGCAAATGCCACACCCACCTTCAGTAATACGGATCGATTCAGAATCAAATCGATTTATTCAAGTTCGTTTATCCTTATATTTATCTATGTAAATTTGTGCGCAAGCTAAAGGTCGCATTTTTTGAGATATATCGATGAAATTTGATACAAGGACATGGTCAAGTCCGACCATTTAATAACCCACACAACTTGTACAGATTTAATTTTTATACTTATTAATTATATATATACTTTATGTGGTCTTCCTTCTGGATGTTGGAAACGGATTAGAAAACTGAAAATATCCTCATCACTAAGGTGGATTAAAATAATTATTTTAAAAATTATTTTTATACCAAAACCTTGATTATGTTTGAATATGAACACTTTGCAATATATGTAATGTTGTATGTAATTGTATTTTATTTAATATGATACTTATTTTTTATAATGGACATTCATTTATATTTTTATACCATCAACATTAGATGGGAGTACCCTAAGTTTGTTATTCCGTTTATAACACCTAGTATGAGACTTCGAGGACTGCACAAAGTACATATCCTTGACCATAATGAACGTTTGAGTCAATAATATACAGCCACGCGAGAACATATAAACGTCTGTTGTTTGCAATACTTACGACCGTACATTTGGCCCTACGCAAAATGTAATTATTTTTATTTGTTGTTTTTTGGTATTTTTACCAACGTTTAAGGCATAAAACGCCTATATTCAAATAATAATTTTTTATTTTACAGTAAGAGGGAAGCAACACGAAAGAATTTCACTTAAAAATTGAGTCAACGCCACGTTTATTGTCGATAAATCACTTTATTTTAACTCACTGGGAGTTTAGATATTTAAAACTCGGCTCAAGCTAAATATAAAATATACCTATTTTAATGCACATATAATGGTCTACTTCTTTTATTGCATAGGTCATAGACCTGCTAGTTCTGTATATATAATATATTATATAGTATATAAAAACATGTCTTAAAATTACATATGGCTTAGGATCTATGAGGTCTCCTTTTGGGTATTGCAAATGAAAAATCAAACTAGTCCAAGAAAGACGAACACAAAAAATAGATGACTATAAACTTTCTCTCTTATATGTATACATATAAACATACACGCAACACATCGAGAAAGTAAGTAGAAATAAACTTAAAAACAAATACAAGAACTCAATTTGGCTTAGGTCATATCTTAACTACCCTCCACATTGTGGACTTATGTGCTCTCTTTTAACCACTATTGTGCCCTCTTTTAACCACTATTGATAAATTTGTTACATTTCACCTCAACGATCGAAATCGGTAGTTTTTGAATATTTGGACCGTGGTTGTTTCTGAACCCATAAATAAAAAAAATAATAAAGTAGACAAAATCCACTGAGAACCATTTAAATATTTGGCAACAATTACTCAAAGTCTCAGAAAATACTGGTGCAAAAGGTGAACTTTTTTGGACATACTTATAAGCATTGTATCCCGCGATGTACAATAACAGGCGCGCCCACGACTAAATTTTGACCTTTGAGGTGGAATGCGCTTTAGAACACGCACCTGTATATGTACTACGCCCGTTGGTCACATTTGTACTACGTTTATAAGGTATTCTATATGTAGCCAAATTTAGCTTTTCTATTTCTTTTCTTTAAATTCATTTTTCAGAGAGTTCATACCCATAGTTAATCTATATTGCAATAAGGCGTGCATTATTTTGGAATTTAAAACATCCACACAAATTTAATGTACCCTTATCAAATGTATGGGGCAGTGCAATCAAAATAAGGATCACTAACAACACAAGTGCAAAATGTTGAGAATATTTTCAAAGAAACAAAACATACTGAAGTATGGTTGCACATATACACGCATTTTGGAACTACTCGCTGAATTGCGGTCTGTTACCGTATGAGTTTGATTACTAAACGATGATTTCACATTAAACATGAAAACTAGTTTTAAAAAGTGCTGCGAAGCTCTTCACTAAAAAATATTTGTATGGAACGTCGATTTTTTTAGGTAATATTTCTTGTTACCAAATTTTCCACATAACTGTGCTTTGTACAAGTACAAGTACATATGTATATAATATATAAATATGTAATTATACTATTCTATACAAATACGCATGCATACAGTATATATAGATGCTTTTTATATATATGCAAAACTTTAAATTCGGAAATATATCCACCTCTTTCTTATATACACACTATAACAGTATACAAGTCTTTTTTCCGCTTTAAAACTCTCGCATTCACGACGTTCAACTTGCAACTGTTTCGTGCTGGCAATTTTGCGGAGTGAAACTAAAAACTGAGTTCAGCCGGTTTTTCAGGCCATATTATGCATGTAGACTTTTACGTGTGTCTATCCATCTAATCTTACTCCACTTGTCAAGCGAAGCTTAGAGAGTGCTTAATTTTTATAACGGCTTAAGCTTCCACCTAAATATACCCGTATCTCTATATTTGATGCGTCTTTATATGAAATCATCATTCACTTTTTCGCAACATTGTTTACGTATTTTGTGACGCAAATTTTTAAGCTTCAAACTCTCTTAAATAGATACTAATTTTTATACTCTGTTCATCAAGTGAGGAGTATACCAAATTTCTCATTCGGTTTGAAAAAAATCTGAGTCGACATAATTATGTCTATGTATATGAAATGTTGAGGTCCCAAAATTTGATATATTGAGCTCAAAGTTGTTAGATAAATATTTATTAATGGATCCGTCACAATTTACCCTTTTACCATTGTGATCCTTGTCTTGAGATCTTGTCGAAAAATGGACATTTTTATTTGGTTTCTACTGAAATGTCATAGACATTCCAAGAAAGACGAAAAATGAATGAATGAAACTTGACACAATGGAATTAAGGTATCAGGTTTCATTGGATAATATAAAGAATTGTAAATTATAGTTTTGTACAATTAAAAAAATCCTATTTTACTCATAAAGTATACATATACTAGAGAAATTTAGATTAATTAATATTGTAGATTATTTTAATTAAATATATAATTTTTAATCCTTAACTCTATGTACATATTATACTAAATTAATTCTAGAAAAATATTGCTACAATTAAATAAATATAATTATTGCTCCCTTCAATTAGTTGGCGCATTCTCTATGGTCTTCATAATGTCGCATTCTCTACAGTGTTCAAATGTCGTTTAAATTCTCTATGTGAGGTGTTGTTGTATCCTGTGCAGTGTGTGGCAGGACGTAAGCCTTAGAGTTTTCGGAACCAAACAAATCAGATACATAATTAGCCTAAAAAATTAATAAATACAACTTAAAGATCACAAAAAAGATATTACAATATTCGAAAATATTAATAATTACAAAATATAAGTCTATTTTTTAAGGATATCCACTCGGGAGTAAATTTCTATAGGGTCGAACATAACCATTAATTATTATATTATTGTCGGGGCTAAAATCAAGGCTGTAATTTCGTATCTTTTGAAATTCTTAGAAACAATTGTACTTTCCTTCTGTCATGTACTGAGTTAATCTCTCAGAATGTACCTGTGATTTTGAGACAGTCACCCATATTTTAATAATATCTTTATATTAAGAATAAGAAGTAAATAGTAAACTAGAAGCGAAGAACCTTACGTGAAGACGTAGTCGGGTATTTGCCACGCCCACTGTTTGAATGTAAATATGTGGTGTTTAGGCCAAATCTAGTTTTCTTCTTAATAATTTCTTAAAGAATTTAAACTGTCTCTTCATTCCTCTAAATACCGAAATATTTTTATAACGTGGCTCACTCGTCATATCCAAACATATCTTATTGTATTATTAACATCAACGCAGACTATATATATATACGTCATAAAAATTTCACCACACACACTATTTAAAAGAAAATTGTCTCACTCGTTGTATCCTTTCCCTACTTTTTTATACATGTGTATAAAGATAAAGAGATTAAAATTAAGAAAATTATTTTTCTTTAATCATTTCAATGTTTTTATTAAATTTTTGATGATTTATATTATTCAAATCATAAATTTCTCAGTCAATTTTACATTGACCGTCAAGCCATACAGAATGCAGGTTAAACCATTTTTGAGGTACATAGTCGACCTAAAATAAACAATAAAATAATGAAAACATGTAATGCAATGTAATTTAAAAAAAAACATCTTAATCCAACCAAGTTAATCTTTTTTTTTATCTGAATACTGAATTTTTCATTACAAATGAAAATAATATTATTTACATATCTTCTTTATGTTACCCACAGGTCCTTTTTTAGATTTTAAATTATTTCTGCATTCTATACCTATTTATTCAACTTGGACCACATAATATCACTTATCACGTTATAAACTTTTTTTTTAATATTGATTACTGTAAAACAGTTTTCTCAAAATTAAAGACCCACTTGGATTGCCGAATCTGCAAAACGTTGTGTCTCAACTTTAACATGGTGGATATAAAATTATATACAATACATATTTATTATTGATGAAAATTCCTTGATATATTTACAATACCTATACATAGGGTTTATTACTAAAAATATATTTATTTTTTCACCCAACATCTTGTTGATATTGCACCCTGTCAAACATTTGTAATATCCATAAAACGATACAGATATAAGTATCATATCTGACTTTTTATATCAATTAATCATGATTATCCATGGTAAATACTGTGACAACATTTGAGGTATCGTTTTCAAACTTTGTGGAAATATTTGTAGTCAGAGTGTGCAAATTAGCATTAAAAATGGGCAAAATCAGTCCATATTGTAACAACATTTTAGTTACGATCTTAAAAGCTTACCACAACAACAGCAACTACTACACCTATCACAGAACCAGCCAACACATCTGACCAATGGTGCTTATAATCTGACACTCGACTTAAAGCTGTATACAAGGCACTCAATATAAAAAGGAATTGTAAAAGATGACGAAATAATTTGGAACTCTGACAGGTTATACGAGATTGTACGTAAATCTGCAAAAATACAAGTAAAAACAAGTATTATAGGCAGTTATACCATACCCTTTATACCTTACACCACTTTATTTCGAAATTTATGCTATAATTAGTTTATTTGTATGGAAAGGGGTCTAAAATGTTCAATTGCACAATGAATTATTAAACAAATTAACTTTTTTACAAAGTTTATATCTAATAATATTGGGAATTGCAAATTTTCATCAAGTATTAATTAAATAAATGTGCTAAGGGGTATTAAAAATTATCCAATTTAACAGCATGCTTTTAACCACTTAGAAATTACAAACATCCGAACCACTTAATATGTGGTTAAGTGGTTCGGATGTTTGTAGTATACGTGGTTTAGGATATAGAAATCTTAATCAAAAAACCTACCGCCAAGTACACCATTGTAAAAAAACTAAAACTGGAATGACCGCTTGGAAAAGATAAACGAGATTCTTTTAAAATACGTTCAGTAAACCCTGGATGACATTGAAAATCCGTGATATATATTCCTCGATACTCTATATCTGTACATGTGGCATTATTTTTCATAATAGGTTGGCAAACCTAAAACAATTTTAAAATAATTTATTATTTATTTATATTGAAAATTTTAATTTTAAAATAAGTAACAAGTATAAAAATTTCATTTGATTTATACAAAATTTTGCATACCCATCACCATAGGGCACGAAAATGAAATTATAATTGTAGATTACGTACATGGTCTTAGAGAATTTTTTATGAGATCTTGAACTCTTTAGATTATCGTGGTATATTTTCTAGTAGTCATAGATACTCATTTCTTTTTAAATATATCTTACTTAAATGTGTACACATATAATCCTCTCAGTACACATGTTACTAATTTTCAGTTTTTTTTTTTTTGTGGTTTTTGAGTAACCCAAAAACTCGTATAAAACAAAAAAAAACTCTTTTTACCTGTGGGCATCTTCTTCAATCAATTTTTCTCGTTTTTAATACCAATATGCACCCTATTACTATTAATTGTACTTTCAAGTTTGAAATCGATATTTTAATTTTTGCGACCGGAACAATGTTTAGCACAGACAGATAAACAGTCGGGCAGTCAGACATGACTTATCTATTCAGAAATTAATGCTATTCAAATATATATACTTGGGGGGTTTTGACAAAGGTTTTTTACTTACTGTTAAGAAATGAGGCCTTAAACGACCTATGGAATATTTGGTTATATCTGTAGTTAATTGAGAGACGGCAACTCCAAAACCGAAGACACCTGCTTTTTTATAAAATTCAATCACCCAATCGGTAACTTCGTAATTGAAGAACTCAAACCGACTGGTATTGTTACCATTCGAAATCATTTCGTCACGGCGACACCGCCTTAGCTCAACAATTAACATCTACGTAAAGAAGAAAATGTATGCAAGGTGTTTACTATTTTTCTAAAAAAATATTAAACAAGACAGTTCAAAATTCTTTCGCAAAGAAGACATATTTTAATAAATGCTTTTTGCCAATATAAATCTAAGGGCCACATAAACAAAGTGAATTTTCAACTTTTCTCTGAACCATTTTTTGAAAATATGAAATGTGTAAAACATGGGATACCAAAAAATATTATAAAAGATACTTTATTTGAAACATATGATGGGTTATTATATTTTCCGATAGCTAACGATATTTTGACAGTTAACTTTTTTGACTGTTTGATTATATTTTAATATTATTATAGAAAACCAGGGTATTTAAGTTAGTGTTTAAATATACAAAGCACATACACTCTGAACTATGTACTTACCACACTTAGGGGTAATACTAAGCCAACTAAATATAGCATCCAACTTTTAATTGTGGATTCTTTAAAGGGATGCATCAAAGACTCATCATCACAGAAGAAACCTCTCTTGTAGGGCTCGCCATATAAATATAACAATAGAATCGGTAAAGCCACTAACAAAAAATTAAAGAAATTATTACATTTATGTCTAACATATGCCTTGTATTGTTTAATATACTGTGGATAATATTGTATAAATGCACTGCTCAAACATTATTTTTCTGACTTGTCCAATTTATTATTTTTTTATAAATTTATTCTTTGTATTATTCGTTTTCCTCTGCCTGACTGTGGTAAACTTTCTGTCGGTTGCAAAAACAAAAATTTTAATTTTAAATTTTCTAGAAGTATTGTTAGTAGTTAAGTTTTCCCGCACAGGTTGATTGAAATAGTGCAAAATGGGTCAAAGATATGCTTTCAGTTCAAAAAGGTAAATTGTTAGTTTTTACTCAAAAATTATATCATATACATATTCGTATAAGATTGTGACTTTATTGACAAGGCGGACTATATGATTATTATATTACTACATACTTTATAATTGATTTAGCTTAGGTAAAGTTCTTAAAAAACAGGAATCCCTGGAAGAACATGACTGTTGGTCTGCAATGTGTAAGTCAATTTCCATATAAAATCACAAATTTGGTTCGGATTAATTAAGAAAATATTGATTGTATATAAATACACCTTTTGGTGTATTTTTAGTTGTAAAGTTGAAGTTGTGCAAACGACAAAATTTCTTCAATTTAGAAAAGTGAAACTGTGAAATAAATAAGACGTACATTTTTTACATATATATACTTATTATTAAATTGCAATGATTCATTCACTGTTACTTCTGTAAACCAACGATATTGTAAATATATTATGTTGTAGTTAATTTTTACCAGTAATTTTCGGAACTTCGGTTAGATAAATTTATGCAATTTTTCACCAAAAAAATTTTCAAAAGTTCATGAAATTTGAATAACGCCATATTTAGCGTCATAACCTATACGGTTAATTCATGTGAATATCTTTCCATTTATTTTTTTACTTACCACAGAGTAATATTAAAACATCTAATGATACACGATATAAAATACGCTTATTTGGGTCCATTGTTAAATCTCGAGCACTTGCTGTACAATTACTGTTTTAGTTTTAGTTAAGGATTAAGATACGAGTCAATATGACTTAAATTATTTTTATTATTGTTATTAACAGGTTTGAATCTAAATTTGTTTGTCCTTTGGTGTCGTCCAGGCAATTGTTATTCTATAATACACTATTTGTTTATACATGATTATTATAATTCGCTTTGTTGCGACAATATTTCTTAACTCTCACAGAGGTGCTATTTCGTTGGCAGATGATTCGCTACTCATGTACTAGCTATATTACAGAAAAATTGTTGAAATTAGTTCAGAGCTTAGAATGGTCTCCCTTTCTCTTTATTTCACTGCCAAATTATTAAAATATACTGTATTCAACATTGCACCAAAAAAAATTTCATTACATATTTTCCATTGCTGCAGTATAAACGTGTAACCCCTTGAAAAAGGTAAACAAATTAATCATACGTTTTATTGTTTTGATTGTAAATTTTATATAACTATGTAGCAAAGTTAACAATTGGCCAACTTTTTCCATTGTAACAGTATTTTATTCACGCATTGTGTACTATCTTACTTCAATATGTACAAACAACTGGCACTTCAGAGCAACAATACAATTAAGCTGCAGCCATATACTCTATAACTTAATCGTTGCAACTTTGTACGAAGTATTGTATATATGTGTTTACATACAGTCGAACTTATGGCTTGGTGCATCGCTGTAAATTGTTAGCCTATTTTTAATTTAGTGCAGCGCTGCATCGATGTTTTTTCAGAGCATATGTTTAGATACTAAAGCACTGTAAAATTTATATATAAATAAATACATGATTAATTTACGGGAAGTTTTCCCCTCGAACAGAACAATAGATATAAAAAAATTATACAATAGCGATGTTGAAAGTGTTCTTCCAATAATGAGACATATACAAAATCAAGTTCCCCGAACTAAATTTAATACATTTAGTTGTTAAATGTCCAGTCTTTGATATTGTGCAAAACCAAAAACACAAAGGGATAAGAAACTTAATGTAGCCTCCATCCTACGTAGATGGTATAATAATTCTCTCATCAAAAATTTCAACAGCACTGTGTCTGGGTATAAAAACCAATTATAAAATATTTGTTTCCCCTACAAAGTATATATAAGTTGAAGCAAATTTATCACAGTTAGGGGAAATTTATTTCAATTTACTTTAAATGGCTTATTATTACAAAAAATTAAACCTTACATTAAATAACTATGAAAATATTATGGTTGGTTCTTTCCGACTATTTCATATGCTATGCTACTAAGTTTCTCAATTTATGCTATAATTAATTTAGTTGTATCAGTCATGGTGTATCAGTATACGGGGAAAATGGTTCACAATTGGTGCACATTTAATTATTAAGCTGTTTATAATAATAAGTAAGAATATTAAATTTAGCTTATAAATAATCTTAAATACCCTCCACTGATTATCCTCTTTAACAACGCAAGTAATACTTATCAAGATCATATTCTATGCAAAATAAGGTTTTTTCTAAATTGTGAGCTTGTGCTCCATTCCACCTTGCACATTTTTGGAACATCGTTGGATGCCCCAATTATAAAAATATAAACTAAGAAATTATTATACCCTACATTATTTGTTTTCTCTTCAGTATTAAGTTTTATTCACATTTTATTATATTGATCGATTCAAAATCATGTGCAAAGGAATTTTTAAAAAGGTTACATGGTACTTTTTGAGTCTTATTGAAAAGTACAAAAATATCGTACTTATATACAAATAATTGAAAAATCACAAAAAGGAATAAAAGAAATAAAAACCTCAATGTATTACCATATATATAATTTGAAAGTTATTTTTCCGTGGTTTTTAATTATGCGTAAAACTTTATATACCCATACGAAGTGTTTCTTGATATAATTGAGTTGTCCTTGTACAAAAGTCGAGGTCGACCGCCGAGGTAGCCTGTGATTACAATGATCAACATCAGATTTCCTATCAGTTGGAATTTTTAAAACTTAATCACCGGAGAAATTAGAAACTACACTGATTTATTCAATAGTTTTTACAGTACGTTATGAAGTATGAAGTAACCAAGGTTAAAACGGTAAAAACAACACTAATTTAACAATAAAAAAATTTATCCATTTATTAACATTTTTTTATTAAAACAATTAATTTTTTTTAAATAATTTTAATTTTATTAATATTTTTTCTCTCCCTAGGAACATATTGAAGTGGATTTTTTTAAACTCTCTTTTTGATAACTTCGCTTGCGTGGTTACGTAGTCGTATAATGACTATTTCAATATTGGGCCAAAAAACCAAAATGTAATAAATAAATAAATAAGCGTATGAGGCGGTGAATTAATACGTATAAAACATCTGCACAGCTAACTAAAAATGAGCTATTCACCAATAACAAAATACAACTATCCACCTCCTTCAGTAGAACATAAAACGTTATTCATCATGAATAACCTCTCTGGAAAAAGCAACGTCCAAGAAACGAGTCCTTCTATACTTCAGGCCAGTACTTCAACTTCTAGTACTAAAGCGGAATTAAAATCAAGTTATGCGACACCACCGCTAACGTCAACACCATATTTCTCACCTAATTTTGCTTCAGACCAAAAGCAAAATTCTTTAAATACATATAATGAAAATGTTACATACATGGATTATTATTCTTACCCATATGCCGCAGCTCCAACACATTTAAATACAGTTCTCAATAGCGCTCAACACAATTATTGTACTTCAACCAAAAACTACAATAATTCTCAATGTAATAAAACTTACCATCATTATAGTGTCAATAGTGGACAACACGTCTCTCATTGTTGGAGAAGTAATTACTTCAGATCTTCTGAACTAGGAACAAATCATACGCGTAATACTGTTAAACACATAAAAATGACTAAATATGGCAGTAATGAAAGGGAGAAAAAGGAAGGAGACAAATTTTCAGCAGAACGCCTAACAAAACCTGAAACGGAACGTGAACGATTATTAAAAGATTGGCGGTCAAATTTCTGTGAAACACCGGAAGATATACATCGTAAATTAAACGAATTAGCTGAATTCAATGAAGAATCACGAGAAGTATGGATTCGATATTCCCCAGCTGAACCATACTACCGTAAAGCTGAAAGTACTAACAATGTTGTGAGTACAACACGTTTACAGGAATTGTGTAAAATTTTCGATCATAGCTTAGTTCAACGAGCGGTACGCATACGCGAAACGCTTCCACCATATAAAGCTCCACTACGCAAATCAAAGAGACGTTTATGTAAACATAAATTAGAAGTCTGTTCCACATCTGATAGTAGTTCCTCTGATAATGAGGGATTTAAAATTGAAGAGGACTATTCCATGGAAGAGCTTTCACGCAAACTCCAACATCCTTATCGTATACATCATGATTTATGGCACAATGATCCTGGAGAAATGAATGATGGACCACTGTGTAGGTGTTCGTCTAAGTCACGCAGGGTTGGTATTCGCCATGGGATTTATCCAGATGAAAAAAAGTATGCTAAATGCGATCCGCAGTCCAACAATGCTAATGTATTACACCATTATCGGATAACTATATCGCCTCCTACCAACTTTCTCACCAAAACTCCTACTATTATTAAACATGACAAGCACGAATTTCTTTTTGAAGGATTCTCCCTGTTATCGCACTTTCCTCTCGTAGACTTACCAACTTGTAAAGTGATACGCTTTAACATAGAGTATACAATACAATATGTAGCTGAAAAGATGCCAGAAAATTTCATTATACGAGAATTAGACTTATTTTGTAAGTAATTTCATTTTTAATTTCATTTACAATTATACTAATTTAATTTTGTGGTGTTATAGTCAAATATCTGTTTCATGAGTTACTTGAACTGGTGGACTTTTCACTACTGCCCAATTCCACTTTGGTTTCTAAGGAAACTAGTTGTCCAGCATTTCATTTTATGCCACGTTTTGTTCGAGACTTACCTGAAAACGGTAAGGAAGTATTGGCAATGTGTGAAGTACTTAAGTACCTATTAGACAATGCAAGTCCATTGGTGGATGAAAAACGTTTACATTGTCTTCATGAAATATCACGACATGATTGGCAAGATTATGTGGATGAATTTCGCGGTATGCTAGTAACCAAACCGGGCTACAAGCCTTGTTCAGTACGAGTGGATCAATTAGATCGGAACATTAGTGATTTGCCTGAGTGTCATGATTCTGAAAGCGGTCTCACACATCCGGTTATTGTACATTTCGGAATACGTCCACCGCAGCTTAGTTACGCTGGTAACCCTGAATACCAAAAAGCTTGGCGGGAATATGTAAAGTTTCGCCATTTAATGGCCAACATGTCAAAGCCATCATTCAAAGATAAACGCAAATTAGAAGAAAAGGAAGCACGACTTCAAGAAATGCGTACACAGGGGAGAATGAAACGCAACGTCACTGTTGCAGTGTGTTCAAAAGGTTACCACCGTACTGGTATTATGTGTGATATTGTTCAGCATGCTTTATTCATTCCCGTCCTGGCCGGGCACTTACGATTTCATAAGTCTCTTGATTTACTGGAGAAAACTATTAATTATAAATTCAAAAATCGGTAAGTGTACAAAGATCCACATGTTAAAATGTACCACATTAGTAAATACTGCTCTCCTCTTGTTCCTTTTTTTAAAGTTATCTACTTCAATTAGCTTTGACACATCCGTCATATAAAGAAAATTACGGAACAAATCCAGATCATGCCCGTAACTCTTTAACTAATTGTGGTATTCGACAACCGGAGTACGGAGATCGTAAAATTCATTACATGAATACGCGCAAGAGAGGCATAAACACTCTGATTAATATTATGTCAAGGTTTGGCAAAGAATACGAAACTATGTCCAATATTACGCACAATGAGCGGTTAGAGTTTTTGGGAGATGCAGTTGTAGAATTTCTCAGTTCTATTCATTTGTTCTTTATGTTCCCCGAGCTAGAGGAGGGTGGTTTAGCTACATATAGAGCTGCTATTGTACAGAATCAGCATTTGGCATTGCTGGCAAAAAAATTGCATTTGGAAGAATACATGTTGTACGCTCACGGTTCGGATTTGTGTCATGAACTAGAATTGCGTCATGCAATGGCCAATTGCTTTGAGGCTTTAATGGGTGCCTTGTTATTGGATGGTGGCATTACAGTCGCTGATGAAGTATTTATGAATGCCCTATTCATGGAAGATGATCAATTGCGTGATATTTGGAAAAATTATCCAGAACATCCTTTGCAAGAACAAGAACCTTTGGGTGATAGAGCTTACATAGCTTCGTATCCGGTATTGCAGGAATTAACAAAATTTGAAGACTCAATCGGTGTCACATTCAAACATATACGACTTCTCGCTAGAGCATTCACCGATCGATCAATTGGCTTTACCCATTTAACTCTTGGATCGAATCAGCGCCTAGAATTTCTCGGGGATACCGTTCTGCAATTGATATGTTCTGAATACTTGTACAGGCATTTTCCTGAACATCATGAAGGACATTTGTCTTTGTTACGCTCTTCTCTCGTTAACAATCGCACTCAGGCTGTCGTTTGCGATGACTTGGGCATGACTAAGTTTGCTGTATTTTCAAATCCTAAAGCTGAACTGAAGACGAAAGACCGAGCTGATCTTCTCGAAGCATTCTTGGGTTCACTCTATGTTGACAAGGGCCTGCTTTACTGTGAACAATTCTGCCATGTCTGTTTGTTTCCTCGATTACAAATATTCATTATGAATCAAGATTGGAATGATCCGAAATCGAAATTACAGCAATGTTGTCTAACATTGCGCACTATGGATGGAGGAGAACCGGACATTCCCATTTATAAAGTGATTGAGTCATCTGGGCCAACTAATACACGTGTATACACTGTGGCCGTATATTTTCGTAATAAACGCTTAGCTACTGCTACCGGATCATCAATACAACAAGCCGAAATGAATGCAGCCAAACAAGCTTTAGAAAATTCTAGAGATTTATTTCCACAATTAGACCATCAAAAACGGATCATTGCTAAGAGTATCAAAAGACAAACAGGCAGTGAATTAAAACTTGAAGCAGAAAGTTATCCAAAAGAATATAAAAAATCTATAATTACAAAACCTATGGAAGATGAGTCTCATTTGCCAAAACAATATCGACTTCGAGAAGACATTTCGAGTGACGAGCTGCCAGAAGATGAAAATGAAAACGACAGTACCAATCAAAAAGGTATTGATATTAACTTATTCATATATAAAGATGGAAAATGGTTATGTCATTTTTAGATTGCATAAATTATGAATTGTTCGATAATATTTCGTCCAGTTCCCGTCACCACATATCTTATAAACGGAAATACTCTTCCATCAAAGAACAACAACAATATTTGCAAACTGATAGTTCTTTTGAAAAACAACAACAACAACAACAACTAAATGTTTGTGAGAATGTAAGCAGCGATGAAACAGATTTTGAATCAACTTCACAATATTCAAATTCTTTGCAAAAGAGTTGCCTTAAAGGGCAGGAAGGAGAACCAAAATTGAGTTGGTCTTTTAATGATATAAAAGATCTTGTCGAAGACATTTCATCTTCATCTGATCTTGAGCCCGGAGAATTGTGCAATTAAGCAATTTAAGTAAGGAATATTGACTTCATTGCATTCGGTCTGCAAGTCGTTCTGTTATAACAACCTGGGAAAAATAATTAAAACAATTAAATTCCTTTTTATATAATACTAACATTCCAGACACAGCTTCTCCCGCGCGAAAAGCAAATTAATATAAATTAAATATCAAAACACGTCCCTGTTCTTTCCGAGATTATACAAGCTTTGGGGTATTCGCATACTTTAATAATATTTCGTATGCCCACTTTTTTTCATTTTACGAAAGATTTTAAATCAAGATATTTTTCTATTTTTTTTTTTTTTAAATATTCAGTGGTTTTTGCGTTAACTCAGTACATACTTTCAAATTACCAAATTACCACGTCTTTCATTTTTATTAAATAGATTATACATAACAAGTAAAAAAAATAATTTGGTTAAGAGCAAATCTTAAATACGTATCAACTTACTGAAGAAATTGTGAACGTGTGTTTTACGCTTATTTTTTATATAGATTGAAACGCTAATTATAAATACATAAATGTACCAAATTTCAACTTCGTAGTTCCAATTTTATGCTTCATAGATGTGAACAACAGTAGCACACGAACAGACGGAAATTCTAAGTCAACTTAGATTTTGATGCTGATCAAGAATATATACTTTTTAAGGTTTTGATGTTGCAAACAAAATTGCAAACTTAGTATAAAAACATATTGTATTGTCGAGTCCTGACTATTAATGTTGTGAAAAAGTGTATAAGTCTACATCATTAATAAAGCACATTTTTATTTTCAACGGTATAATTTTTTTCAATCAGTAAAATATTCAGTACGTTCAAACAAGTTGTACCCAAAATTTTAAATATTATAGAAATCAACGAATTAATAAAAAATATTTTTTTTTTTGATAAATCCGAATGTTAAGAATATGCTACTTAAGCATTCTTTGTAGATATATGGACTCTTCAGAACTGTTATTTAAATAAAGACAAAGTACGGTTAAAAAATCGGCCTTCATGGTTTAGAGCATTTTGTACGTCTTTAATATCAGGCAAACTTCCAATGTCACCCCGTGCGGCCAGTGAAACAGGATTAGCGAGTATACGTTTAGCTACTCGCTGAATATCAATTGCTGTTATTTTATCTAAATATTATTAATTATTAGCTCACAAATATGATATTTATTTTACCAATATTACCAATTTCGTGTATAAAATGTTCGGGACGCTTGCGGATACCCGTTGCCAATATTTGTCTACCAACATCCTCAAACACGACTGGCCTCGATTCTAAATTCATTAGAAGCATGGACTGCAGTTGAATTTTTGAACGACTTAACTCTTCACGGCCTGGATTGGAAGCCATATTCACCAATTCTTGGGTTATTACTTCAACCATGTGTTTGATATTGCTAGGAGGAGCACTAGCATGTATACAAAATAATCCCGTATCGATATAAGCATGATTGTACGCAGTGGCACTGTACATCCAGTGATGCCTATTCAAAACGTTGGTGTATAATCTGGAATACATGCCTTTACCTGGGCCACCAGCTGAAAACGATCCACCTCCCCCCATCATAATGTTGAGGACGCACAGAGCTACGAAATCAGGATCTTGGTGGGAGCAGCCTTCTACACCTATAACAATATGGGCCAATTCAGGCAAACCGGCTGCAGCATAAATAGGAATTTCACATTCTTCTTTACGTAAACCGCCAGTATATTGGGCAATGGACTGATCAACATCGTTAGCGCCGATACCCTGAATTTGATTATTTTCCCAAATAGCTTTTTCTTGTACAAAGAATTTATTAACATAGTCAACAAGTTCATCATGATCAACCTGAATAACATTCAATGTTGGTGCTGTAATTAATCAATTATTGTAATTCACTTACACCAACTCCAGCAACAACCATACGGCTAGGTGTGTGATGATATTTTAAATAATTAAAAAGAATATCACGATTTATTGAATCAAGATTCTTTGTGGGACAGAGTTTTGGGAGTCCTAAGGTATTATCTCTATAAGCAGCCCCATGTATCATATCCATCAAAATAGGTTCCTGTTCAGGGCGCATGCCCAATGTTTCTAATTCGAATTGTATTGCACGGCGCGCTAAAAATATTTCCTCTTCCTGAAGCGTGGGACGTAAAGTTACATCGGCCAGTAAACGAGTTACCGATTCAATAGCACGACTATCAATACTAGCCGCATAGATGAGGGTATCTCGTGAACTTTGACAGTCACATATGCCACCATTTTTCTCCAATTCTTTTAAAATCGCATCTTTATTTGGAAATTTCGAAGTGGACTATAAAGCATAAATTTTTCAGATATAAAATTTATTCTCATATAATTATATAATATTTAAACTTACGTTAAAAGCTAACTTTTCTAAAAAGTGCGACACACCACTCGGATAAGCAACTTCATAGCGCGGTCCCGAATCTATTACTAAACCGACTGTACAGAATTGACCGAATCGTGGTTCAGATGCTACTCGTAATCCATTAGACATTCTTGTAACTTGTGTTGAATTACTTTCTATTAAAGGTTTCGCATATTCCACATCCGGTAGATTGGGTAAGGAATGGGTTAGTGGTGGCATCTTAGTTACTACGTCCTCGCTTGGTTTATTAACACAGTACAATCCGTTGGCATTATCACGCAAACCACCAGTTATGTTGCCTATACCGGTACCACTACCTACTTCATCTATACTCGGCACCGAAATTTTCGTTGCAAAATTTCTTGACGTTCTGCACGTTTGATATTCAAAGTAATATTAGGTGAAGTTAATAATATAACACACAGACTTACCTTTGCCATTTGCTTGCATATCTACACAGTATCCTTAAATGCATTTTTAAAGTTTTTTATCACAAAGATAAATAAAAAATAATTACAATTTATTTCTTGGATTTGTCACTTTTTAAAACAATTATATAGTCAATTCTTAGGTATCGATAACAATTGATACAAATAAAAAATAAGTATCACTCGATTTGTTAAAAAGTGAAAAACAAAAATTATCGTGAAATTGTAATCTCGAACCTATTAACTAAATTGTAATTCTTTATCTATTAATTAAAAGTTTTTAGCCAAAAACGTTCAGTAACAAATTTAAATTCGTTTTAAAATGAAATGGACAACAAATAATGTAAAGAAATCTACCTATTCGAACAATCATGTTATATATTTTGGAACACGTGCAGGATCCTTTAAAAGTAAGCCTCATGTACACGCATTTATCGTGGTTAAGTAAAAGTAAAATTTATACAATTTATAGAATTACTCCCAGTTGGTGAAGATAATCCATTTGTTCACCGTAACCTGCACAAATTAGGTGAGCTAGATAAAGACTCACGAGTAACTGCACTAAGTTATGATTCAAATATGGCAAATATTTTAATTGGACGAGCAAAGTCACTAGTACAAGTGCATTCATTGAATTCTGAAGAAATTAAACGTTCAGTTATATTTGATAGTGCTCCAATTGTGGGTATTGGGTATCATAATAATCACATTATTGCTGGTATTGAAGACGGACAAATTCAATGTATATCGTATAATGAAGGGACAAACGAAAAACGTGTAAAAAACTTTGGGAAATCCGGTGATAATATAAATCATATGCGTCAATGCCCCGAACTTTCTACATTTGTAGCTACGGGTGGCAAGGGTCGGCAAAATAACCTAAAAGTGTTTGATTTGTCTACGAATGGAAATATATTTTTCTCATCTAAGAATTTACCAAATGATAATTTACAATTAGAAGTTCCAATATGGGATAGTGATGTTGGATTTTTGAACTCTCCATATAATTTGGTAACCTGTTCACGTTACGGCTACGTACGTGTGTATGATGTACGTGCTCAACGTAGGCCTGTGCATTGCTATAACGCTGAAGATAAATTAAGTTTTTCAACGTTGGTCAGTAGAAGGGATATTTTTTGTGTAGGAACGACTATGGGTATAATAGAGGTATTGGTTATACAAATAATTAGATATTTTATATATATAAACCTATACGATACTTATTTTTCTTAACGCAGCTCTTTGATATTCGTCACATGAAGACTTTTATACATAAATACAAGAGTTTCACAGGAGGAATTAGCGATATTCAACTTGACGCTTCAGGGAAGTTCTTATTTTCTGCTTGCTTGGATAGATATATTCGCGTTCACCACATTGACACAACGGAGCTTATGTATCAATGTTACGTTAAATCTATGCCAACACGTCTTCTCATAAGTGAATCAGATGAAACAACAAATGTTATTAACTCAGATGAATTAGACGATTCAAAGAAGTATAAAGCAGCGCATAAAAAAAATCAAATTGCAGAAGATAAGGAATATGAGGACATTTTTAAAAATTTGCCAAATATATGGTAAGCATAACAAAAGCATATGCGTATATACTGCTTGACACAAACATGTCACTTAATAAAACACGGAATATAAAGCTGAAATTTTATACAGACTTTAGTCTGTAGAAGTAGTTTCCAATTAAAATAGCCAAATCGAATGAAATTCACGCCCACAATTAACAAAAATTACATGTCCGCAATAATAAAGCAAGAAAATTTAAATTCAGAACAGTTAGATGAACTCAGTATTCGATACCATTTCAGAATCAACTCCACAATATATATATACATGTTGTGGCGTCTCCACGCCTCCATATTGGCGTTCCAAATATTATGACGGTGATATAAACTCAAATACACATAATGATGGATATAAAAATAATTATGAAACGTTTTTACTAATTTAAAGTTTCATAAATATTTCGAACTCTGAAGTATGTGGCCAATTTATAAATAAAATAATTTTGTTTTTTTTGGATTATGAAAAAGTAGTATAATAATTACGATTTAATTTGAAATTGTGTTCTTTCTCTTTTTTCAGTGAAAACGCTCAAAACATTAACGAGAATGAACGGAGTAATACATTAGACAATATAAATGCAGTTGGTATAAAACGGAATTTACGCTGCCACAATCCAGTTAATCACAAGAAGAAAAAGAAATAGGAAATCCTAATTTAAAAATAAAGTGACAGTCATACATTAAAGTTTTTTCATTAGGAGTTGCAAACATTCGCAAAAACATAAAAACCCTTTTACCAGAGTACCTTATATAAGGTATGTTACTACATTTTCTAATTTTCGAATAAAGTTATATTAGTACATCTGCGAAACCTACATACATAATATGGATTTTTATATTATATATATATATATATATATACATTATATCCAATATAAAAAATATTTGGGGTTTGATCAAATATAATTTTAAAATGTATATGTGTATTGAATTTTATGTAAATTATTCATTCAGACTCTGCATTGCATTACTTAAAGCGGAACACAACTGATTGAAAGACGGTCGCTCCTTTGGATTCGTATTCCAGCAAGAATACTGCAAAATGTATGTTTTTTAATGTAATTGAAATTTTGTAATTGTGGTTAAAATAGTTTCATTACCAAAATATCCCTTAAACATTCTGGAGTAGATTCTGCACATTGGAGTTCTACTTTACCCACTTGATGGTTTTTAATCACTTCATCATTACTTAAGTCCTCCAAAGGTAATTTAGTAGCTTGAGTAAAAAGTTCCCAAACTACTACACCGAAACTATATACATCACTTTTAATTGAATAATCGTCTTCCAAAATACATTCAGTAGGTAGCCATCTAATAGGCAGCATTAAATTGCGATATTTAAAGTATTCTTTACTGTATTTATCGACATACACTGCCGGATAGGACACTTTAACAATAAAGTCACTAGATATAATGCAATTGCGCGTTGCCAAATCCCTGCGAATAGTGTACGCTTCATATTTTATTTTCTATTAATCAAGTTATATCACTTCATACGCACTTGTGCACGAAACGGGCGCGGTATATTGCTTCCATTCCCCTTGCAATTTGATATGCAGCCGCGAGCACTTGTCCAGTTTTAAGTGGTGGAGGAGAAGTTGACGCATTTGTTGTTGTTTGGATTTTCCCAGCAGTGGCTAAAAGAAATTCTTTGAGATCTCCCTAAAGCATTTAAAAAGGAAAAAATTTGTTGAATTACTTTATTATATTTCTAATGCTAATATATAGTGTATTCAAATGGAATTGCAGTAACATTTTTCTAAGAAAACAAACACTGATAACATCTCAAAAAGCTCTAAATGAAGCAGAATCCGATTTCTAAATATTTGCATGTATACCTTCCATTTATTTGTGAATATATTATTAAAAATTGGTTTAAGCCGAATTAAATTGCTTTACTCGTTCTTTATATATCGAAATCGAATTTTAACGCAAGTGAATTGCATTAAAATTTGTAAAACTTTATAAATGATTCCATAAATATAAAAATAAAGAAACAACATATTTGGATCAATAAATTAAATTAGTTCAAAACTGTTCAAAGAACTGGAAAACTTATGTAAAACCTATAAAATGTCAGCATTCAATATTTTTAAAATTGATAGATTAAAATTTATGAAAAAGTAGTAAATTTACCCAATTTGAATATTCTAAAATCATATAATGTGGATCTTGGTCTCGGCATAATCCAAAAAATTTCACTACACTCTTATGTGTGACAATACGGAACATTTCAATTTGGCGTTTAAATTCTAAGGAAATAAAATCGTCTTTAACTTTATTAAGAGCCTTAACCATGACAATTTTTTCATCTTCAACACTTTTGCTAGCAATAATATTAAACCTGTGCTCCTCTCTTATCTCATCGATATTATCCATTGAAGTTTTTGATCGTGCCTTTATCTCTCTTAAAGTCCTGGTGACTATACAAGAATTTACATTATCGTTATTAATGTTGCTTTGTTTATCCGTTTCGGTGTTTTCCTTATTGGCAAATTGTTTCAGCAGTGATGATTTTATCTTTCCTATAAAGACGTTACCAAAATCACCACTACCAATTAATATTAATTCACTAATAATCGAACGCGGCAAACTATAGTGTTCATAAATGTCGCATTTTTTAGACATTTTTGATTGATTACTGCAAGCTGTATCATCGAATTTTTGTGTCTCAATAACGCTATTGCCTATATTGCAATCACCATTAGATTTGCCTCTTTTACGGCTGATATGTAATAAATTGACGTCGGTTAAACATGGTTGATGTTCATCAATGTTTATTTTCCTATTACCATCACCATCATTTTCAACGACAGTCTCATTAAAAAGTGCTTTGCGTGCTTGTCTTTTATATCGGCACCATATCATAAGACCAATAACCAAAATAATATATGCCAATGCTACAGATATGGTAATTAATACTGCTCGCGTTATCAAGCCATCTGACATATTATCTCCATCGGTGACTAAATCGAAAAAATCAATTAATTGTATGTATATGACAATTTGAAAAAGTAATACTTGTTTTGAAAATTTGTAATTCATTGATTCATCTAAATCGAGTGCCAAAACATTTTATACTATGTGAGTTGTGTTCTTTTATATAATCAAATGATTCAGTATTTAATTTGGAGGAGTCAATGAATTACTTTCTTTGGAGTTAGAACCAAAGATGAATGAACTGAAATGAACTTAATCTTTTTAAGTTTAAACATTAAAATTTCATTGCTTCAAAAGTGAATGAATCTTTTCAAACTATGAAGTATTCATACCTTTAACAATTATTCTAACTTCTTTTCGTTTTAGACCCGCACTATTGCCTATGGTGCAACCGTATATACCTTCATCTTTATGTTGAATATTTTGTATTATAAGCGTTCCATTTTCAAGTAATTGAATACGATGACCTGGATCAGTATTGTTAAATTTCTTAAAATATTCTAAATCCTTATCCCATTGTATGGTAGGTTTTGGATAGCCAACTGGGCGACAATGTATAATAGCTGTTTCTGATTCTAGGAATTCTAAAGCATCTTCAGGAAGAATTGCGAAACGGGGGGCAACCACTACATTAATATTTACGGTTGCATTGATTACACCTTGATCATTGGTAGCAATACATGTAAAGTTACCGCGATTTTCAAAAGAAACATTTTTAAAAATTAAAGTACCGTTAACATCTTCAATTGAATCTGGAAAGGGTTCCTTAGAATCCTTAAAAAATCACATTATATTATAGCATTATTTTATGTATTTTTATATATATATTCATACCTTTACCCATTTCACTTGAGGACTAGGTGTTCCTTGAGCTTTACAGTGCACTTTACCTAAAGAACCTAATTCCAAATTTTTTGAAGTTGGCTGTGGCACAAATTTCAACTTTTCTATTACTTGTAATTTAACGGATGTTGTAATTAGCGGTTGCAAATCATCAGTTGCAATTTCACAAGTATATTTTCCGGCGTCGCTACTTATAACATTGTTAAAAATTAGAGAACCATTTTGTCTACTAATGAATAGTCGTGATTCGTCACGAATTACGGATATTATAACACGTTCCGTACTATTTGTAAAAGCAGTATGATCAAGTTCAATCACTGTGCCATCCTTGCGCCAATGCAAGTTCATCCTGGACCGTACCGCTGGCACATAACTTTCACATTCTATTTCCAAATGTTCGCTTTCCTTGATAGTTACATTTTTAATAGGTCCATGCGTTACGTCTATGTTAATATTATTAGAAATATCGCCGCGTTTCCCACGCAATAAGAATATATTATTTTTTTTTTCTGCTTCATTTCTCAATTTTAAAGGAGAATAACAATTTTGTGAGCAAAGTGGTAAATTTTGTAATTCATTTTCAACATATATTAATAGAAAATCCTTTTTACTCATAAAGTGACCATCAGCTAAATTTGAAGCCAAACAACGATAAAGGCCATTATTATGAAATTTGGGTTTGTTTATAACAAGACGATTTCCTCGTACTTTTATATTACGGTATTTATATTTAACTTTTAACTTTTCGTTGTTATGAAACCATTGAATATTATTTACTAGTTGGGCTGAAGAACACTCCATATGACACTTGAGAATAATTTGATTGTATGAAGTCTTGTGTAATTGCACATTTGGTCTTAGGTTAACTATTTGTGGGAGAATATATTATACATATATATTATATTATTCCAAAATCAAATTAATATATATAAATGTACATATTGTGAACAGCAACACATACGTTAAACGCAAGGAAAAAACTGGAACAGACATTTTATTTCTACGTAACTCACCATTCGAAGGCGAAGAATTCATTGATCCATCCAGCGTTGGGTGACATAAACCATTGGCGGCATTTTCTTCAAGCAGAAGGTTATATCGTGAATAAGATGCAGCAAATATTTCTAAAATAAGCATAGTAGAAAATACCAAATTGAAGCTGTACACCTTCAGATATTTAAATAACGTACACCACTAAAACAATAATACAATTTATCTTTTTAGATTCTCTATTAATATCTATTGCAATTAGTTTCAACTTATACTTCGGATTCTGTGTTAATGTGTTATTATAAATTGGAGGAGTCCACTATCCGACCTCACCCATTTTAAGTATACCGTTATATGGGGAAGAGTTGTACAAGTGGTTCGATCCTGTTTAAACACCAAACAAGTGTTCTTTACCATTTTTTTAAAGAAAATTAAAAATTTCATTACACAGGCTAAAATAAAATTGAAAATTGTTTTTCGGTCCTAAGGATTTGAAAACTGAATAAATATGTATGTCCCTCATGCGACGGTGTTTGAACGATTTTCTAAACATATTATATATTATAGTAGACTAAAACATACTTACGTGTTATAGTCAGTATTTGGCATAAAATCCAAAACTTTAAATCCATTTTAAGAGTTAACGTATTCGTCAGCTTTTGTTAATATAATTTTTAGCATTACTTAATTATTGTACTAATTAAGTTGCAAGTTATTAAAATTATTTTGTATTTAACGTATTTAACAAATATTTGACGATTTGAATATACATCTTCATATTACATACATATAGATTTACAACTAACTATACCCACCACCTTTATAGAAAACGTTTGAACAACTATAAAGAAGCATCAGAGATGAGAGACAGAGAAGACCAGTATGACATTCTGAATCGATTTAGCCATGTCTGCCTCTGCGAAAATTGAGAATTAACTGAATTTGTTAATAGTTAATTGGCTTCTTAATTGACCAGGGCAAATTTGGGCTCAATCGGACCATTTTTGGAACCCTTTCCCATATAGTTGTTTTTCACGAAAATGGAACTAAGTGGTATAGGGTATTATATGGTCGGGTATAACCGACTATAATGTTTTCACTTATTTTTCAAAAGCGCTGTAACAAATATCCTTAAATTTAGATGAGAATTTAAGGTATAATAATAATTATGTTTGAAACAATATATTGCTAACCTCAAATAAGATTGCATTCATATGAAAGTGCTTATGAAAATAATTATCATGCTACATTTTATTTAAATGGTATACGTAAGTGCATATACATACAGAGTAATTTAGTTGCACCACAGTGCATTCATCTTAAATACATAAATTCATTAATTCATCAGACAGAAGCGGAGTTGCGTTCACCAACACATGACAAATACACACACAACAAATGCATCTTATTTCCATATCTATATAAATATGTTTACACAAGGGTTGTATATAATCTCCGTGAATTTTACGCATTGTTGTTGGGGATTTTGAATGTAAACTCAATATTAATGGTGTTATATCCGCACTTAAAAAAATACTCATAAACTTACTAACTTATACATATGTACGCGGTTGTATATCCTAGTTTTTAAACGTTAATACACTAAATAAAACTAAGTGTACGCCTTCGCTTCAATTCGTATATACCAATTATTGTTTATTAAAACAGGATCCGTAAAACACAAAGGAGTATAGTACATTATAAATAAATGCATACTAAACCATCAGAATAATAAACAATGGTAATTAAACTCGCGTTAATCTCACTCATTACCAGACAATTACAACCATTTGCCGCCATTGATTAACATCAACTGATGTATGTTTTTGAACTCTGAAGTCAATACATTGGGCACATTGTTAACAACTTTATTGTTTTTTGCAGTGTACTCGTACTTTTTAGAAAAAAGTGGCAAGTATATACATAAAATATTCAAATACTCGATAGGTACAAATTCACCTTCACAAAAAATTATCTGTGAAATTTATCGAATTCACTGAGAGTATTTTTTCGGATTTCGTGGGTTTGCGTTGATAAATAAACGCAATTTTATACGTATATAGATAGAGAGCATTACAATTTCTATATTGGGTTTTATTATGATTACAATAATCGTTCAAAAATTATGTAAATTGATAATTTTGTATAAGTAAAAAAAATAACGCAATTTAGCTTAACCCATATATTGAATATTCGCCCGCTTTTAACAAATTACAATCGCAAGCATTGTTTTAGAATTAGAGTTGTATTTATAGTTTGCTTTATTTTCTTAGTTCATTTTAACGTATCGTTCACTTAACTGATTAGTTCAGTTGAACTAGGAAGTTCGCGAACTAATTTAATTAGAATTCATCCAATTGCAATGTACTATTCTTATTAATGTATTAATGCATTTGAACTCTGACGCACGAACTTTAAAGGAGTGCTATTGCACTTGCATCTTAAAGAATGCATCTTTTTTGAAGTAGATATATGTTAAGAAAACAAGTATTGAAAAATTAATAACTATATAATACATCGGTATGATAATAAAAATAGCTATTAATTGCTATCTTTATATACATATGTATATACGTGAAGCCTATCGACTATAAAAAGTAAGTAAAAAATCTAAATTTGGTTTAGGCCAAATTTTGAATTTAATCCAGCTAAATGTCAAATAGTATATGGCGATTTTTTAACGTAATATATTTTATACTTTACAGGGAATCACAATTTTTGTAATTTTGTTTCTTTTTTAGTTACACGGATTTTGTCCAATTTTAATAGCAAACACACTACAGGGACAAAATTTAGAATCGATATCTCGGTCTTACGACCAGCAGTGTGATCTCCGTACACAGGCGCACAGAAAGACAGCTAGGTCAACTCGGTATTCAATGTTGATCGTTGTTGTTCTCTCCGACGCCTCCCAAGTGTTATAAACACTTTAACAAATTGATATAAACCTCCAACCTTGGAGTGGGTATAAAAGTATTTACCCAAACAGTTGAGTTAGCAATTGAGTGATATGAAATATGTCATCATTACGCTTTAATAATAAGTGAGTGTCTTTGAAAGAATGAATGATGTTAAAATTACATAGATATTTACAGGTGTATAAGTCGAGGTTTTATTCTTCTTACACTACTACTCGTATATGTAAATGAGGTACTTATTTATTACATCAATCAGACTTCGTGGAAACAGATATCTTGTAAATATGGTAAAGATTTTTCAAAACATGTATTATAAAATATAAATATATAAAACTTTTAGATAATTGTACTCGAATTATGTTAATAGCGGATCCTCAATTATTAGGTTTGAGATATGACAAAAGTTTCTATGCTGCACTAGCGCGTATTGATGCTGATAGGTGGACAATGTTTAACGTTTTTCTAACATAGCGTACAGTATAAACTATCGATTTCAGATATTTGCGGAAGACCTTTGAACGTGCTGTCGCCTTTTCAAAACCTCACATTATTTGCTTTTTGGGTGATTTACTTGATGAAGGTAATATAGCATCACCGTGGGAATTTCAATATTATGTAAAACGTTTTCACCAAATTTATGACGCCGATAAAAGTATACAAGTAAGTTTATGAATATTGTATTTAAATATATGTCCAATTGGAAATATATATTTTGCAAAGGTTTTTCAGAAAACCAAATACTAATTCTATATAAAAATATCTTTTTGTCGAAATTTATTATATGAACCTGTGAATTCGACAAAAAAAAAATTTTTAATGAAAATTTTTTTATAGCGCGTGCACATAGCAGGTGACAATGATATTGGCGGTGAAAATGGTGAATACATATCTAATATAAATTTGCATCGTTTTGAGGAAGCCTTCACACAAGATGATGTATTTGATTACAAGGATAATAGTCTTCGTTTTTTTAAAATTAATCGCATGATGCTGGATTTTACCAATCCCGATAAAGTTAGTAATAGTCAACGATTGCGAATTGGCCTTTCTCATGCTCCCATTCTCATTGGTGGCGGTTCACTTTTAAGGGCTGTTATAAGCGAATTAGATCCTCATATAATATTTTCTGGTCATTGGCACGATTCTCGAATATTTGTACATCCATCAACAAAAGTAATAAATCATTATGACAGCGATGTGAGATATTTTAATTTGAAAGCTTTGAAACACCAAGAACACTCTTATATTGAGGTGATGGTACCTACAGCATCTTATCGAATGGGCAAAACTAAAATAGGAATAGGCTTCGCTGCAATAGGTACGCATATGTAAATCTTTAATATATAAGCAAAAACTAATTTTATTTAGGTATTTTATACTTTGTTGGATTGCAGACGATGGATTCTTCCATCTGTAATCTATTTTTTGAAATCATATTCTACATCTTAAATGAGAAAAAAGTTAACATATATAAACTATATTATATATTTCACAGAAAATTTCAACTTGAGCTATACTGTGCTTTGGCTACCAAATCGTTTTACACTTTTATTATTATATGCTTTCTGGTTATTCTTTGTCTTAGGCATTTTTATAATTTTTCGAATGATGACTCGATGTCCTTTCCGCGGATCGAAACGTAAACATAGTGGACATTTAAATGATATACTTTAATTCCTTGTATGTAATGGAATAGAAGAAAATAAAATGCTGGAAATATAATTTTTATTTTTCTTTTTTATATCTTCAGCCTAAGGGAAAAATCCAAATCTATTTGGAATGCTGTTGACTATACGCCATTTTCTATTCTTCAGTTCTTTCTTAAAAAAAAAAACCATATTAAAAGTGATTCGACAAAAGGTAATAAAAATGCGGAAAAAACAAAAAGAGGGGATTATATGAATATATTTTTTATCTCGCTTTCACACATTTATTACGTTTAAGTAGGTATTCGGAGAGAAGTTTACTGACACAAAAACGCCACAAGATATTCATGTAAACTAAATAACAGTCTTTAACAATATTAGTTGGTAAAATTTTTTACATCTCTGGTACGCGAAACAACTAGCATATTACAAAGAGGAAACTAAGAACATAATATGAAAGCAATTTGTAAAAGTTCCAAACAATTTATCATTTTCAATTTAATAATTAATAAAAGAAATAATTTAACTTGCTAAAAGTTCAAATGAACGTTGTAGGTGTGCCACTACAGAAAGAAGAATCTTTTATATACTATATATATCATAAATTGAAAGTAAAATAATACGAATATATAAGGGAGTTCAATAAGTAGGAAAATAATTAAATTGAAAGCAGAGAAGATATGGTGTCCATATTTTAATAATTTCTGGTGATAAGGCCTTAGCTTATAGTTACTGTTACTATAAATTATATTTTTGTGATTATGCATGTACTTAAGGAAAGCGTACATTTGCCTCTAATTTTGTGATATATTAATTAGAGCGTGGATATTACATTATTAATTTATTATGTTTTATCAGGTTAACCGAACGGCGTGATATTTAAAAAAAATATTTTAGCAAAAGATTCAGTATGTCGGACCCAACGGATATAGTATATCCTGGTGGGTGTAAACCGCTCAATGAAAATCTAGGAACGGATGAACTAATTAGACGCTTAAAGGTATTTCCCTATTAATTGTATTGTACTAAAACAAACATATCATTTGATCGTTTTCAGACTTTAGCTAATACATTGCAAAGTATGGGTCAAGACGATGGTTTATATCAACAATATATTCCTTTAGCTCTTTATTTAGTCGATGATTATTTTTTGCAACATCCTTCGCGTGATGTGCAATTATTGATTGCGTGTTGTATTGCAGATGTTCTTCGTGTATATGCCCCAGAAGCTCCATATAAAGAACAAGAGCAGGTCAAACAGATTTTTATGTTCTTCATTAAACAACTATATGGTCTGAAAGATCCAAAGGATCCCTCATTCAAGCGTTATTTTTATTTGCTAGAGAATTTAGCCTACGTTAAATCTTTTAACATGTGCTTCGAAATAGAAGATTCGCAAGAGATATTTCGTCAACTATTCAGTATGATGTTTAAGATTATAAAGTGCGTTATTGGATATTAATTAATTGAAATAGTAGTGTAATTATTAATATTTTAATTTCCAGTGAAGATCACAGCATAAAAGTAAAGAATTTTATGGTCGATATTCTTAGTCCTTTAATAACGGAGGCCGATAATTTTACTACTGAACTATTGAACCTGTTGCTCATAAACATTGTTGAGCCCAGAAAATCACAAAATAAAAACGCTCACCAATTGGCGCAGCAACTAATTATCAAAACTGAAGATTCTTTGGAGCCAATAATAAAAATGGTACTAAATTAAGGCATCGTACAGAGTTTGATTTCTCCTTTGACTTTTATTTTTTCGCCATTTAATTTAGTTCTTCAATCAAGTTTTAGTAATTGATAGAGTAGAATTAAAGTACGACATATGTCATAAAGTATATGACCTAATATATGAGCTTAATGTAATTGCACCGAAAATTCTCTGCTCAGTATTACCACAGCTTGAATGTAAACTGAAATCGACTAATGAAGAAGAACGACTAAGTAAGTTAAACTTATTACTCTTGTCATATCATATATAATGATGTATTAATGAAAATGTGTATCTTTGAACGTAGAGGCCGTATCATTGTTGTCGCGAATGTTTTCTGAAAAAAATTCACTACTATCTCAAAAATATCCAGGTTTACTACGCATTCTTCTGGGACGATTTTGTGACATATCTGTAGCAATACGAGTTAAATGTGTACAATCATCAATGCATTACCTTGTTAACCAGTCACACCTGCGCAGTGATATTATCGAATGTTTGCGCGCCCGTCAACACGACTCTGATGAAAATGTTCGTTATGAGGTTGTCATGTCTATAGTGGAAACAGCCAAACGTGAATTTAATGTTGTCTGTGAGTCAATGGATCTGTTGCATATTGTTCGAGAACGTACTTTAGATAAAAAATTCAAGATTCGTAAAGAAGCCATAAGTGGTTTGGCCTTTGTATACAAGCAGGCAATTTGTGAGAGTAATGATTTGAGGGAGGAGATAAAGAGTTCTCTCGGTTGGATTAAAAATAAAGTAATGCACGGTTATTATATGCCAACATTGGAAGATCGTTTGACGGTGGAGCGCCTTCTAATAACGTGTTTAGTACCGTACAAATTGGGACCAGAGGAACGTATGAAAAAGCTTTATTATTTGCTTGGCACATTTGATGACAATGCTACTAAAGCGTTTATAGAATTACATAAAAACCAGTTAAAAACACGTAAAACGGTGCACGATTGGGTTAAATTACATCACACGAAAGATTTGACGCCTAAACTTCAAAATCAACTTAACATTAAACAATCAGTCATATGTAAGCTGCTGTCGGATCCACTAAAAGCTGCTGAATTTTTGACAAAGTTTAGTGCTAACATGCGCAAAGATCCAACACTGTTAAAATATATGGAAATCATTCTTAAACGTGATGTTTCCTGCAAAGTATGCGCTGACACTATGTCGTTGCTTATTAAAAAACTTGGAAATCCAATAATGACTAATTTGTATTATCAAACAGTTAAAATGTTAATTGAGCGGATAGCTTCAGTAATGGTTGACAAAGAATCCATTAGTGTCTTAATAAGGTATATAACTACATATATTGTTTCTTAATGCATTTACGCGAAAATGTTATGAATTTAAATTCTAGATTAATTGATGATTGCATTCAAGGTGGAGACACGATTAAAGAAGTGGGAATATCTGAAAGAGAAGTTGGCGAGAGGGGTCTTAAACTATTAACTGTAACTATATTTGTAATATTGATATGCTTAAAGTGCTTAAATTATTTTCTACCCCGCATAGGTGCTCTCTTACATATTCTCAGCCCACTTTTTCACAGATAAAACTCTAAGCCATATGATAGCACTCTTAAGCAATGACTACGATTACGTAGCACCTCTTGTTTTAAAATCATTTACACATTTAGGACGTTATATACCTTTGGCGGAAGCTCATCCTGAGATACTGAGTGAGTTGGCTCCAGTATGCAAAGATTTTGCTTTGGAAGGTACGATCAAACAAGCAAAGCATGCTGTACGTTGTATATTTATTAATGCACAGAGGACTAGTTATATAGAAGGAAATTTGGATCTGCCCATTGTAATACATCCTATATTTAGTGAGATTGTAGAAAGCTTACGCAGTAATTTAACGCCCAACTGTGAACATCAACGTACTAAAATCGTTACATTGGGTCATATTGCGTTTAATATGCCGCAAGCTTTTACCATACCTATCAAAAATATGATAGCGCGCCGTATTGTTAAAGAACTGCTTATACAAGGGGTGCCGGAGGAACGTGATTGCATTATACCCGAGGGTGAATGGTGCGAACAGGAAAGTTTACCAACTGATACATTATGTAAATTAGATGCGCTTAAGACAGTGGCACGATGGCTTCTTGGCTTGCGAAACGATGAACATGCCGCTCAAAAAACATTCCGCATGTTGACTGCTTTCATTGTCCAACGCGGTGATTTATTAGAACAAAACCGTCTTTATCCCGCAGAAAAGTCTTGGTTGCGTCTTACCGCTGCATGTGCTATGTTAAAAATTTGCGAACAAAAAGGTGTCGGTGACCAATACACTGCCGAGCAGTATTACAGTTTGTCTCAGTTGATGGTAAGCTTAAATTTGGAATATCTAGACGTAATAATTTTCATGACTATGAAGTTATACCCGTTTTTGCAATTAATATTTATATTTAAGTTTATATTTTAAACATGGTACGGTCTTGTTTTAGCGAGATCCTGTACCTAAGGTACGTGAAGTATTTGTACGTAAATTGCATAAAGGTCTTGGTAAAGGGCTTCCCAATAAATGTCTGCCTTTGGATTTTATGGGTTATTATGTTTTGTCTGGCCTTGAAACAGATAAAAGGTAACATAAGGATCTAAAAAAAAATATAATATAGTTATCAACTACATTTGATTTAATATAGGTTAGCAGATCAAGTACGATTATTTGTTGAGGCTGATGTAAATAGAAGACGTGAATACTTGAAGTCTTTGGGTAATGCAAGTTAGTTTAACTTGCTCCTACTTATTATTTTATCTTTTCGTTTTCAACTTAAACATTTTTTTTGCTTGATTAAGATGCTGAAACTTCAACAGATTCACAAATGATACGCATATTACCTGATTTTATGGTGGTATTTGCAATACCAATACTAGTACATGACCCTTCATTTACTGATCATCAAGACCGAGCACAACTAAAATATGTGGAGAAATGTTTACGTTTTATATTAGAACCTTTAATGGCTAAGCCAGATGTTTTCTCATTCAGTTTTTACAAGGATTTAATCGACATGATGAAACATCATTATTTGGCTACATCCGATTCATCTATTGATAAGTCGTTAAATCTTGTAAGCCATACCAATCTTTCGGACATCCTTGTTGTTATTGTTAATTTGTTGCTTTTTGTAGAAAATGTGGGCTGCTTGTGATCTCGCCAATTACATAATTTTCTCAAAAATGGGACAATTTGATTTGGTACCAAAAAAATTGTTTCGGGTACCATTGCAATTGCCTGCAATGTATTTTACACAACCACCACCTAATGCCGAAGGTTTTCCAAATACTAAAATTTATATACCTTATGATACGTATTCTTTAATATCCACCACCACCGGAAGCACCAGTAAAAGAAACCCAAATGCCTTAAAGCCAAGTGGCAGTGGACACACTGATCATATGGAAAAATCTTGCGGAGGAAAACGGATGGCAGATGACCACTTTGCTCCAAAACATCATTCATCGTTAATACAGGTAGAAAATCTTAATAAATTGTTATAATATGTGAAATGTTTTAATTTTTTTTTTTTTACTTTTTTATTAGGAATGCAGAAGTTCACATGAGACCGAATCTCAAAAGCCTAGTTCAAAACGTACTCGGTTAAATTCGGTGTGTGCAGAAGAAGCGTAAATGTATCTTTTTGTCTATGCAAAGCGTATTCTTTTACAAAAGAATATTACTTTATACCTCTTCCTCATGCTGTAAACATCATTCCCTGTTTTACTTTTTATATTAAATCTGCTAGATTTTAAACACAGCATTTCTAATACACAGTTTGGTACTGTACATAGGTATGGGCTCATTTTGGTTTCGTTGTAATAGTTTTGTTTTGCTATTGAGAACTCTAATAACAAAATACAGGTATACAATTTTATAGTCACGGTCAAGGAATTTAAAGTTTTCTTTCCGCACATTACGAAAAATAAAATATCGAATTAGTGTTTGATATTTTTATCGATCGATATCTGCAAAAACAAAAACCAATAATCATGGATCGTAATTTCTAATCAATTTTTTGAGATACCTATACATACGTATATTTGTTAAAGTTTTAAGTCCAATAAAAATGTTGGATGTATATTTTTTACAAGTTTTTCATTTCAATATAAATTTTTTTTTTTTGAGTTTTTAGGGACTTTTGAATATAAGAAACCATTGATTAAATTTTAAGTCAACACTGACTGGACTATTATCACAGTTTAAAATGCATCCTTTAAATAGGGAGCAATCATTGTATCATAAAATTCAACATGCTGCGCTGAGATTGAACTTAATTACAGAATACAGTATAGTAAAACCTGTAATAAGTAAAATAATGATAAGTATCATTTCTATGTTTATATTTTGATTTTACGGGATTCCTTTATTATTATTTAAATTAAAATATTAAATAATTGAATATTTGCGGTTTTCACCTTTCAGTTTTAAACTTTTTTAACAATTTGCACAACATCTTCGTCATTTAGAATGTGATCAATGCCAACTTTTTGTGGTTGATGTTTTACAGATGAGCCCCAAACTAATGCGCTAAAAATATTAAAATTAAAAATAACAAAACTATATTGTTCAACAATACGAACTATTTAAACTCTTTAGCAATGGAACGATGAAGTTTATTACAAAAGTCTTGAATGCTAGTACGATCGTTATGTAAGACTATTGGTGAACTATAATCGGGAAGTTGACCCTTAGGTTTTGTATAACTACAATAATGATGTAAAAATAACGAATATATAAATTTTGTTGGTGACTGCGGTAAGTACCTTATGAAACTTACATTCGTACTAATTTTAAATAGTCCCACATCATCTCTAATAAATCATCAAAATTCCACCGATGATGTGCAGAAATTGGTACACAATGTGGTATCTTATATATTATATCCAGCTCTTCTACAGATATTTGGTCAATTTTGTTTAATAAGTATATGCAGGGTATATAAATGCGATTGCCTTCAATTACATCAATTAAGTCATCGCTGGAAGCGTCGTATCGTAAAGTTATATCCGCATTGTGAATCTTATATTCAGCCAAAATAGTTTTAACAAAATCAACGTCCAATTCAGATTGTGCCACCATACAGTTCAGATTTATGCCACCTTTATCCTTACGTTTAAAATAAATATTTGGGGGTTTCTTATTTAGCCTAATACCGAAACCTTCCAATTCATGTTCTAATAATTTTTTATGGCCTAAAGGCTTCAGGCAATCCAGTACCATAAATATTAAATTGCATGTGCGAGCTACAGCAATGACTTGACGACCGCGACCTTTACCATCTTTAGCTCCTTCAATAATTCCAGGCAAATCAAGTAACTACAAAATAGAAGAAATATGTGCTACAGACAAATTTTATATTATTATAGCATTTGTACTTGTATTTTAGCTCCCTTATACTTAATACATCCAGGTACAGTTGTTAAAGTTGTAAATTCATATGCGGCCACTTCTGAATAAACACCTGCCAAATTGGATAACAACGTGGATTTACCTACAGATGGAAAACCAACAAAACCGACACGTGCATCTCCAGTTTTACCAACTTCAAAGCCTACAAATTGAAATTGTACATCAAAGTAATATTTCAGCGGAATATTAAAAAAAATAATACCATCAGCACCAGCGCCACCACCACCACCTTTAGGCGAAATTAGCTCACGCCGTAGTTTCGCTAATTTTGCTTTAAGCACACCTAGATGGGTTGAAGTGGCCTTATTTTTTTGGGTACGAGCCATCTATTTGTTACGTCCAAATAAAAGGCAATTATGTTATTATTTACAAATTGAAGCTACCATTTACAAACCTCTGCCTCAATAGCGGCAATCTTCTCTAGAACAGCACTCATTGTACGATAATAATGGATACGTTTCCTAATAATTTACACAGAATGAACACTTATCGACAGTTTTTTTTACAAACAAAAACAACAACGAATTTTTCGTTCACGCGCGAAGTTAACAAGGTAGCAAGCGGGTTTATTTATTTATATCAAAAGAATAGCAGAGATTAGTCAATAGTTCATTAATACGGTTGCTGAGATTGAGACTCCGTTTCCGCCATTACAAATTTCTTTTCTTTTTCCGTTTTTCTGTGTGAAATTAGTCTAGTATTGTTAAACATATTACCAAGAAGTGTCCAAGTTACTTCTTATAATGTTTAATACAAGTAAATTCAAAGTAAAAAATATTTTCGTTAAAAGAATGTTGATTGTCTTTTTCTTTGTAGTGAACAAAAAGACTTTAGGTGTTGCCCTTACTAATGTAAACTCTAAGAGTAAGTTTCTTGCTGAGTTAAATAGCGGTACGGAGCAAAGTTTAAATTGTACTTGGGATAGTTATAAAGCAACACCGGGAAAAATGAATTTTAAACAAACGAAACTCTGTTTACGTAAATCTTTGAAAAGATCTTCCCAACAGCATCTGGAAATTAATAAAACGGACAAACCACAACAAGCAGAAATCTTTATAATGCCTTTGCCAAATAACAAATATGTTACTAGGAATGCTGTTTCTAATCGAGCTGGAGATTCAAGTGCCCATACAACTAATATTAAGAAGCCTCGACTAGTGGAGGAGCAGCCCAAAGGGGAAAATTACCTGAACAAACCAGGTCGAAAATTATTAGCTATGATTGGAAATGTTAAATTTGTACAAAATGCAACAAATATATACAAAAAAGCAAACGTTATGTGGGATGTATTAGGTAATTATTTATATTGTATTATTTATACAATGCGTATGCATATTAGATAAGTTTTTTTACGTCTTTTTAGGAAAATTGGTGAAAGTAATTGAAGGAAATATATGTTTTGAAAATACCATATTATTAAGCAATATTTACGGCGTTGGACCAGTCTTGCAGTGTACGTATTTCGATATGAAAAATGTGCTTAGTACAATTGAAAAGGGTAAGTTATATAATTTATAGTATTATCACAATCAAATGCAACCAACCACTGTTTTAGATTAAATATTTTTAAACTACGTACTGTGTTAGAGGGATTAAAAACACATTCGTAAAACCAACAAAAGGTTAAAATTCTGCATAGTCCAAATTTACAAACACATTTGTGTTTTTCTAAAACAATGGTTAAGACAATTTTAGATATTTCGAAATAATTCATAATATTTAGGTTGCTATTTACGTGTTGTTGGCTGCCTAACTACGAATAATAAATTGAAGATATTCAAAATCAAATCATTAAACACACCCATAGATGATAATAGTATAAGTCGCATACAAAATGTGAACTCTTTTATTTTGCTTCAAAATGAAAATCTCCAATAAATGTATGTACTTGCACATACGTACTTATTCTTATATTAAAAAGCACTTTATTATATCCATCATCATAATGATATGTGGGTATATTGTTTTTGTTTAGACGTGTGTAAGTATTAGGAGCGGGCAAGCTACACCCCTTAAAGTATCAGCATCAATAGAAAAATCGCTTCAGCCTATCTGTCAGTCCGTGTGTGCGTGAGAATTTGTACATATTTTTGTTGGAACTCTCAGATGTCGCTTTGAAATTTTGCACATGCCATCTTCAGAATTTTCTACACTTTTCTATTTCAATTGGGCAAAATCGATCTAAGAACACGCCCACAATGGCTTCCGATTTTTTGTCTTATAAAGATTTTCATTATAATAGATCCTTATATAGAACAGACACATGGATCGGAATACCTGAAGGTGTTTCATTTACAAACTAAATATATTTTTGCCACAAGTGGTGTAAGGCATGAAAATATGTTTTGATTAAAACTGTTCAATTAACATAATAATAAAATTAATGTTACAAACACGAAATTCACTTAATTTATTTAATTTAATATGTATATACATCATTATTTTATGATTATTTGTATTGTTGTATTTTGCTATTATATTTAGCCATTACGGCAATAATATCATTTTGGCAGAAGAAACATAAAATCATTTTAATAACAATCGAATACAAGAAAATATTATAATTCATATATGTATCCACGGGCCACCTATTGATAAAGTAAATAGGTAGAATAGGCGGCGCCAACATTTTATATTAAATGAGTTCTTCCGGGTTTTTCAAGTATTTGGAAAAACTCAAAATGTTGATATATGTACATATGTTAGGAAATATATTGTATATATTTATATGTATTTACACAAGTAAGGCTTGTGAGTTTTTTAATAGAATTTTATTGAGCAAAGGGATTTACACTTGGTATATTTAAATTGCCACCCACGGTAGTGTATGTTCCATATGAATTTCCAGGTGAGGCATTCGGGTTCATTTCATTTAATCTAGTGTTGGAAAGAGCACGTGGAAGAGGATTACTAGGTACTCCATGGGGCGCTAAATGTGATGTCTCTTCGGCAACCTAAAAAGGAATATGTAGAAGGTAACAATTTCAACACGACTGCTGTGGAAGTGAGTAGAGTTTTAGGTTCTCAAAACTCATACACACATGTGGAGCCTTTGCCGCGTCAAGGCAAAGATAGAAAACGTATAGAGTTCTCATTTGTAATAGGCGAAAAACTTAATTTGTTTTTGACCGGCCAGAACGGACATTAATGGAATGTTTCTACAGGTAATAACATAGCCGTGGTTACACTACCCCTTTTTACCACACTAATCAAGGATATTTTAGTGGCAGGATATAATTAACGATTAAAAGTACCGTCATATCATGCCAGTCATGAATAGCGATTATTTGGTTTTATGGATTTTAAATCAAAAGTAGCGGATATGTTTGTATTTTTAAAGATTAGAAATCAAGAGTAACTGTTGATAATATTAAAGAAAATGTTTGAAAAAAATATATCCATTAAATCTAAATTTAATGAAATTCTCATGGATATATGTTATCTATTTAAAATTTAAAGATCAGCAAATTTGTTTAAAAAAGCCTACGTGAAAGGGGGCGAAAATATACACGCAAAAGTACAGACATACTACATGGATATATATACCCAACTTGGAATAGTAGATATAGAAAAATTAAAAAAACCAATTTTTACCAAAATTAAAGCGCTCTTACCTGATGGGGATCCTCGGTGACAGGTACGTCTGAAATAAAGCCTTCCTCTTTTCGATAAAAGTTTACGAATACGAAAAATCCCAACACAAACAGGCAACTTAATCCGTACCAACGAAATGTAACAGCAGTGCCGTAATATGTTACAAACATACCACCTACAATAGCTCCACATCCTCGACCTAAACCATGATGAATACCTTGCAGCACTCCCTGTGCCGATGCACGCAAATGTTTTGGACTATTATGAGCTATGTATGAACATGAAGCAGCCCAAACAGCAGCATGCGTTATTCCTTGTACCAACTCAAAGGGTAACACCATCCAAGGATTTGTCAAATAAGATATGTACAAAAATCGCAATACATTGCCAATCAATCCCAAGCACAACACCTTGACATGACCTATTTGAGTTATTAAACGGAAACTGAAAAAATACGCAAATATTTCGGACACATGATTTATAACGGATGCCACACCAAAGAGGGTGGGTGTGCCGCCATAATCTTGTAGATGCCAGAAGAGAAACGTGAATATCAGTCCAATGCCAAATCCCATAAACCATGCAACGAATAAGAATGCGGTAGTTTTTAAATCTTTGAAATGCTTTAATACCGTCATCCACTCGGGTATTTCCTTGGTTGTCTGAGCAAATATTTTAGACTCAGCACCAATGCTGGGTTGCATATTACTCGTTTTTTTAGCGGAGTTGGTACTTGAGCTCAGAGCTAAAGGGGGTAAATTTAATTGCGCGGCTAATTGATTCATAGACTCTTCTTCTGCATCCTTATTTGCATCCGACGAATTTTCCGAAGGTTTCACGTCTATATCAGCTGTATCATATTTAAATAATATTCTTGAAGCTGATAGTATAGCACATGTCATTAAAATTGCAAACATTCCAAAACACACGTTATAGTTCTTTTCCATATGACCAGCTCCACACGGATGGTGCGAAAAAGCAGTTGAATGATCCAAAATAATGCCAACGAAAAACATCGATATTCCCCAACCAAAAGAGCCGAACATGCGTTGATGCCCATACTTATCAGCATCTTCTCCTAAAAGTGTTATAACTGCCGAGTCTGCTAAAGTTATAGCTGGCGCACTGAAGAATTCTCCGATTAATATAACAAGCAGTAGAAGAAAGAATGCCTTTTGAATATCCTACATATAGAAGGTAAAAATGTTAAATGTCACCAAAATTTAGCCAAATCTTGAATTTCCATCAGCGATTATTTGTGTTATTTTGTATATTCATCTATATGCTTACTTTATGTAATTTAAAATCAAAATTCCGTCCTTTTTAATTTTCAGTGCACTTTGGGGGTTAAGTCCAAAGGGAATACTTAACAAACACTTATGTCAAAATTGGGGTTCACTTATGTCAAATTTAGAGTAGGTCTAATGTTTTCTGACGACGAGTATAATTTCCACATTAAGACGGACACACAGATATATTTTACTTCACCATTGCATGTGGATTAAAAATATATGTACACTGTAGGATATCAGAAAATAATATATATGTCAACCTGAAGGTTGTGTGTATAAAAGTGTAATGCTTAACGAATGTATCGAAAAGAAAAAATCTTACCGGAGTTCTATAAACCATACTTGAGAATATTGGACTCACGTATTCGCCATGTTCTTTGTCGTCATAATTACTAACAAAGTTTATATGAATAGGTGATATTCCAGCATCAATGCGGGGTAATATGAAACGTTTTTCTCTCCTGAATGATGAAAAGAAAATTAAAATATTGTATAAATAAGTAATAAGTAAGACAAATAAATTTGGCTTGGGCCAAATCTTAAATACCCTTACATCTACAATAGTGGGCGTAAAAGGTATGTGATTGCGCCATCCAACAATATATATATTACGTATACGCTTGAAAATCAAGTTTTACATTGAGTGTTTTTTTTTGCGCACACAATTAGACCACAGGATAACTGTAGATATCCATACTAAATTTCAAGTTCATAGGTTAATTTTTGTGCCCGATATAAAGACTTTTTCGATTGTGGGCCGTCCACGCTTATTTTTAGTACATCGATTGTAAATATGCATACTAAATTCAATTGACTTAATAGCTCAATTTTTAAATACGTATGTATCTTTGTACCTTTGTGCAGCGTGTATAGTGTGTCTTTTTTTTACTGGTAAACAAATCTTTAACAGCAGGTTGTATAGAGAGACTTTAAGCATTTAGGCCATACTTAAAATCTATTTGTATCTTATACTACAAAAATTTTTTTATCTTTATTTTCATCTCCACCATGTAGGGTATTAAATAGTCGTGCTTAACCAACCAATGCATTTTCTTTCTTTTTAAACTATTGACTATGGTTTAAACTGAGTTCCTAATATTAAGGAAACAAAAATGTTGATTATTTCCTTAACACTTACTTATTATGAAATACTTTAACCGGTTCTTCAGTAACGCTCCCATCCTTATGTAAATTCATATAATTATTTTGTTCGATCCGATGGATTGGCGATTCCCGTTTAATTCTGGTATATGTCAAAACATAATCTGAATGATTTCTTTCAATACACTTAATAGCTTCTGGTTTTATGAAACTAAGTGGTATAGTAAAAAGAATCCAACATGTTAGAGAAGCTATTAGTAATTTTTTTCCTTGGCGACACCTGAAAATTATGAAGCTTATGCTTTGTATAAAAAAAAATATCAAAAAGAATATTTACCTATCAGCATAAGCACCCCAAAAGGGAGCCGACAAAAATTCAACAAATGGTCTCATACCAATAAGAATTCCACATTGTCCAGGATTCATGCCCATTTGCTTAAAGTAAACACCCATTAGAGGAAATAGTGAGCCGAAAGCAGCATAGAAAAAGAAATAGAAACTCTTTACAGCAATCAATTCATGCTCGTCAACACCGCATAACATTTGTATTATGTCAGCATGACTTCGAATATTCTGCGTGGATTCCTTGGGTTCAGGATATCTATAAAATTGTATATAATGGTAATATATATATTTCAATTATTATTTTATAAGATAAGATGAGATATGGAGTCATATCATTAAGTCATGTTTAAATTCATACAATACGCTCCAACTATAACTATTGTCCAAATGTTTAAAATATTTCTTGGTTTTTGAGGAAAGAGAAATATATAAATTCATAAATAAAACTCACAATGTTGGATCTACTTCTCCTGTGGCGTCAACATCAACACGAGGGCGTACAGTTATTCCAACAGGTTGGTAATCATTTATTCCACTAGATATTGATTGATCACCAAGTTCTTCATTTTGGCCATACTCGTAACTTTTCAACTTTTTAGCCTCAAAGGGGTTCATACTCTATTTCAACTAATGCGCTTTCCTTTACATTTAAGAAAATTTATATATAGTTATAAAATGTATATCAGACAAGTAAAAGAGTTATATTGGCTTCAGCCAAATCCTGGGCGCCTCACCTCGGGAACAAGAGAATAACATTTATGGCAATCTTATAAGTTTTGGGCAGGATATTGAAACAATTTTTAAGAAATTGCTTAACATTCCCAAAAACTTACCTTTTTCTCAGTTTTCGCTTAATAGTGGGCGTGAGAAACTAAATTAGGTTTAGACTAATTTTAAATACCCTCCACATTAACATACAAACAGTGGGCGTAACAGGTACATGAAATTTTGTGGCATATAAATCGACTTTTACCGATTGCGGGCATGGTTTTTAACCGATTTTACCCAATTTAAATAGTAACTAAGAACGATTCTATTTCAGACATTTCATAATGTCTTTTCAGCACTTAGTATACTAAATTTGTGCGGGTGTTTGTACCTCCTAAATGGCAAATTCCACATCCACCTTCAATTATACTGATCGATTCAGAATCAAAATCTAAATCGATTTCACCATGTCCATCTGTCTGTCCATGTATTTTTGTGCGCAATGAACAGGTCGTACTTTTCGAGACATTTCGAAGAAATTTGGTACAAGGACATACATTGGTCCTTTTGAAAATGAATAAAATCAGACCAATTTTAGAATCTCGCCAAAAGTATTTCTGATGTAATCAAAAATATAAAGCTTATGAGGTTTTACTGGGTTTTAAAAACGGAGTGACAAAATTAGTATAGCTTCCACTCTAATTAAAAGAGTGTAAAAAGTTCCTATCAAAATACTGTATGTAACCCACATGCAAGCGACACAATATCGATTATCTTAAATCTTGTGTCGGATACATTTTTTTTACTTTTAGAACAATGGAAATAATGTATTTAATGTACTTATTTATACATATATATCATATAATTTATATATAGGCACTGACTTTTCACTCAAGCAAACAAACTCTTATTTTAGCAATAACAGATAAACACTTTTTTATCAATTTTTAAAAATGTATGTTTAAAAGCTAAATTTTTATAATACCAGCATTTGTTTTAATACTACCTCTATGTTATGTTTGCACTTAAATTATTTTATCGATTATTGTATTTTAATACGACGTATGGAACAGACTATTAAAGCTTTTGGTCTACATTTTAATTATTATTCCTGAGCTTTTAAAAGCTTTTTATAACCATTAACTTTACTTGCCGTAACATTTTTAATAGCAATAATTGTGACATTTAGGTAAAAATCTTAAAACGCAGCTTTTATTACAAAACATTTTACTTTAATTGGTTTTAAATATTAGTTTATAAAATGTTTGTTAATATATCAAAACAGCCTGTTCCATTTTGTATAGGCAATCCAACCATTAATCTGGCGGAAGGCGAATTAAGAGCATCTCCACATCCCAAACTGACTGCATTTTTTAAAAATTGTAAACACGATTCAAAAGACATTTGCTGTAAAGGTGATGCAGAGTTTTCCATACCCCTGCGCGATAGAGGTTGAAATGTGCCATCGAACGTCATATAATCAGCAATTAAGGATAAATGCCGTCTATCTATTTGTATGCCGTAAACTTTAAATACATTTGATATTTCATTTATTATAACTTGTCCAGCTGCTTCAATACCATAAATACGCGCTACGGCATGAATATCATTTGTATATAAGCGATTTATGCAAAGAATCTTGTGATGTTGAATTATCTCAGCAATGTTGATGCCATCAGTTTTGAGAATTTTTTCATTATTTTTACCAATATACATTATGGCTCTGTTAATATTATGAACTTGATGAATATTCGTATTTTTTACCAAATCCTTAACAATTGATGATATATTCATTTGCTTGAATATCATCGGTAACTGGATTGTAAAAAAAATATATGTATATAAATTAAGTCGCTACATTTGGTTAAAAAAATTACATGAAAAATAAGTTTGGACCACAAGTATTGCTTTGTGTCGTAGGTGTAACTTTCCACCATGGCCTTATTTGTAGCGCCTTCAATAGTAAAGTGATTATTGTTATCATTAGTGTGTTGAAAATCACTTGCACTTGTTTCCGAATTTTGATTATCAAAAATATCGTTTGCCTCTTCATTGTCGATAGTAGCTGTAGAGAATAAAAGATTATAAAAGAGTATTGTGAATGTAATATTGGGCTTACATCGTATACTAATCATAATTATTCTGCACAAAAATTGCTATTAAATCCATACTTTGTTTAAATTCAAATCCCACCACGTCATAAGCCAACTTTAGAAGGGAAACTAAACTTTTTTATGAGTACTTACGTTTAAAATTCTCGAATTCATCAACTTCATCTGGTTCATCGTATTCTGCTTCATCAATTTTTTGAGTTTTGGCCTTAATTGTTGTTGCATCTATTTGATCATCTTGATCCTCATCTGAAGATATATTATCATTATCGGCAAGTGCATTGTTTTTTGAATTAGAACTTGTTTTTTTCGGTTCGTTGTCTAGTTCCGTATCACTGTTATCTTTAATTTTTTCATCTCTCCCTTCACGAAATTCGATACTATTTATAGTATAATAAAATTGCAATTATAAAGCACTTGTTGTTAAAAGAGTTATATATATATATATACATATTGACTTACATATTTTTTTGGGATTTCGCTGTTTTAATTATGCTCTGGAATAAAATGTTAAAGAACCTCTCACCAATAAATTTCACTATTTGTTTTGGTTTGACATAAAAGCTATTTTTATATGCTTCTCTTGGCAACATATGAAAAGTTAATTCATACTTTTGTAAGCATTTTTCCCTTAATATTGGTTGTGTTTTCACATGTATATCTGTAAATAAATATTAGTCTATATTAAGTGAAAATATTATAGTCAGCCAAGCATGAATGATCAAGTCTTCCACATCACTTCATTCAATTAAGTAGAAATATAGAAAAGTAATGTAATTTTTCATATAATTTGCTCAGTACATAATACAATAGTCTTGCATCATGTTTATATAAAAGTTTTTAAAAAATGGCCAATGTGGCTAAAAATTTTAACTTCTAAAAAATTTGTAGACTAAGTAAATGATCTCTATTAAGAATTTTGAAAATTACGAAATTTTCCTATAATGGATCAATAAACTTTCGTCAAATAAATATTTTACATAATAATAGGATATTATATTGGGAGGTGTCTTAAAAGTTAAACACACCTCTTATGTGAGATTTTATCGAGTTTTATCTTAAAAATGAGATATAAAAGGGATCGATGTGTAGGGTGTCTTAAAATGACTTCGAATTCATCTGTTCCCCTTTAGTCGCTTAGAAATTACAAAATACTGTACAAACTTCATTTAGTAGAATTGCGATTTGATATAAAAGCTGGCGTTATATTATTTGTGGTTTCTTACATTGTAGAACATCTGCTAACGCAACTTTATTTAAATATATGCGTAATTTTTCGGCAGCATCTTCTTGATATGTCTTAATGGGTATATCCATAGAGGGAGTTTTGATATTTGTTGTCGCCATCATTAGAATTTCACGCAAGCGTGGTATACCCAATGTAACATTCATTTCACCTCGACCAGCAAAATGAAATGTGTTCAATGTCATCTGAGTTGACGGTTCGCCGATTGATTGAGCAGCTAACAAGCCCACCGGTTCTCCCGGTGAGATTAAGGATTTCATATTTTTCAAATATATTATATCGGCAATATCTTGATTGCGATTTGGATATTTTCCCATATATTCGTCGATGATTTTTTGTAATTTCTCCGAAACAGATCCATAACATCTGTCTTGCTCATATAATGAATTAGTTGGATCGGGACATTTACAATATTTCTTTTGATATTTTTCCTTAGTCACCTTTTCAATATCTGACCATAACTTTAAGATGGCATCATCTAATAGTCGTCTTCCATTTTTTGGATTCTTTTCATTTGGTTGTTCTACTTCGATTTCATAACGCAGTTCACCAGAGAAATGTGTAAAAGCGGATAAATTATGAATATTTGAATCACATTTACGCCTTTGTAGCCATTTTCTTATTTTCTTATTATTGTGTTGTATTTTATGTAAATTTTCCATATCTTTATCCAATTTTTCTAATTCTCTTCGTTGTAATATAACATCACTATTATCAATTAAAAATTCTATACCAAATGTCTTTATGAAAAATTTCGACTTTAATATGTCAATGCCGTCTTCGCCATATAAATATTGCACAACTGATTTGTCGCTATCTCGTACAGTTAGGTCATAATTGACTGTTAAACCTTCTAAATGTTTAATTAGACACCTTTGCAGATAGCCGGATCGTGATGTTTTTACAGCCGTATCAACAAGACCCTGGAAAGAAAATAGTCTATAATTAGGGTTTCTACAGCATATATCATTAAAATCAATAAAAAAAAGGTGCTAACTTCACGACCAGCCATACAATGGAAGAAAAAATCTTGAGGTTGTATTCCCGTCATAAAACGACCATCTATAAAACCGCCAGCTTTCGGTGATGTTTCAAAAGAAGTGAAACTAGGCAAAGACTTTCCCGAAATCATCAAAGGCGGACGTTTGCCTTCCAATTCAATTTGTCCTAGTAAAGAAGAAATCTGCATAGTATTTACCATGGAGCCTTTTGCGCCCGATAGTACCATTAATTGTAAGTTATTATTTGGAAATTTCACTAGTAAACCATTGGGTAAGCATGCTCTATCACAAAAAAATGATTACGTTATATTATAAAATGTTTATTTACTTTTTTATATTACTTGTTGATATCATTTGTATAGTTATCCAAGAGAGACTTATACTTTCGATCAAGTATTACTTGGAAATTCGGATTCTTTATGTATGCTTCTTCCATTTTCTTTGAGATTTCATCGAGTGGCGCATAATTACTTAAGCCCAATTCACTTGCTATTGCAGTGTGTCCAATATTACGGCTTTCGTATATGATTTCGCGTCTTTCTCTATCAGCTTGCTTGGTAACTAAAATATCCTTAACGCCCAAAGAAAAGCCCTCACGTTGAAGAAAATATGTGAATAATTTAGTTAAGGCTGTCAGCGTATTTGTTGAAATTGTGCCGCCATATAACTGTGGATGGCACGAAAATAAAAATCATTCCATTGGACTCCAAGTTTCATTAGAAATTATCAAGAATTATGGATTTTTGCCATATAACAACATTCTTAGGGGGCCAAGAGGAGTTTTTCACGACAATATAAAGTTTCTACCATTGTGACATGACGAAAAATGAAAGTAGAAGAACCATTTTTACGTCATTTAAAGGCTTATTTCTCAAAATTTGAATAAATATAGAAATGCTTATTTCCTATTGAGTCAAAACAAGCCTTTTTTCCTTATTACTATTTCAAAATCCAATATTAGATTAAAACAAGTAAGAAAACTACATTTGGCTTAGGCCAAATCTTTAATACCATTTTTGGCACATCGATGCATGGAATAACTATAAATGTTCATGTGTCAATTTTTGTGATATTAAAACTTTTGTCAATTGTGGGCGTCCCTGTTTTTCGACCACACCCATTTTTGGCTCATCATGACTAAGTTAATTGTAAATATGACACATGGAAATACATGTTTGGATTAACTCAGTTTTTGATGCTGATCAAGAATATATACATTGTCTGATGCCACATTCTGGGTGTTGCAAATGGAAAAACAAATACCACCCATCTTATGTGGAGGGTGTAAAAGTTGTTTTGTTTATAACTTTTCGACGACGACATCGATTTTAATAATAACTTTTGCAAATATTTGGAAACTTGGTGCCACGCCCATAGAATATGCTTCATTTGATAGCTGAATTAATTTACAAATTTTCACAAAAAATTTGAACAAAAGCGGCCAACCGTTTCCATGTTATAAGAGTTTAAAAGATATGTTCAATCTAGATTGCTTTACTGAGCAATTCTGGGGTTTTCGTGTTTTATGTGAATTTAAAAATTATAACGGGAAGAATGAAAATATTTGCTTAACTCATAACTAGAAAACTACTACTCCGATTTTGGTCAAATTTCTCGCAAACAATGGGAAATTTCTGTAGCTTTTCAGAGATATTTAATTAATGGGGGTGGCACAGCCACGTGGTGGTGCTGAATTCATTTACAGGAGCCTTGAGTATAAATTTACAAGTACACGAACCTGTATCAAAAAGTTATTACAAGCATATGCGCAAATTTAATATAACTCCTTGCACAAATGTTGAAGTGTTAAATGTTAAAGTTGATTTTTACTTTTCTTTTGTGTGATAACAATGTATATTATTAAGAACATACCTCATACATACAATGAATAAGACCAAATGTAGTAGCTCCGTATTGTTGCTTATCAAGTACACCCGTTAAAAGTTCACCTTGTCTTATATAGACTACACTTTCACACATTTGGTACACTTTTGATGACGTCGATAATACACAGAGATTCCAATGCTATTAATAATCATTAATATTAAACATCGATATTTAACCTGTGGATTACTATTTTACAAGTTTACTACCTTAGCACTTATTTTAGCAAAACTCTTTAAGTTAATTTTTTTACAGTCTTCTGGTATCAAATTAATTAATATTGTAGATAATATCTGAAAATGAAATGAAAATACAATGCAATGCTGATTAAAAATAAAAAAAGGTGAGTTCCTAATTCAGGAGGTTGTAGACTTCATTCCCTGCATAAAAAAATCGAAAAATTGATATGTCGATTTAAAATTTGGTTAAAATATAGGAACATCGGTGATTGAGACATATAATACTTCTACGGTTCTGGTTCTGTTACGTTGTATATTTTTTAAAATAATAAAACAAGTGAAAATATTATAGTCGGTCAAGCTCGACCATGTAATAACCCATATCATTTAGTTCTACAAAAAATGCTAGAATGAATTTAGAATGCTACTTCGTGTACTATATGGGAAAGACCTCTAAAAATAATCCAATAGTGTCCAAATTTGGTTTGGTCAAATATAAAGCCAATAAACTATTTTTCATCAAGTTTCATTCAAATATATCAAGAATTGCGAATGTATGGACTTATTTCAAATAAATATGGAGGAATTCTAAAAATGGTCCAATTTGAACTATTTTCAATTGTACACAAGCCATTGCACTACAAATGTAAATATTTTTCAATTAGTTTGATATATTAATAGCATAAATAAATAAATTACTATGTCGATATGTTATAAATAATTAAGAAATACCTGTTTTCCTGACCACAGCGCTATCGGTTTTATAATTGCTGGTGGTAATAATTTGATATCCGTCTTCAGATGAGATAAGCCTTGAAAAACCAATTGTTGATAATCTTCACGGTTAAAAAATCGTCCACGTACAGAAAGTTTAACTCCCGATATTACATGATCTTGAATAAGACCACCTAGAGGCGTACCGTCTTTAGGAACCAAATAATTGTTAGCAACATTTACTATAAAAATATTCAAAAAATATTTTGATTTAAAAGAAGAAGAGTTTAGGAGAAAACACATTTTACCTAAGTTATAAGCCTCTGATCGAGCAACTTCACCCTGTGGTATATGCGCATTCATTTCATCACCATCAAAATCAGCGTTATAAGCTTTACAATTCGAATAATGTAGTCGAAAAGTCTTTTCACCGCGCAATATACGTGCTTTATGTGCCATAATGGAGGGTCTATGTAAGGAAGGTTGTCGATTAAGCAGCAATACATCACCATTTAAAACATGGCGGTGAACAATTTTTATACCATTTTCTGGGTAACTAAAAAGCAATTTAGCCATGCTTTCACGTTTCGCTGCGTTATCTGCTGGTATTAAAGTGGTGTAGCCCCTTTCATCTTGAATATAATTGGCTCTAATTTTTATGTAAAAATTGTACTAATTATTTATTTACTAATTAAGCGGACTAATGCAAAAATAGGAAAATTTGCATTGATATATTCTATTTAATTTAAATTGGACGGCATAAATTAAGTAAATTACGTACCCAGGATGAACATTGGGACCATTTATAACCATTTTTCTTAAATCAGCGATATTCCAAGGTGTCACGTGTACTGGATATGACAATTTTTTAGCGAAAATATCTGGTATACCAACCTCTTCTACATTAATGTTTGGATCGGGAGTTATAACGGTTCTTGCAGCATAATTTACACGTTTGCCCATCATATGTTTTCGTATAAGACCTTCCTTTTTCTCCAATATTTGCTTAAGACCTGCCGACACGGGAACATCATGTGATCCAGTGGTATCAATCATAACATCTACAGACATCTGTAGTGTTTGCCAAGCGTTGTATAACTTTTCATGCGCATTATTTCCTTTAGCTTTCACAAATACATCCTAAATTATGGTTTAAAATGTTTTCTTTTTTTCTTAATTTATGCATTAATTTCTTACCATTTCTTCACCCGCTAAATCGCCATGATTTTTTATATGATTCATAATAATTTTTAACACAAAGTTGTTTTCAAGAATGCTTCGATAAAGTGCAGTTTGTGGATGTTCGACAATTTGTTCATTTACAACATTGCATGGACGAGATTTCGGTGGCGTGACTAAAATGGTATCTAGAAAAACTACATCTACTGGAGAAAAATCACTTGCTTTCACAATGGGCACATAGTTAAATATAGGAAAGATTCGACTCAGAAGGTCCGAATATTTTTTGTAAACCTCGCGCAAGTGTTTCCGCATATCGACAGCTAATATTAATTTGTATTGACCACCAACTTCTTCAACGTCTGGAAATCTAAAACAGTAAACAATTTAATTTAAGGTGATAGTATTAACGTGCACAATACTAAATATGTGTTTACCTGCTCTTCAGTTCAGCTTTTGTCATAAAATACACTAATTTGCGATTATGGTATCGCACATGTTGTAAAACTTCGTGGCAATGAATACACTTTTTATTTAAGGGTCTTTGGAAAGTAGAATGCAGTATTGCTGATCGAATCGCACAATTTGTTTTCGTTATATTCAAACGCTTTGATATAGCGCTTTTTAACAATTCACGTGATTTAATAATAAACGAATGGAAAACATCTCCGTCTTCAGATTTTACTTGAATTTTATCATTTTCTAATATCATTTTCGATTTCAGCGCATCTAATTCTTTTGCTTCCACAATATAACCCCCGTCAATTAAATCCAATTGAAGTTTCAAAATATCAGTTTCACGGCCTATAAAACAATAATAAACAATAAACCTATAACGAATATAAATTTAGCAGCTGTATACCGTGAATTTGAATGTTATAACAACGACAACAAAACATATTTGCTATTTTTTGCACAAGTTTCACAAAAAACGGATTATAAACTAATGCATTCAATTCAATATGACCTATATGTCCAGGGCAGGCTTGCATATTCAAACACGTGGCACACGGCTCCATACGCTTTCCGTGTGTACCCATTTGACTATCATATAATCCACCTGCGATAGGATGCCCTAGAATATCAAAAGTTTGGGTTGTGATAACTTTTGCTACACTAAGACTTTTAATTTCATCTGTTGTAAATAAAGAAAACTCCAATTTATAAGGTAGCATGTCAATATCAAACGTTTTGGACGTGCCCATTTTATCTCATATAATCACTTCGCTTTTATGTACCACGTGCCGATAATGTAAAATATATTTTAATAAATTTTATTCAGATGTGCCGGTAGAAAATAAACTAGTTCTTTTAAACAGTTCTTAAAACTGGACGGGATGAACTACTATTTATTTAATAGTTCTTTTCGTATTCTTCAAACTATGCACTAAAAATTTACGAATGGTTCACCAAAAAGAACTTGATAGAAAGAACATCTCTAAACTTTTCCAACGATTGAGACGTTATCAACATTCTCTATTATAAAATAAAATCGAAATGAAAGAAACTACTAATTTATACTCACAAACATATGGCAATTTTAATATGAAAGAAAAGAAAAAGCATTTTAAGGTGAAAAATTGTCCAGCGGAAAACTATATTTATATTAAAATATGTTAAAAAAAATGTTAAATCGCATATAAACATTTCATATTAATACAACATGGGGGATACTATGCAATGAAAAAAAAACTGTCTAAAATATAGTTTAATTATTATTCTGTTTGTTCCATTATGCCTATATATATGAGCACTTTGACACATAGTCAGGAGTATTGCATTTCACACACCAGAGAACAGTATATTGTCTTGATTCGGCAAATTAAAAGAAAAATTTAAGAATTTTATAATACATATATTGTGCGCAGAGGTTAAGAAGTAAATTAATTAAAAGTGAATATACCACGTTAAAGATAGTTTCCTTCCCCAGTCAAAAATGGCCTATTTACATTTTACAAATAGACGTTTGGGGGTTTGTTTACGTTATTTACATTCGGTAAATTTGCTTAGAAAACCGAAAAGCACAAGTGTATTTCAAAATACGTACGCCTGCCGTTTACGATTTAATGGTAAATCTATAGATATAGAATAGATCTATTGAAATATATAAATGTGTAATATTTTTGGATAAAAGCAAGTGACTTTTCTTTACTAAAACCATTGAATGTGTGCAAAGTGGGGACCCAAGGATGCTTTAAACAATTAAATTCTAAGCAAAATGATCATTTGAAACCATCACAATTTTGTACATCGGAATTTTATGTAAGTTAAAGTTTATATGTAATTTGTAACAAATATATATATATGTATGTATAAGAATAAGGCACTAAGCAAATTTTAATTAACATATATTGATTTTTATACCTTTCTCATTAATGTTAGAGGGTATACTAAGTTCGTCACTACGTATTTATAAGCGTTCATATAATAATCGTCTATAATTTACAAAACCCGTTTCCTTGAGGTCTTTCATGGCGGAAATGTATAACCGTTTACCTATAAATGCGGGGGTCCCCCAAATTTGTTTGTAATATAAATAATTGAATATATTAGCAATAATTAAGATCTAATTGTCTCTCTTTCTTTTCTAATTTTCTTTTCTTCTAATTCTTTTACTAAAATAATTATTAATTAATCATAGTTTTTTTCTTTAATTCGTTGAAGGCAATTCCTTATCCAATCCTTATCCAATAATAACAATTAGTTCTTTGTAACAATCACACATGAACATAAAAAGTTATCTTTCAGAAAAATATGGCAGAAGTTCGAAAATCTTGTCCTTTATCCTCTTTTGATATCACCAAAAATGTCACGTTATACACCAAAGAAGTCATTAAAAATGAAATAAATGATCAAACATTGGAGTAAGTACTCGTATATATAACATGATGAAGAACTTTTATGATGCCTGTTGTTAATAAATAAAATTTACAGACTTAAAACCGAACGTAGAAACCCACTTGTACTATTAATGGCTTGGCTAATGGCAAAACCAAAGCATTTGAAAAAATATATAAATTTTTATACAGAGATGGGCTTTGATGTTGTAGTGGTACAAATTAGTCCATGGCAATTGTTGTGGCCAACGAAAGGTTCACATGTCGTTGCAGCAGAAACGATCAAATTTTTGGACAACAATAAATCTTTTGAGCCAATTGTAGTGCATGGTTTTTCAGTAGGAGCTTATCAGTTTGGTGAAATGATGTTGCAAATGGCCCGTTATATGGATCGGTATTGTATAAAATGAGCATAAAAATTTTCATTGACTTTATTTTAACATTTAAATAAGTTATTTTGAAAGTGGCGTAAGACCCATAAAATTTGAAAGAACTTGAACATTGGCATCTTCTCATAAAACTACAAAGTACGTACGTCATTTTTAAAGTCGGTCAGGCCCCGATTATTTAATACCTCACGTCACACAGTTCCACAAATTAAGCTACAATTATTTTAGTTGTATCAGTAAACGCGGGGCATTGCCATCTATTTATCAATTCTTCACCAAATTTTGTCGAATAATATTAAAAATTGCGATTTCTTGCCACATAAAGACTTCCTATATTAATATGGAGATGGGTTCTAAAAATAGTCCAATTCAATGCATTTTCAATAGGGTTCCTCTTTGGGCCAATACAAGTTCTTGTACCAAATTTCACGAAAATATTCCAAAAAATACGCCCAATTGCACAATTTTTCATGAACAGAGAAACGGACATGGTTAAATTGATTCAGATTTCGATTCTGAATCAATCGGTATAGTTGATGGAGGGTAAAGCATTTTCTGTTCAGGAGTTACAAAAATGTGCACAAACATAATACATCCTTTGCCACCAGTGGTGTAAGGCATAATTACGTATTGATTTAAGTGATGAGTAAGTATTTCTATAATGGGCGATAGTGGTTTTCAAATATGATATGTTATATTGATCCTTCCACATTTTTATCAAGATAATTTGGCATTTGCATAAAGCAGTGAAATAGCACTAATAATAAACAAGTTTAACTACTTTGTATATTTCTAATAGACTCTTAAGCTATTTACATTATATTGACTGGTTCTAATGTCTTGCAAGTGTTTAATATGAAAAAGATTCATTTGTGAATTTTTTATTATTATTATTATTATTCACAAATGAATAATAATGCGGTTTTTTCTTAGACATATTTTAATAAAACACTATAATAATATAATTAGTACATTACATATGTGTTTAAATCGACACGTGTTTGCAAATGTTCTGTAAAAACATTTATTTCACAAATTATTGAGGAAATTGATCGTTGTCAAAACTTGAATTGATATAGCGTTGTCTGGAAATTTTTCTATTGTTGGAACACTCACGGTCGTATATTTTGAGATATTGAGCTGAATTCTTGTACAGTTTCTGCACTCCGGTTGATCTTTAAATTAAATTATATATTAAAAATGATAAATATAATTAAGTATTTAATTGGACAAAATCGGTTGAGGATCACGACACGTATCCAATCGACAGAAATCCCTATCACAGACAAAAATGGATCTTTCAAGTAAAAAAAATTGGAGGATTGGGAAAACCGACACGCCTACAATTCAGCAAGCGTTTTCGTGTAGAATTCGACTTGTTAGTTGATACGTAATATATAAACTACAGAGGGTGTAATCATTTATCTGCCATGGCCACTCTTTGGATAAAGACGTGGAGGGTATTTAAGATATGACCCAAGTTTTTTTAAGTTTAGGTTTTTTAAATTGTCTATTTTTGTCTAGTTATACGTAACATACCTTTGAAGAATAATTATACAATATTTTAATATACAAATAATGTTGTATTATACGCTTTCAAAATTTTTTGGCTTTTTTAGTTACTCACATATTTTAAATAGAATCAGTTGCCAAATTTGGGACAGCGCTGCTGACATAACGGAAATCGCAGTAGGTTTTCCAAAAGCGATATTTCCAAAAAATCTACACATGCAGAACGTTCTCCGCAATTATACACTGTAATTTTGTTTTTGTTTTATATATTAATTATTGTTTTAATCATGTAATAAATGTAATTTATTTTTTTAGATATCATCTTAAAACATTCCACAATCAAGCAACTGTACATTATATACGTTCGAGTCAAATGTTTCATTCAACCATAGTGAAAAAGCCTGCACTCTTTTTAGTGTCAGAGAATGATCCAATTGGCCCGCCATCATCAAATAAAGCAGTATCTAACAATTGGGAGCGTGCGAATATTAATATTACATTTTATACGTGGAAACACTCATCACATGCTGCTCATTTCATCAAGCACAATGAAGATTATGTCGAATTGGTTCTCAAACATTTAGAAAAATCAGGCGTACTGGAATCAACTGAGATTAAGAGACAAGCTAAATTATAACCATTATTTTCAACTTTACTGTTTTTTCCTCTCTGCGTTAATTAATATGTTATAAAATTGGTAAATACGCAATATCGAGAATATAAATTCTTAATGTATTCATACTTCAGTTATGTTATGGAACCTTTATAACAATTTAAAATTTATTAAAGATACGCGTAATAAGTTTATAACATTGGAAGTAATAAAAGCATATGAATGAAAAATTATACTACGCTGCTTATGGCGTAAAAGCAATTTATGGATCCACAGAGTTTTGTGATTTTAAATTTCATTAACCTTTCTAATACCATTTTTTCCCTTTTTATTTTAAATGCATATATGTATTGCAAGATAGATTTATTCAAAATGTAAATATGTTATGATTAAATATTAATCTTTTAAATTTGATATTTAACCAAATATAAAAATAAGCAGTTCAAACAAATCAAATTTATAATACATAAAATAGAACGTACATACGTGAATTTCAGAGGAATAAACAACACAAGATCTAAAAAATTTTATAAATTTGCAATTTTTAATCTTTTACAATAAAAGTTAGAAAATAATAGCTACTTAGTAAAAAAAAATTTACGCTATTTTGGGACCGGATTGGACTGAATTTGGAAACCCTTCTCATATATAAAAAATCAAAAAATCAAAGTTCTCTTCAAATATTTTTGCTTTTTCTTAAAGACGCAGAGACGACCTGCAGTGATGCTACCAGGTTCTGATACCGAATTTCAAATAATAAAAACTTTACATAAGACTGAAATTTATTCATATTCTAATGAGAAAATACATGTAACCTAAAATGAACCACTTTCTTATGTTTATGAGAGCCTTTTCGCTTTCTGATAAAGTGTATCTACCACTTTCCCCATACTTTGAATAGTCTCCAAAACTCTTTCATATGTTTTATCCACGTGGGTTTCTTCAAATATAATTAATACACCCTCGCCTTGATCGAGAATACCGCTAAATTTTTTATCAAGAATCATCTGTGACAATTTTTTTTCTACTTGAGCCATGGGTAATTTAATGCAATCTGCCACATGAGACACCTAAAGTTATATAAGTTACGTATATAAATTATAATTATTTTTGTACAACTCCTTTTTTACTAAAATACATATAAAAACTTACTTGAACGCGGGAATAGGGTTCGATAATGCGGCACAAATTCTGTTCCAACATTGTATCATACAATGTACCCAAATGTGCTTTAACAATGACATCTTCTGCCAATTCGATTTGATACTCTTTTAAAGCCAACTGAAAATTAGCAAGTGAACGCTTATTAGAAGCTTCAGCAACCGATTTCATAGCCTCTATATCTCGTCCAGAATACGTAACAGCCTAAAAAGTACGAATAGTATACACACACACACAACCATTAATCAGTTAAACTTAAATAAATATTCTTTCTTACCAATTTACCGCTGATAATTTGGTTTACATCATCCGGCTGAGCTAACATGATTTTACACAATAACATATATTTTAGTGCCGTCAACGCTTTATTGTTATCAATTCCATCAAAACCTTCAAATGCTTCATAAAAATATGAAAAAGCAGTTTTAAAATCACGTTCATCTGCAGCGTGTAATATACCCGATTGTAGATCTAATGCAGCTTGTATTTTTGGAGGGCAATAGATGGAATTTGCAGTAGTGCGAGCTGAAGTGAGCGCAGCTCTAGCTTTTGTTAGATTACTCAAAGCATGATAGGTTTTACTTTCGAGTAATTGTACTTCCACTAAAAGATTTTTGTCATCTAACTTTTTTAATTCTTTTAATAACTGCGAACCAAGTTGCAGTGCTTCCGTGTACATAGATGTATCAAAGTAAAGTGCTATAAGACGGGCCTCTAGGGATTGTCGCAAAAAAGTTCGCTTCTCTTGTTTAGCCCACTCAATGCAATCTTTGCACAATTGAACCTTTAATCAAGAAAACTTTATATTATTTCTTTATCGAGAATTTACTTTTAAGTTCAATATAAATAATGTATTTTAATCAATACCATTTCACCAGGTTTATGGTAAAATTATTGAGACTTTGATTTCGATTGTATTTAATAACTTTTATGTTTTGACAATGGTTGTCTTTGTAGGTATAGGGAATCTATAATTCTTTGAAAGTAACATACTTTTGATTGGTACAGTTAACAGTGTCTTAATTAGTATAAAAATATAACATTATTTAAAAGACAACCGCATGCAATGCTTGTAATTTTCCTACTTCATTATAATTTGTACGTCATTATATTAAAATTATATTTACCTCTATACCAGTTCCTGCATCCATGTCTAAAAATAAGTCTACAAGAGATCGAACCAATTTAGCTGCTTTTGCTTTGCTGATGAAACTCAAAAAAGGGCGAGTAACTTTAATGAGATCCGCGAGCTCCTTAGCTTTGCCTTCCTGTTTGTATAATTCTCCCAATTGTAGAATACCTTGTTCCTTAATGCCGATCAATTCCTCATCATTTTCAGCAACTTCTTGTTCTCGAACTATTTTATTCAACAGAGAAATACCTTCTTCCCTATTAACAGTAAATAACGCTTGGGCTCTTTCAAATAATGTTGCGCCAGCCATTTTCTATTGAATATGATTGAAAAATATTATATTATGTATATTTTAAAATAAAATTTGCAATTTTTATTAAAAATTCTCCCTCGTTGATAACTAATGAACCCAAAATCGTAAGCAATAATGAATACAATGAATTATCATAATGTTATACATACTATGTTTTACAGTGTAAAAAAATGATTTGTCATTAAACTCTTAAAATGAATATAGCAAACTGTAACAAATGGATATGAAGAGATTTAACAATGGCAATGCTACTTCTGAAATTTGGTGGTTTCATATATTTTGAAGATTATTACTGAAATACGTATTCGACCGACACCTTAGGCAACTGTAAGAAAGTGTGAAACGTGCTATTATATGTGACATATTATATTTTGTAATGTAAATGAGATTATAAAAATTATTGAATTACTGTGAAATTATACTACATAGCGCATTATCAAGTTTATACGAATTCATATTGTCCAAAATTTCATTTTCTTATAACCCATCATGCGAAGAGAGTTTTATGCATTACATATTCATCTTTTTAACTAAATATAATTTTTACTTAGACAATAAGCTAAAAACATTAAATTGAAGATGTTTTCTGAATATTTATTATTTTAGGGTGGAAACAACGACTATAACTTTAAAATAAATTTCTGAATACTTGAACAAATATATTTACAAGTTAAACATAATATATTATATTAATGCCTCTATATTCTATATATATATTATGATTCATATTTTCTAGTTTTTTTCTTCGTAGTAAAAAACGAACAACAATCTATAAAAACCCCGAGTGAAACGTATATCAATTTTAAGAATTTTCAACGACACCTTGGCATTCGCAAATATGACAATATTCATATATGTAAGATTTGACATGCCTTTATACAATATTCATTTGGTGGATATATATTTTGATCAAAGTTTTGTTTTGAAATTCTTTAGAAAAAACATTTAATATAAATTTGTTTATTCTTGTAAATGTATCGGACCCAGAAACTGATATTATTTTAATAAAATTATAATATTGATTTGTTGTAGCTCAATTTTAAATACATCTTTGTTGTTTATAGACAACTTGCATAGAGTAGAAATTCAATATGTAAAAATTTATGTTTCGTTAAACTGAAGCTAATGACTTTTATCCTTTAAGACTTTGCACAAAGTTAATGTTATTTTTTTTCTTATTTGCTTTTTTTGAATTTCCAATTCAATCGCAGCGATTAGTTGACAAAGATACTCTTCCTGTATCATTGTTATTTAGAAAAGTGTTTTCAGCATATGAACGATCATCCTGACCAAAGTTACACTGAGAGGGGGAACAATACCCGCTACAATTAGTCGCATAAACATGAGAATGACAAGTTTGTCCTGGTAACTGATTCAAATCGTCGGTATCCGTGTCTCTTATAGAATTAAATGCATTACCACATGACGCATTTGGTGAAGACGTATCGTCATTAGGTGGGTATACGTGGCGTTGATTGTTTTCTTCAAGCCCATATACGGCACTGCAATCAACATCAAAATCCGTATCTCGAACGCTTTCAAATGCGGGGGTATACGAAGAGCTGAGGCGAAAATTGGGCGGCGGTGACCAAACTGATTGATATAAAGGTGATGTAAAAACATACATGTGATTTAAGTATTCCGTGTCATATGACGGCAAGTATGAATCTGTTTCTAGAGGATTGTAATATTGAGAATTGCTTGATTGATGTATTGGCGTTTGTTTGCAACTATAACTATATGTATTATAGTTTTGACTGCGGTTAGATGAGAACATTGGATAGGTCGATTGATTTATAATTGGTAACAATGGCATTGTTGCATATATGCCCCGATGGGCCTCAAAAGGGGTTTGAGGACAATAAGCATCCGACCATCGCACATGGTTAGGAGTATAATCGCCTTTGGCATAAAGCTGAAATATATTTAAAAAAAATGTATTTTATTTATTTCTTTGCCAAAATTTAGTAGTTATAAAAATTAAGAAAAGAACACTTATTACCTGCAATGGACGACAAAAGCCTTTGTTTAGGTGTTTCGGCACTCCCAAGGTATAGCTATGACTAAACCCAACTTCAGTACTAAGAAGATACTCGTGGTATTTATGAGGAAGGAGTTCTATATTTTTATAATTGTTGTAAATTTTTGACTAGAAAATATAAAAGAAAAGCTATACTTAGTATGAGACAATTTTTTCATACTGTATGACAAATACGAAAAATTCTCTTAAAAAATTGCATCTGGGCTTACCGCCACACAGTGTTTATGCCCAATATCAATACCAACTATGCAGACGGACATAGCTACATCAATTCGATACGCTTATTTAGAATTTTATAGAGTCCCCGACGCCCCTGAGTGTTTTGGCAATATGATATATATATTTTATGGTGGTGGGCATAAAAAGAAATTCTTAACGAATGCACATGGATTGTACTAAATGAATAAACCTATACAACAAAGCGGAAAGTTTACATTTCTAAATGAAAAATTACAAAATTACCGTTAATTTTTTATCTTTTTTATAACTAGCCCAGTTCTGCACTTCAAGTATTAATTTGCCGCCAGGTCGCAATTGATTAAACATTCGTTTAAAAGCCAATTTTAATCCATTATCGCCAAAATTTAAATGAAACCATTTTGTAACTGATAAACATAAAATGAGATCATACTGTGGTATATCATTGGCTAGCTGAGACTCATGTTGGAACACATAATTGGTTGTGCGAAAGAAGACGTTATGAGGGAACTCGCTTTTTAATTCCACTCCATTACTGGTATTTCCATTGCTTATTGTATCATTATTTAAAAATGTAGGTGCAGTTGGCGTGTTTGATGATAAAACACCACCATATGTAAGAGGAAATGAAATTGGAAAAAAATTCTCTGTTCTTTTACTTATTTTTACACAAGAATGAGCAATATAATTGTTTAAGTTTGATGTATGTTTCGCTTTACGTTGAATTTGTTTTTCATCATGTTTTTTACTTTTATGACTACTTATCATCAAGTCATCAGGTAGACGGACATACATCGCCAGATTACGCCTTGCTTCAGATATTAGTTTTTGGTCAATATCAACTCCCAATATGGATTTTGCCTCTAGATTTCGAGCTACTGAAATTGTCATATGTCCAACATTACACCCAATGTCAAGTATATCTTTATTTTTAAATAACTCGGGATAACGATGAAACACTTTGAGACGCACATCCAACAGTTCATTTAAGCATCGCAAGCCCCTGTATCGATTATAATTGCCATAACAATATTTGTCAATGTAAAGGTCGGAACATTTTTGTCTATTTTGCAGGGAGTCGAACTTTTTATTTATTGTTTTAGGCACGCTCAACGAATTGAGAGGATTTCCTTTTAATTTTCCCTGCGTTTCCACTTTTGTTGCAGTCGACAATACTAAAGACGAATTTATTTAACTTCACATTAATATTTATGTGCCAAAAATGATTACCTTTGTCCGAAAAGCGCTCTGGGTTGTTAATATTACTGGTGTCAGGAATATTTGCCAAGTTTTTCAAACCTGGTTTTCGATTATTGATAACTGTAGTACATTGCTGTTGTCGTAACCAATTTCCTCCCGGAGGAATCACTGGACTAACTATTTTATCCTTTGCTTCTGATCGAATGTATTTCTGTAAGATATTTACAAATATATATATAAAAATTTTACATACACATTTGAATAAATTGGCGGACACTTTTTGCGCAACTCACGCTAAATCATAAAAGATTGTTCACTATAAAAAGGGAACTATTATCATTCAGTCATTATCATATTAAAGTCACAGCTTTAATTCATTAACTATGATTTAATAAATTTTATTAAGTATTAAAAAAAGGGCATTTTCTTCATAGAGAGTCAGTTTAAAATAAGACGTTACATGAGGACGAAACCTAAAGTCGATTTTCAAATTAAATGAATCAGTATAATTAAAACTAGTAAACATTTATTACACACCTTGGTCTTTTGTAAGTTATATTCCATTTTTCGCTTCCGGAAATTCGTATTGTCATTACGATTGCACTGGATTGATGGCAAATCTAAATGTAAAGTCTCTTTTATGTCATTTTTGCTCGATTCTGGTTTAGTGTGTACGATTTTAGTTACATTACTTAATGAAGGCGTGGATTTCAATTGAAATAATTCGTTTTCATTTGTGTTATTGCCTAATGCGGTGCATGATTCAAATGAAGATTTATCAGATAACGGCATATAACTATCTGAAATATTGGTTATAATGCTTGATGATGAAATATTTAAGGATTCAAAGTGACGACGTTTTATTTTTCGATGTTTACGTCGATTTTTATATCCTTTGTTGATATTACGGGAGTTGTTTATACTGCTTTCCAGCTTTAATTTCAAGCCGCCTCTTTTCATAGGGGACGTCAGTTGTTTTTCATACTCCATAGAATCAACCGGATCCAGCAAATGCAAAGGATCTCTTATATTGGGTGGTATAAGAACTTCTACCTTTGGAGGTGTTGTTATGGGTGATTGCCGTGGCGTTGAAACTGGTGTATTGTTCAACGAATTCGTTGACGGTTCGTTTTTTAGGGAATTTAAGTTTAATGGATCCGAAATATTTCCACCAAGTAAAAATTTTGTTGGAGGTATAAAGTTGCCTTTTCGTGGTCTTTTATCTGATAGAAAAAACTTTGATCGGATGCAACAATGGTGTACAGAGTTGGAGAAGTCAGTAATGCCAATAGTGTTGTTTATGGTATAGCATTGCACATTACTTATGCTATTACATTCTCTACCAATATCACAAAAAGTACGTAATGTGTTACATGAAGTTGCGTTGAGGTAATTCTTTATTGCTCCAGGGCATACTACATGATTGTGCTGAGTCTTGTGCTGTGATAAAAGTTTTCTGCAAATTTGTTGTTGCTTTAGTTGACTATGATCGAATGATCTTAATAATAGCGACCTACTATCCGACTTATGCTTCTCAGCAGTACTATTACCTTCATCGGTCTTTTCTTTTGACACCAAATGCGTCTGTTTTAATATTTGGATGTTTTCTAAATCGGCTTTGGTGAAGGACGGACGCTTCATCAAAGTTTTGTCACTATCCAAATTTTGCTTTGAATTGTTTGTTTTGTAAATAGGAATGCTTGCGTGTGATTTACAATTTTTATTTTGGCGTTTTGTCCAGGATTTACTTTTTTTGATATAGAAACCAGTGCTAGTAAAACAGGTAGCTTTATGTTTGGCAAACTCCTGAGGAGCCCGAAATTGGTGAGATGGTTCTTCCGATTTTGAATCACATTTTGATATAACAGAACAAACAGATTCTGCCATATCAGTTGCAACTGGGGAATTGCTTTCGACGCCAGATGACAGCGTATCACAGTTGATATCCATATCAAATTTAATATAATCCAATCTGGAGACATAAGAAGGAACACGTTATGTTAAACATGCAAAGCTATCTTTGGCTGAGGCCAAATCTTGAATACCCACCATTTACACCCTAAAGCTAACGCATGTATATATCAATATTTCTTTCGTATAAAAACTACCAAAAACGACATCTTAATTTTTGAGACTACGAGGATGTTTACAACACGCAGTACACAAACAAGGGAACGGACAGACATAAAAGGCTAGATTCTAGTATTTGATGCCAATTCAGAATATATACACTTTTTGGGGGTATTAGGCACCTCCTTAGCGTTGCAAACGTTTTGACAAAGTGGTGTGTACTCCCATATACATATGATTATGGTTATAAAATTAATAACATACATATATAAACCACTAAATTTAATCTGGTCTCTTTTTTTTCATTTAATCATTTATGAATTTGAATAATACATGAAAACTGGCAAATTTTTCATATAGAACTATCACTACTCATCTAAACATCATTTAATCAACTTACCTTCTCAAGAAAAATGTTATGCACTTATTTACATTAATAAAATAGAAAATTAATCATTAAGTAATATAACAAAATCTACGCAAAGAATAAGTAGCCATATCAAGATTTAATATCTTAAGTAGTTTCTGACGAATTCTAATAATTTTAGTTTTAGGCACACAAGCACATATTAGTTTTAAAAGCGAATATATTATTTTTCCCCCACTTTGCTGTCAATGTTTACACAGTTACCAAACTGATTATTATTATTATGCATTTGGATAGTGGTAACGGAAATGAAAAATCAGCTGTTTTCATAGTGAATACAAAAACCATAATATAATAAATACAGAGAACATTCAAGCTCTCGACAGCCGTAAAAGTAAAAAAGTGTATGACATTAAAATTATGCTTCTTTGGCTTGAAAAGTTGCGCAATTTTCAACCTTTTATTTAGCGTCATCTAAATAAGCGGAATTCAACTATGTTTTTTAGATTCAAATCAAATGTTTTTAAAGCTAGAACGCTTTAAATGTCGCTTGAGACAACCAGAGAATCGTAAATTTGAAATTTTTATAGTTGATTTGTTAAGAACCCACTAATAGGTATGTTTAGACTTTTGCTTAATATTTGTTGTAATGTTCATGTTAAAATTAACAATAATCAGCTGTTTAATGCCTTTTATAAAAGTTGTTTGGAACGCGCTAACTCCATGGGTATTTTTCTTGCACGTTTGATTTAACAACATGATGGCCGTATGTCGAGACTATGCACTTATGGATTTTTTCAAAACTAGTACCATAAAATAATTACTATAAATCAAATTAGCTCGTCATCTTTAATTAGAATACAAAAAAAGCCAATTTCCAAACATCCATAGCACAAAAAGTTCAATTGATAAAGAAAAATGTATTTCATATTTAGATTCAGAGCTCCAAATATAGCTAAAATCTCATTTGTAACTCTAGGCACCTAAAAAATCGTACTCTTTGTATGGAAGCAGGCTAATTATTTTGATTTTCACAATCTAAAAACAATTTTTAATACATTCATAATTAAAATATTACATTAGGGGAATGTATATTGTGTAATATACTTGTTGTTCAGTTATTATTAGATTTAGTTAGTTGGGAAACAAAATTGGGACTTCTTTGAGGGACAGGTGGCGGTGCACGCCTTGCGGGTAATGGTGGAGGTGTGCCCAAAGCAATATTATTTGTTGAGTTAATTGTCTGAGATTTTTCTTCATTTCTTGGTTGGTAGGTTGTCGGAAAAGGTGGGGGAGGATGTCTGGGTAGTGGTATTTCATCACTAATTTCCTCATAAATATTACATTCATCATTTACAGTACTACTTTGATCAATAGACGAACATTGCTCCATTATAGATAGCATAGTATTTTTATTTTGACGGGACGGTGCAGGTGGTGGTGAACTTGAAGTCGAAAAACGTCTTTCGTATGAGTCATAGTTTGGCGAATCTGTACTTGACATTCCTTCTATTTTTATATCTTTTTGTTGATTATCCGAATCCATTGGTTTAAGCGGCTGACATGAACCTGATGAAATGCTTACTGCGCTAGTATTTATTAATTCACGGGCAGAATGTTTTGGCGATGCGGGTAATGGTGGACGCGCTGGTGCGGAACGTAAGGGCGGTTGTTTAGGACGTTGTGGCAGCTCAGGGGTAATATTTAATAATTGGGCGTTTTCTTCGGGGTTGGCACATAATGCGATGGTATTAATTGTGCATAAATCAATTTCGCTCTTAACGGATTCCAACCAGTTGGGTGTCTTCAGATCAATTTTGAATATTAAATCATCAATACAAATACCATCCATGGATGCGGCTTTTAGAGCAGACTCACCGTTTCTAAATGTAACTAACATACTGTCCTCTACATACCGCACAAGCGTGACTTCACCAATTTTAGAGAGCTCTAGTATAATATCACTCATAATCTTTTCATCATATATTGTAAGACCTCCTTCCTCTTGAGGATGTTCAAGTAAATGTATGATGATGGTCGAATCTGGTGGTCCAAGATCTGTAATAACTTGTTCGAAAACTTCTTTGCGACGTTTATCGTCTATTTTAATCACTTCAATGTCAATTATGGCAATTACCGGACGATGATCACTCTGTTTCAATTCAGATCGTCCGTAATGTATTAAAGTGCCCGGATTCCATTCCGTAGTAATCGTATCTGTTTCTGCTAAAGCTTTTCGACGACGCCATAAGATACGATCTGTCCAAGCGGGCGCCCGTTGCTTCTCAGAAGTATCATAATCATCACTGAATAAATCATATTTGTATGTAGGATCGAATGAAATATACCCCTCGAGGAAATCATTGAAAACATTGCCTGCTTCTTGTTCTTTACGCAGTTGATCATGTTCCAATGCCGCAGATAAATTGTCATTTTTAATGGCTTCTTTTAATTCGTCTTTATCCATGTCAATACGATAATTAAAGTCTCCACACCAAAACACCCAATCATGGGATTTCAGCGTTCTACCCATGGGAAAAGCCAGTTTCCGTGTTATTTCTGAATAGTCAGCATTTCGCTCCGTTACCTAGAAATTATTAAATTAAATTTTATATTTTTACTAGCTGCTTCGTTCACTGGTTCGCCGCTTAATGTGGAAGAATCTGCCACTCCCATTTGTACAATATAAAAAATTAGTCAAATTAGTGTTTAAAAAAGAAAAACTGTGTTTTTAAAGAAAAGGCAATGGTATTTCTTCAGCGATTTTTTTTTAAATTTCTTACATCTGTATGTAAACTTCCAAATATTGGAAACAATGGTTTTATTAAATATTATTCAACAAATTAGTTTTATTTACCTGAGATTGTCCAGCTGCGAAATGGGCACAAACGAAACACATTGAAGTGCCTAGAAAGACAAATCGTATTGCACACGCTCCCTTATTACCAGTTGTCCCTCCTAAACCCGTTTTCACACAATCAACAGCTACGTCACGGATAAATGGCGAATGTTCGGGGCGAATATATATGTACAAACATACGCCAACTAATTGTTGATAGGTTAATAATATATAATCGAAATCACGAGAAATGGTTTTCTGTAGTTCTTCGGCCCATAATTTGGTATTATCTGTGCTAGCGGCCACAATATTTGAAGCATTCAAATCAACGATTTCCTGAAAACCAATAGCGTATATGTCGGGCGGTTCAGGAGGAAGTTCTGCAGAATTTACGACGTTTACTAACTCATTTGATTGAGCTATGGTATAACAATCCAGTAACCAATCCGAGAGGGAATCTTTAAAGACCACACTACGGAAATGTTTTCCTCCATTTACATTGTATGTACCAACAGCAATTCTGGTATTCTGTGGTTCGACATATTCAACATAACGCTTACACATTTCGCGCATTACTGAAGTTGGAGCATGAAGCATATTTGATGGTAATAATATACGTGCCCTATCGGCTAATTCCGAGTTTAGCGTGGAACCAACTAATAATATATCTATAGCCTCCTGTTTATTTAAAAAAATATAAATAAATAATACGCTTCAAATTGTTATTTCAATCAGAAACCTGTTTGTAATTATCTAGAAGATTATTTTGTATAGTCCTTGCAGCTGACCGTGCTCCGTCCATTAACTTTGAACTGCCTTGTATAGCACCTGTTCCCGCATATATTTTACTTATTTCATTTCCGTTGTTAACCCACATTTGCCGAAAAATTTCTTCAAAACGTGCAATATTTTGTTTTTTTTCCGCAAGACCCAAAATTTCAATTTGAGCATAAAGGACATCTAATCCTAAAAACGTTTGAACGCAATTAGTACGATCTAAGCAATCTAGACAGTTTGTTCGAATTGTGCCAAACTGCTGATGAATAATTTGAGAATTTAAAGCACAAAATATGCCGTAACTAACGCCACAAGATATAATGCGTTCTTTTAATTTAGACAGAGTGGAAAAATTACCACCACGACACTCCTGATGGTAATCAAATACTATGTGTGGGACATCCTTATGAGCTGACATACTTTGATGCCGTTGAAACTCTGTACTAAGCATGGTTTCTCCTTCCTTACTACCTAAAAGTGATGTGCTAAGCAAATTTATAATTGTAAGATAACCATAACGTTGCTTCATTATGGATAAGTGACGGTCAAAGGCAGCAGCTGATGTCTCAAATCCTCTAGATAATTTAACTTTATGTGAACCAACTTGAACTCCGGGTTGCTCCCAGAATAGCGGTACAGATCCACGTATTTGAACATAACTAGTTACATTATTATCAACATAAATAACTTGTTCCGTTTCCACAAAGTTAGCAACGTGACCCTCATCATTGGTACCTGTAATGTCATTTTTTATCTAAAGTAATAAAATTTAAGTAAAAATTAATATAAGAATGTACCTCTTACATTAAAGCGCGTCCCAGCCCTTTCACAACTTAAACGAGAAATTAAAGCGGCACGTGCCTGTTTAGATCCGATATATACGGTACGAACCTCAACAAATCCGCACATTGCTGTTAATAACCACGAATGGCAATCGATGCCAAATCTTAGCATATGAATATGCATCATGCGATTCCAAAAGAAGCGGTTATCAATCAATGTTGTCTGAAATCGCCTCTGAGCACACAGCGTTAAATCAAATTTCATTGCACTTTGAACTGATGTTGTATTTATGTGAGTAAAATAAAAAGTGCCCGAATTAAGAAGCTTGCGTACTTCTGCAATTTTGTCTTCATTTACCAACGTATTTTGAAGTGCCACAAACTGGGTTTGTGTGATGCGAAATACTTCCACATCACATATTTTACCCACCGATATACAACCAACAACTAATACCAAAAATAGGACAGTACTCTCTCCGGCATTTAATTGCAACACTCCAAGACAGCCGTATGCGTCACAAAATTTAACATACTGCTTCCGTATCATTTCTGTTTCCTGTTGTGATAATACAGCTACAGCATGTGATTCAAACAGAATACTTTCGTTTTTATTCCGACTCTCCATTAAAACACTGTATGGAGAAGGTGGAATTGACTTTTCCAGTACTCTTATAACCTTTGAAATCGCCATATTAAAGGTACGTTATATTGTGAATACCTTATTATTATTTATGAATACGTTCTGCAATATAGATATTTACTCCATGTAAACGTTTGAGCAAAATTAAATATAATACTTCTATAATTATGTCGATTATGAGTTATTTAAATTATGGCAGAGGCGATTCGAATCACCCAAACGAAGTGCCGGGAATTACGCAATAGGACATTGGAAGCACGGCTTTGTTCAATTGTGGGTGTTTTAAAAGTAGACAGACTCCACATAGAAGTTAAACCGACTACATATTTATAAATCAATTACAATAGAAATAATAATAACAGTTTTTTTTTGGAGTTTTTAATAAAGGATTATATATGTACATAGTAATCCATTCTGCTCAAATATCAGTGGGGAACTATATTTTTACAAAATATTAATCAAAAAATCAATAAACACTGATGCTATCGTAAAAAAACATTTCTTACACATTTTCTAAATTTTTGTTGCTGTTTTTGGTTTTACATTTAATCCATTTTGATTTACTAATATATTGATATATCTTTGTTCTGGTTATTAAGTAAAACCTCTCTTTGGAATTGTTTTCTTTCCTAATTTTGATGGACAAATGAGTTTCGTACGAGTTTTGAACAATTCAGGTACACCAACGAACTTGATTTGAACAATTGATGAACACCAACGAACCATTAAATTCAGTGCTACCAAATTTTTAAAATTTATAATACTTTTCAAGTTTTAGGCAGTACATAAACTAACCGGAGAAAAATATGTCATATTTTTTCAAAAAATTAATAAAATTTATGTATGAATTAGTAAAAAATTTCCATGTTGAATTTTGTAACCTGATGGTGCAGGTTAAATTAAGTTTCTTGTGAATGTTTGTAAAGGAAAATTCAATGAGAATAAAAAATTACAAATAAATATAAATTTTAATTTTTCATTTTAAATTGGAAATTGTTACAATATATACAAATTCTTAATCAGCATCTGAATCGATCTACCGATGTTTGTACACGTATGCCTACTGTTGCATTCTCACGGCCACAAAATTTGATACATTGAGTATACCGGTAAATGTAATTATATAGTAGGGTAAGAAGAGCTAATATTTTTACTGTTTCATATTAGTATAGAATTTGGAACTGAAATTTAGCGTTCTTACTGATTGTTATTGATGTTGCCAACGATTTTTTGCGTTTCGATATGACCGCCCCTGCTTCCTGTTGTGACATACAATCCAACTTTGTTCAAAATTGACTTGCACAGTTAACATTAAGGAAATAAGGTTTTCTAGGCAACAAATTTGTTACGATTAATTACATTAGTAAATATCGTGACAGACAAATGAATTTTTAATACGTATATTACATGCAATGCTTTGTACTATTAGGTCAAGATATTGTTAGATAGATTTAGCTTATTTAGTCTGATAAAAACATATAAAAGGACGCATTATATTCTGTGCAAATTCCGTCAATAATTCTATTGACTACATAATAATGCAACCACAAGATACTTTAAAATTTATTGAAACAGCAATTAAATTAATCTGCGATCAATCGAAAAATCATATAAAATGTAAACATTTTGAAAAAGCTTTGCTAGGTTATAACCAGGTACATCAATTAAACAATTGAATAGAACCTGAAATTTTGAAACCGGAGAGGCTACATTGACTTAGAATTAGATGCTTAATAATATATATGTTTTTTAGATTTTGTCACGCCTCTTTACAGAAGTAACAAATGTTTGCACAAAACTTATGAATGTGCAATGGGGCTACTTCTTGCTCATAAATTATTTCTTAGTTAGTTTTATATCATTTTACTTTATTTTAGCTCTGCATTTATACATGGGCGTGGCAAATATGCCCTCTTTTAATAACCCTGTTTATGTGTCTCTGACGTAATGATTTTGAATTCTGAAATTACAAATTTATTACACCTTTCATTTTGTGTGAAAGGTATAAAATTGAATTGGAGATGAAACATTTCACTTAGTAGTGAAAAACATCTTTTTTATATCAAACAAGTGAAAATGTTATAGTCGGTCAAGCCCGACCGTACCCAATAACTCCTTATACTTCAATGAGTTTAATTGTATCAGTATACGTGAAGCACTGCCACAAAAGTTACTTAATGAAATGTCATTTACATCAAAAGTGGTTCCAAAAACAGTCTAATCGTATTTAAATTTGGCACAGCCAAAAATTAAGCCGATTAACCATTCGTTGCCCATTTTCGTTAAAAAATTTGCGCATATAAAGACTTCCTTTATAGTAGGACGTAGTGTTTAAAAAATAGTCCGATTCGGTCCATTTTGAATACGGCTCTTCTTTGAGCAAATATTGTACCAAATTTCATGGACGCACAGATGGACATGGATAAATCGTTTAAATTTGCATGTGGAATTTGCGGTTTAGTAGTTACAAACATCCGCACCTCTTAATATACCGTCTTACCACATGTGGTGTAGAGTTTAAAAAATAATTTTGCATGAAATTCTTTGAAAAATACTTAACTTATGGTTAACTTATTAAACTTATTTCAAATAAACGTGTTGTGGGTGAAGTAGTCTTACTCAGCCCAGTTTTGGACTAACAATAAGTACGAAAGAAATGTTATTCTGCCAATTGTTGATTGGCGCGATCTTAATTTAAAGTCAACTGATTTAATTTAAATTCTTTAAATTAGCTTTAAGAAATTTAGATAGTTACATCTAATAGATTCTTATTATGGTATATGTAGTTGTGTGTCAAATCAATCAATAATACTTAGAAACGACATAAATGTAGGCTCACGTTAAGTAATCGCTTTTAAATTTCTTCATAATGTCGACGATTTTTCGAAATTTACTTTTGGTGGACAAAAAACAAGAATTTCTGGAAAACTTTATTGGAGCAGGAATTCAAACAACTAATAAATCAAACGATAAATGGAACACAAACAAAGGAAAGCAAAAATATGACAATTATGTTTTATACAAGACAAGGCAAACGATTAAGGAAGTAGTTGAAAATGTCGAAAGAGGTGTTACACGAGGAAATAAAATTGAAGCGGAGCTTAGGGCAATTCGTAAAAAAATCGATGAAACATTACCAAAGAAAAAGAAAAACAACGAAAATTTTATAGATTCTTTTTATACCGATAAAGATCGGGCAGCGGCTGTTAGTGCTGGGACTTATGATATTAAGCAAAGTTTGCAAATTAAGGAAAAGCAGGACCGTAGTGAGCAACTTTTTATTGCTGACGAAACAGATATAAATTCAGTTATAGCATTGGGTTTAAAAGAAATTAAAAATTCAAATCCCGAAAATGCTTTGCAATTGTTTACAAAGGTTAGTGAAATATTTAAATAAGAATATACAATTGTGTGGATGTGCTCTAACAAAAAACGATATTTAAAAAAGCTGAAATCTTTCAGCATACATAGACTTAAGATATTTAAAAAAGTCTAAAAAGATACAAACAAAGCGTGCCTAATATAATATATATAGTAATTGTGATTTATTATAAATTATTCCCTGATGAAGGCGAAATGTGTGTCGTCGAAACGTTGGGACACCAAGAAATGTTGGTCTTTTAATTTAATGAAGCAGCAGAACTTAGTTGAAAATATAATAAATAGTCTGATAAATATTCTTTTAAGTTTTATTTTTAAATTTCTCGCCTAACAGCGACATAAAGTTATAAGTATTATAATATTCTTAGTTTTAAATTTTTCAATTTAAGGCTTTAGAACTACATAATGTGGATGTGAATGCCCTAGTTTTACGCAGCAAATGCTACTTATTATTAGGTGAGGCCACAAAAGCATTACAAGACGCTGAAAGTGCACTGAATATTGAAAAGGATAACATTAGAGCCATATGTCAAAAGGCGGAATCTCTTTACTACTTAGGGCAATTTGAGAAAAGTCTAATGTATTTCTATAGAGGCTACCGAATTCGCTCTGAATTGGCGTGTTTTCGTTTGGGGATACAGAAAACAAAGGAAGCAATCGAAAATACAATAAATCCTAAGAATAATAAAACAAAATATAAGCTTAATACTAAATCACATAAAATGACTAGAACTGAACTAGAGCATAAGAACACGAGAAAGCTATTGGATCAAATGTGTGTCGATAAGGAGTACTTGGAAAATTTATTACATCATCCTGATTTAGTATGTGCCGATACAAATACGGAAAATATTTCACATTTCGCTAAAGATGCTATCGATTTTCTTAATAAACGTCAGGAGTTCTGGAGGCAACAGAGAACTTGTAGTGCTCTGCAAAATTACAATCATTATGCTAAAGAGGGACTACTGAATTTTTTTTAATGATATGAGAAACAAAAAATATATATATATTTATCTTTGGGCAACACCTAATCACACCAATCGAAAACTGCAAGTTGAATTCACGTTTACGTACAGTCGCCGGACGGACTGTGTGAAAATTTAGTACAATTTTTTAATTTTTACTTTGAACAATTTTTTTATTTTTATTTTCGTACAAACGAAATTCCTTTTCAAAAAGAAACAAATGAATCTAAATTAAAAAAAGAAAAGAATAAACATTTGATCACTCGGTAGCACTAATGGTTATAGTTTTTCCTTTAGGATCATCAAAACGGTCCATTGTATTAATATCCTTCATCCAACATATACCAGTAAATAAAATGGTTAGCAAAAGAGCAACAATTAATAAGCCCATTAAAATTGCACCACTAAAAAATCCTACACAATGCCAGGCATCACCAAATTTAAATTTGGCGTCTTTGATGGCTCCAAAAGGGGCTTGAAATTGTAATCCATTCCATTTTAATACTGCTGAGCTTGTTTCTCTTGTGCGCAATGTCAAATTGCCGCAGTAATAGGAAAAGGTAGTGGGCGCAAAAATATCGACGGGACGAAACTCTAGGTCACCGTAATGTAGACTAGACATATAAAAATATCCTTGGGATAAGCGTAGAGAAAATGTCAACGGTTTAGTACTATTATTCGTCAACGTTACTGACATTGACGTTTTGTTTACCATATTCACAGTCATGCCAGTAACCTGTACGTTAGTTTGAGTTTTTCCATCGGTATATGTAAGAGATTGAAAGTAAAGCAATATGTTTGCACCATCACGAAATATGAAACCACCAGGAGCAATATCGCGGCGTTGGCGAATTTTGTTGAAAGGTGCTGTAGTGTATACATAGAAAGCATCTTCTTTTAATTCATTGTATATCTCAGCTATGATGTAATCTGTGAAGATAAAATATACTCATATATATATAAATGTTTTATATTATGGAGTAAATAAGTAAAACTTTTACTCACCGTGTTCTTTTATAATTGAAGCTCGGTCTATTGCATTATTATGATTACCAAATTCGATAAAAATCATCTTTGTTTTTTTCACTAAATATTTTAGATTGTTAACTGGATTATTTGTATCAAGGGTGATAGTTTCATAATTTTCTCCGAGAGATTTTAAAGCTTCTACAGGATTTTCTACGGAAGCATAATAGTTTTTGTGGTCAATTCCTTGTAAGAAGGCAAAACAGGACTTGCTTTCGATTTCACACAAAAAATCTTTGTTGATTAACTGAAACACATTTAGCATATTAAAAAAAAACTATTACTTATTTGAAGGACAGAAAAGCTTACGTCATCTTCCACAAACACTATCATTGTTTTGTTTACCAAATGATAATCTACTTGATCAATGAAATCGCTTTGAGTTAGCGTAGACAAAGCTGGTTTGGCATTACTGGGTAAAAGGAAATTCTTTTTGATATACCAATATAATAAATACTATATATATTTACCTTTTGATACCCCACAAAAATACTGGAGAATTTTCAGCTGAAGCCAGATGTAAGACACATAAGACCAAAAAGCCTTTAACATTTTGCATATTTAATCACTTGTGTTTAATATATTTAATGTTTTCACTTGGAATTTAAAAGTATAGAAAAATTTGTTTTAAAAAATTTAGAAAAATAGGACCGAAATGTTAATGGGCGATTAAATAAAATAATTAAGTAAAACAACGAAAATTAATCGAATCACAAGTACGTTAAAATAACAATGTATGAACAATAAAAATTTTGAGACGTATGTTCAATTTCACTTGTTCCAAAGTACCACCATGCGGGTTTTATCTTGATTTGTTTGCACATAGGCATATATTTAATTATATTTCGATTTTATATATATATAAACTACAAAACGTGCATTTAATTTAACATAAAAAATTACTATCTTTCAGTTTTCGTTTCATTGTGGATATTCATTCTGGAAAATTAAAAGTTGGCCGCCGCCCATTTATATATAACAATCCGGAATGGAATTGCTAAATTTATTAAATTAAATCTGAAGTAAAAACAAGTAAAACGTAAACAAGCTAACGATTGCTTCCAATTTACATTAAAGAATGAAAATTTCAAGAGAAAAATTTTAATATTCATTAAAAACTTTTCAAATCACAAAAAAATAAATAAATAGGAAAAAATGGTAAAAAATGAATAATTATTAAGATTATTATAGAAATTTATTAGTTTTTTTAATTCATATATGTCCCCGGTTGGTAGAGCTTGCCATTTGATCAGAAGGTTACATATTATGTTAAAAATATTTTTTAAACTTTCTAAATTCAATAAAAGTATGTGTTAATAAAATCTATTTATCTGATGGTGTAAGTTAGCCGGTAATTATGCACTTTTGTGTGTGTGTGTGTCTATGTACGTAGTTGAGAAACTTAAGAAAATATTTTTAATTTTTTCTTCACAGTTTCTATTGCGTCATAAAATTGTGTTCCGCGATTAAAAGTGTCATTTCATTTTAAAAAAGGTGGGATAGTAATATATCTGAAATTAGTTAATCAATCCAATAATCACAAGATGTAGACTGTAGATCATAAATACTATGTAAAAATGTTCTATTGAAACTGCAGCCAACTTCAAATAATGCACTTTTATTTCACAAATTTTTCAGTGCTCGGTTGATTAAAACGTTTTTTTTTTATAAATTTGTGAAAGCGAAAAAAAAATGAATATATTGTAAACGATTTTATATATTTTTATACTAAAATCAAAGAAAAGTGATCATCAAATTTTAAGCGCAAGCGTGAGGGTGCAAATAGGTGATAGGAGAAATATAGGAAGTACATAAAGTACGTAATCTGTTAATAGAGAAAATGTCTTTTCCAGGGTGTTTCTCTTGCAATTTCCGTTTTTTATAGAAACTTTATAAAACGAAGCTTGTAGAAAATTTCTTGAAAACAAAAATTCATAGAAAAAAAAAATTGATGGGCACTTACATGTTAGAGAAAGGGATAGCAAAAATGAGAGTGATTGACTAGGATAACACAATGATTCTGTATGAAACTGTGGGATAGCAATATATCTGAAATTAGTTAAGCCAATAACCATATGATGTAGGTTTAGGTTTGATAATCATATATACTATTTAAATATGTTCTATTGAAACTGCAGCCAACTTCAAATAATGCGTTGCACATTTATTTCACAAATTTTTCAGTGTTCGGTTAATTAAAAAGTTTTTTTATAAATTTGTGAAAGCGAAGAAAAAATTATCGATATTCAATAAAATTCCTTAAAAACGAACATATTATAAACGATTTAATATATTTTTAAAGTAAAATCAAAGTGATCACCAAATTATAAGCGGAAGCGTTAGAGTGCAAAAAAGTGATAGGAGAAAAACTCGTAAGGTATAGGTTTTTTTCTAAAATTTTCATACAATGTAGGAAGTGCATAAAGTACCTAATCTGTTAATAGAGAAAATGGATTTTCCATAATGTTTCTTTTGTAATTTCCATTTATTAAAGGAACTTTATAATATGAACCTTGTAGAAAATTTCTTGAAGACAAAAATTCATAGAAAAATACAATTGATGGACACTTACATGTTAGCGAAAGGGATAGCAAAAATGAGAGTGATTGACTAGGACAACACAATGATTATTTTTATAAAATTAGAGGCATTTTCTTATATATTCGGTTGGTTTGTATAGAGTTCGTTTAGGTAGCTAAAAATTTATATATATATATAAATATTATAAAAAAGTACAAATTTCTTTTAAACATGATTTAAAATAAATAAAATAAATATAAAAAATTTCAAAATATAAAGTAAAAAAATACATATTAATTATTAATTATACAAGCTAGGGTTGGAACTATAAAAAAAGTTATTGTTCTCATGTTAGGTGTGCTACAAAAAATTAATATAACATTTTAGAATCAAAAAACTATAAATTTAACAAAGTGAGAATTTATTGCTGAATGGATGATATTACGTGGACCGGTACGTATGCATTAATTTATGTTTTGACACACAATTTAAGTTAACACAATTGTAGGAAACTTAATAAAATATATCTTCTTTACAGTTAGTGCGTTCGTAATGAAATTCTGTGTCGTGATTACAATATATATTAATACAAACTGTAGAGACTTGGAGGACAGTTGCGACGACCTGAAAAGGCCCAGTCCCTGTTCTCTGGTGCGCGAAACGCGAAAAAAACGGTAGCCACACACCTTTAGCTACTAACAACCAACATTTAAAAAAACGCTAGCTTCACGCATGTGCTTTCATCGTTGATCTTCAAAACCGAGTTAGTGGTTGTCATTTTATCATTTTAAATAAAAGGTAGGTTTTATTTTCTAATTATTTATTATACTACTACTTTTTTTATATAAAAATAGTTTTCTTTTAAATAATCCTTTACACGGTCTCCTTTTCTGGGACAATGCTAATTGTTAAATGTTAAATTAAATGCTGTTATTTTTTTATTTATTTATTTTTTGTACCCCAGTGGTACCTTATTCGCTTCGAGAAATGATAGTTGGGATGTATAGACGTATTAGATTTTAAAGCTGCTTAAGATACTGATTTTTTAGACTTACGGATCACTCATGTCGTATACACATGAGCGTGCTTCTAGTAATTATAAACCTTTCTATAAAATAACCTGTAAAAATACTAAATTGGGCGAGTCTGTTATATGACGATGCCCATTTTTGGATTTCTGACACTTCCTTCTGGGTGTTGCAAATGAAATGACAAACTTGTATAGCCATAATATATATAGGGTATACAAATGGCCAATTTTATCGCACACGTCATAACAAGCACGCGTTTCCGTTCTAAGCATAACTGCTGTGATGCGTGTTTGCTTTAAAATATAAAAGTAAAATATTTTTTTATAGATTTCAATTATTTTTTTTTATGAAATACTGTTTATTGTTTGCTATATTATTGAATATTTTTTTTCTATCATCAAAGCATTTTTATAAGAGGAGATAAAAAAGGACTAAAATATATTTATTTAATTAGTACCAAAATTGAATTTGATTGAGGTCAAATCTTAAATAATTTCCTTAAATACGTTCAAATAGTGGGTGTGGCAGGTGCATGATTGGGTCTTAAAATAGGGTACATGTTATGTGTAACTTTGCAAGTAGAATTTTACTTTTAAAAGGTTTTTCGCAAATTGTGTGCGCCTATTTTTGGCACATCGATGGAAAAGATAATTATAAATATGTACCAATTTTCAACTTTATATCTAATATTTTGTGACAATTAAATATATAATATACAATCGAGAAGATTGTGGGCGTGCCTCTTCACCTATTTAGCTCAATATGCAGAAACTAGGAGCATATGTTCAAAATTTCAGCTCAATATCTGAATGTAAAAATGAATGACCATGAGAGTGCCTACAATAGATAAAATCACACAAACGGACGGATATGTCAAGGACGGACTCAGTTTTTGATGCTGATCAAGAATATATATACTTTGTGGGGCTTCTGTCATGTTCTTCTGTTGTAAATGGAAAAACAAACTTAGTATAGCTACATCTTATATGAAGGGTATAATGAAATTCTTATATATGTATCTACTTCAAAATAGGGTGTTTCTATTAAATTTCCTTCGTTATACCCTCCACCTCAGTGCTGAGGGTATACTAAGTTTGTTCTTCCGTTTGCAACACCCAGAAGGAGGCATCCGAAACCCTACTAAGTATATATATTCTTTATAAGCGTCAAAAACTGACTCGATTTAGACTTGTATGTCAGTGTGTCCGTGTGTCTGTCTGTTGTTGGCACTATCACGGGCGTAAATTTTGAGATATTGAGCTGAAATTTTGTACATGCATTTTTAGTGTTTGCATGTAGATTGCTTTTTAAAATAGGCAAAATCAGTCAAGAGCCATGCCCACAATCGACAAAAAACTATTTATCTGCCATAAAAATTGAGCTATAAACTTCAAATTTGCTATGTACATTTCTAAATATTAGATTCATCGATATGCCAAAAATGGGCATATTCAGATAACAGACACACCCACAATCAATAAAAATCTTTATGTCTGCCACAAAAGTTGACCTATGCACTTGAAATTTGGTACGCGTATACATAATTATCCAATTGACTGACGTTCCAAAAATGGGCGTAGTCGGATAATAGACACGTCGACAATTTACAAAAAACTATATTCAACGTAAAAGTAGACTTGTATGCTGATACGTAATACATACACTATTATAGGGCGCAATATACATATATTTGCCACTCCCACCGTTGTAGAGATGGAGGTTATTTAAGATTTGGTCTAAGTCAAATTTAGTTTTCTTACTTGTTTCATATACTTTTAAAGATTTAGAAACTATATTCTGATTATGTTCCGGGTTGTTACTTAAATGGAACGAAACAGAAAACGATTAATTTTTCAAAGCATTTAGGGGTAAAAAAGGTGACAATATCTGAGTAGTGTAAGTTTTTGTTTCTCATCAATTTTTTTTTTGTTTTCCTGAAAATATTCAATCGATATCTTTCAGTAAAAGGCTTTGTGCTTAATGATAATTCAATGTAAGTAGTTTTTATATACTACCTTTTTGACTGGGTAATACTAATTACACTATTTACACCTATTGTGGTGTTGATGCTAATTTTAGTCGCAGTGCTCAATTTTTTAGGATGGAAGTGCAGCCGACATCTGCAGAATTGATGGTGTGTCATGCTTTGCGTGCAGCTACCGACAGTAATCACGAAATAGTACGTAAAGCTGAGGTCCAGTTAGTTGAGTGGGAGTCTCAGCCTGGTTTTTTTCTCACATTAACACGTTTGTGTTTAGGGTTATCATGTGATGATAACGTTACATTAATGCACCAATTGGATGTTAATGTGCGTTGGATGGCTGCAGTTTATCTAAAAAATGGTATTAACAAGTATTGGCGTCGTAATATTCGCCAAGAATTATCTGCTGAAGAAAAGCAACAAATTCGACAACTTTTACTGACATATTTTTCTAATGAGACTGTACCTCAAATAGCGCTACAAGTGGCAGTATTAATGTCTCGCATTGCCCGTATAGATTGTCCCCTAGAGTGGCCGCATCTGCTGCCCGTACTTTTGAAACGATTGGAAGAATATGTTAAGGATTCCAGACATGACATATGCATAAATGATAATGAAAAACTAAAAGAACAAAGGATTCTGTTAACTTTACACCATGTCGTTAAAGCACTTGCATCACGACGCACCATGGCTGACAAAAGAGTATTTGAAGAGTTGACATCTAATATTTATGAATTCATTCTTCAGCTATGGGATAAACATTGCAACATATTTTTTCATCAATTAAAAGACGAGCCATTAGGCGCCAAAACAACCCTAGAGCAGACTATTTTGTGTGCACGCATATTACGTAAACTTACCATATATGGATTTGGAAAGCCCCAAAAATCGTCATTGTGCTTTCGTTACATTGAAAGTCTTTTAGACCGTTTGAAGCAGTGTCTGTATTGTCGTTTTGAGTTAAGGCAGTTAAATATTGACGAACAATTGGTGTTTTTATTAGAAAAACTTACTCTAAAGCAAATGAAAACAATCTTAGAGTTTCAGGAATCACATAGTGCTGCTTTCCAGGAGTTTATGGCTCCCGCCTTGCAGTTTAGCTTTGATCACGTCTTCCACTGCAATGCTTTTCTTATTTTCACTAACAATGTCATTAATTTTCGTCAATTTGCCATTCACTGCATTAATTTGATTAAAGGAAGTCTTTCACCGTACTGTTTGATGCGTAAGAGGCTACATTCAGCTGCTGATGAATCAGATGAAGAAATAAACAACTGTCTTGAAGAATTCTTTACCGAACAGCGCATTAGTTATATATGCGACAAGATTATTACGCATTACTTTATTCTCACACAAATCGAGCTGGATTTGTGGCTGGAAGATCCTGAAGAATATGCTCAGGATGATCTAGGAGGCGATAGTTGGAAATACGCATTAAGACCTAGTGTAGAAGCTTTATTTTTGACTTGTTTTGCTAGCTATCAAACGCACATGTCAGCAGAGGTGGCCAAATATATAAATAAGGCTAAGCAAATGCAACTTTCACCCAATTCAGATCTTAAAGATATTCTGCTTAAAGATGCCATATATAATGCAGCTGGGCAAGCGGCTCTACATCTATTTAATGAAGTGGATTTTGATAATTGGTTTGGTGGTCAGTTGTTAGAGGAGCTGAAAATTGAAGGCAGTCAATTCCGTATTTTACGGCGTCGTATTATTTGGCTTTTGGGTGAATGGGCAGGTGTGAAATTTTCACGCAGTCTCCGTCCTTTGGCGTATGAAGCATGCTTGCATTTGCTAAGGCCAACCGATGATATATCAATTCGTCTGGCTGCTTCCTGTACACTGTCCATTCTAGTTAGCGATTTTGAATTTTCCGCTACAGATTTTCTACCTTATCTTGAAAGCTCATTTAATGCTCTGTTTAGTGTTTTACGTGAAGCTAAAGAATGTGACACCAAAATGAAAATACTGACAATTATGTCTTCTTTAGTCGAAAAAATGAGTGACTATATTGAACCTCAAGCCGATAATTTAATTTCTTATCTTCCTATGTTGTGGAGGGAAAGCGAAGATTACAACATGTTGCGCTGTGCAATAATATGTGCACTGGAACAAATGATCAAAGCTATTAGGGACATACCAGACAAAATGAGACCATTTCTATATAGCGTTGTCGCTTACAGTACAAATATAAAGGTAAATAGATTTCACCAGTGGATAGAACACCTTATTTTTTTGCCATTTAATAAAGTGCTTTCGTACTTAGGAACCCTCACATATATATCTTGTTGAAGAAGGACTCTCCTTGTGGGTAACCGTTGTGGAGAATACAACATCGATGTCTTTAGATTTGATAGATTTATGTCGCAATATAATGCCTATTATCGAAATGTCGTCAGAAAACTTGCGCACGGCTCTGCTACTTATACAAGCATACATTCTTTTGGACGCTCGCGCATTTCTTGAGCGTTACGGGAGACCGTTCATTGAATTTTGTACGCGAATGTTGGACGACATACGTGCTGAAGGAGTTATATTAATGGTAAAAGTGTTGGAAGTGTGCCTCAAATCTGATGCCAATTATGGCCTTGATATGATAAAACCCATTCTGCCTTATATATTCCGTCAAGTGTACATTAACAAAGATTTTCCTATGCTTATGGGTATGTACTTAATGATAGTGGCACGTGTTCTACTTATTAATCAACAAGTGTTTATGGAGGTTATTCAAGAAATCCAGAAGCCCAATACTTTAGAAATAATTCTTGATGTATGGATCACCCAATGGCCTCTGGTTACGGATTTAGAAAAACGTAAACTATTCTGTTTAGCTTTTCTTTCGATATTTTCTAATAATCCCATATTGTTGGAAAGATTTCCGCCAATTATGCAAAATATTAGCGATACATTGTATGAAGTGATGTGTGAGGATGATGATGACAATATTGAAGAAGATGCCAATGAAAAAAATAATCAAGGAGAAACAAAAGTTTCGCCAAAATATTGTGATTCTCTAGTATTCGGCGATATATACGACTGGGAATCTAGTAAATGTTATCAAATTGATGATTTTGATTATAAAACGTATCATTACGATCGATGTCGTCAATTGGCTTTGAAGGATCCTGTCCATAAAGTATCTTTGTCACAGTATATTGAATGGCAGCTGAATAATTTGAGTTTACAATTAGGAGAAGATGCTTATAAGCATTTAATGTGCAACATGTATAGCGGTGTATTGGAACGGTTAAGTCAATTTGTTCCTTTGAGACTAAATATACCGCTTGATTGAAACTAAACTATAATATATGTGTCCCATGTCGATATTTTCACACAATACCTTTTCGCACACAAACAAAGAGGCAATATATGAGTAATCAAATAGCGCGCGCGCGTTATACATATATACTACTTCAAGTTTCTAATTCAAATGTGATTTTACTTTCTTTGCAAGAAAGACATGCAAATTTAAAAAATTGTTTTTTTAAAGTAATTTACTTATACATCTAGGCTTTTTATGCAAATTCGCTAATGTTGTTCCTCTCATCGTATCGACTGTGTACTTGTATGTAATTATTTATAATGATTCTCTTTACATATAAAAACTCTGTAATACTGAATATACGTTATTTTATTAAATGAATATAAACAAAATTCAATAACAATAATAAAAATATAAATGTATGATAAAATATCTAAAAAAGTCATTTGAGCGGTTTTGATATGGATGAAATTACAAATATGTGTGTAATGTTAAAGAAAAATATTTAGACATTAAGAAGGTATAGACAAATTTCTCTTCATTTCATTTCGCAATAAAATTTTAGTTTGTAAATCCTGTTTTGGTTATTATGGTTACCATACAAAAATACAACGTCTAAGAGGTAAGGCATTGTCAAACGTGTTCCAGAATTACACACAGTCACAATAGAGAAGACATAATAAAAAAGCTATGTCAATTAATGTGCAGCAAAGGAGAGACATTGTAACCGACTTAGATTGCTCGGATTCACATAATATGAATAAAAAAACACAATTGGCGGTTAAAAAGCGACCTAAGAGGAAGATTTTGCAAACTTTATCTGGGAATTTTAATCGCCGGTCCCAGAGTATAGATTGCGTTTCAAAGAAAGATTGGGGAAACGTGACAAGTGAGGGCCATTTTATACAAATGAATAGTTCTTTTAGTGAATTGGTAAAAATTATGACATAAAAAGATTTATTGTGTTGTTGAGGCGTTAATTAATCTATTTCAGTTGCAAAACAAAGATGAAAAAGTAGATGCACTAATCCAGCGTTTGATTACCGTGCACAAATTCAATGAACAATTTGCAGAAGAAAATGAACGGCTTTTAAACGAAGTTAAAATTTTAAAACAACAGTTGGAACTCCTACAACGACAAATTTCTGACTGTAAAAATTGTCATCGCTTAGAAAAGGAGTCTTCAATGAAAACTGATGAAATAAATTTACTCACTGCCGATGTGGAAATGATGAAAACCCTTACGTATCGTCTTAATATTCAGATCGAACGTTATCAAGACATACTGAGAAATAGTAAAACAAAACCCATCATGTTATCAAATGACTTCGAATCATCCCTACTGCAATGGCCAAAAGGTAAAATGCGGATCCACACCCTAGCGCCATTACTACAGGCCTACGATGAAATGTTACAAGAGAAAAAGCATTTAGTGCAGCAATATTCGAAACAATTTGAAGAATTCACTGGAGAATTAAAGCAAATTGTTGAGGAAAACAATTGTCTGCAAGAGCAAGTAGAGATGCTGAGACGTGACTATGGAAATTGGCGGGAAGAAAAAGCTCGCTTGCAAGCTCAAGCGAATATATCGCATCAGAAAGCCGAAGTTCAAATGAAGAAAACCGATTTGGCCAAAGAGAAGCTTGTAGAAGTGATGCACTGCTATGAGCAAAAAATTCAAACATTCGTTCTTGACATGGAACACTTGCAAACAGCTTATACACGATGTAAAAATGAATTAACATCACTTAAAAGTGTCTCATATTTACCTCAGGACTCCATTGCTCAGTCTCTGCAGGAGCGTAAAGATTTTTTGGAGCAATTAAAAAAACAACATGGTGTAGAGAAAAACGAAATGGAGCGCACAATTAAAGATTTTAAAAATGTCAACGATTTGATGCAAAATCAAATGAACCATTTCAAAACGGAAAACGACGCTCTACATCAGCAATTACGCCAATTAAAAGCTCTTAACTATGATATAAGAAATCAGTACTCAGTTTTACAAGCTACTTGTGAAAAGCTGAAACATTCACGAAGCAGTTTGAAGACACGATTGCGCATAGCTCTACAATGGGCTCACAAATTAGAGGAAAATCAAAGCAATTTAGAAACGACATGGGATACTGTAAAACGTTTTGAAACTGTAGTAAAGCATAAGGAATCTCAAGTGCGTGGTCTTCAAGCCCGACATTTGCAAGAAATTGATAAGTTAGAAAAAAAATTGGCTGCGAAGGAGGAAACTATCAAGATCATTTTACGAGATAAACTTAGCTTCAATACAAGGTAATAAAATCTTCAATACATGATTGATAAATATGTTCGTTCTCCAAACTGTACCATAAAAATATATAACTACTTAGTTTTAACACTAATTTTATAAGATGTGATAATATATATAATTTGAAAAACTTGTCGACGAAGTTAGTCATAGCTAGGCAGTGCGATATTTTAGTAGTTTTTAACACAAGAGTTCCTTTAAGAGAATGCCTACAATTTATTTAATGGTGGGTATCTAAGATTTGGTCTATGCCAAATAATTTTTACTCTTTTTGTTGTGTTTACTCTGATATGAGCTTTTAGTTTTCAATTACCCGTTATATTTTTATATAAAAATTACATTTGTATGTAGTAAAGAACAGCAAAAACCACTGCATAGTTCGTGAAAAATTGTAGAATATATCATTTGAAATAAGTCGATTGATAGTTTTAAAGTTAAGGCTAATGTGTGTGTGTCAATTACACTAAAAACTATTTTCCAAAAGAAATGTATGTCTTTTTACTCTATTAAATCAGTCAAGAGCCACGCTCACAATCGACAAAAAACTATTTATCTGCCACAAAAATTGATCTATAAACTTCAAATTTGCTATGTACATTTAGGAATATTAGATTCATCGATATATATATATATATTATATATTCAGATTACAGACACACCCACAATCAATAAAAATCTATATCTGCCCCAAAAATTGACCTATGAACTTGAAATTTGGTACGCGTATACATAATTATCCAATTGATTGACGTGCCAAAAATGGTCGCGGTCGGATAATAGACACGCCCACAATTTACAAAAAACTATATTCAACGTAAAAGTAGACTTGCATGCTGATTCGTAAGGCACACACTATTAGAGGGCGCAATATACATATATTTGCCACTTGTATTTTGTTATATATATGTTTATCATATATCATAATTTGAATATCTCTGAGTTTCTCTTAAATAATACAAAAAATAAAATTAAATTCAATACTTAATAAGAATTTAAAATAAGAAATTATTTAAAGGATTTCTTTTATAACGAGACAGTATTTCAAACTTAAACAGTATCAATAAAAATCTTCATATAATGGTAATACATACAATAATGTAATATAAAAATGCGAATCCTAATTCGGTAAACAAATATTGCATTATAGGTAATAGCCGTGACTTTTTGAATGGTCCACTAAGGTTCGATTTTTCATCAGATAGTGGCAATACGTTGGTTTAGTTGTTCCAATTCATTATAAATCTCTAATGGCAAATCACTGCCAACTTGTGACTCAAAATATTCACGTATTTCTTTTACTTCTTGCGTCCAAAATTGTTTAGGCAACGAAAATAATTCCGTTAAATCGAGTTTTTGTGATAAACCTTCCAAATTCAATTCACTTGCAGCAGGAATGCGACCAATGGCTGAATCCACAAAGCATTCCTCACCTTTAATACGTCGTAAAATCCACTCTAGGACGCGAATATTTTCACCATATCCTGGCCATAAAAATTTACCATTGGCATTTTTACGAAACCAATTGACATGGAAGATGTGTGGAATATTACTTCTCCTTCCCATGCTTAACCAGTGGCGAACGTAATGACCAAAGTTATAGCCAAAGAAAGGCCGCATGGCAAAAGGATCATGCATAATAATCTTGCCTTTATGTTCAGCAGCAGCAGTAGCTTCGCTACGCATGGCAGCACCTATGAATACGCCATGTGCCCAATTTCGAGCTTCATATATGAGCGGTACACCAGTGGGTCGACGCCCTCCAAATAGTATGGCGCTGATTGGAACTCCAGCTGGATCCTCCCAGGCTTCATCAATAATGGGACATTGATTAGCCGGCGTACAAAAGCGAGAGTTAGGATGAGCTGCTGGTTTACCCGAGTTTCTAGTCCATGGTTTACCTTCCCAATCAGTAATTGTAATGTTTTCTTCTAAAATGCTGTCCATGCCTTCCCAGTAGACTCCACCATCTGATGTGGACGCCACATTAGTGAAGATAGTATTTTTGAAAATAGTTTTCATAGCAATAGGATTAGTTTCCATAGAGGTTCCCGGAGCAACTCCGAAGAAGCCATTTTCTGGATTGATAGCCCGTAACACACCCTCCTTATCAAATTTCATCCAGGCGATATCATCACCAACACATTCTACTTTATAATCGGCCAAAGTAGGGTTTAGCATGGCAAGATTGGTTTTACCACAAGCCGAAGGAAATGCGGCTGTAATATATTTTTTACATCCGCTAGGGTCAGTAATGCCCAAAATGAGCATATGCTCGGCTAGCCAACCTTCTCTATATGCAATGGTGCTACCAATACGAAGAGCAAAACATTTTTTGCCCAACAAAGAGTTGCCACCATATCCTGAGCCATAGGACACAATTAAATTCTCAGACGGTTTATGCAAAATGATGGTACGCTCAGGATCACACGGCCACGAAGGCAATTTAACAATGCCATTGGCTGGTCTACCCACAGAATGAAGAGCATGTATGAAATCTTCGTTTTTTTGCAATTGATCCCAAATAGCGGTTCCCATTCGCGTCATAATACGCATAGAGGCTACGACATAAGGGGAATCGGTTATTTCTATACCGATTTTAGACAGGGAAGATCCTACAGGACCCATGCTAAAAGGTACAACATACATTGTACGTCCTTTCATGCAAGAGGGAAAACGCTCCTGTATAGCTGCTTCCATATCAGTCACGGAAATCCAATTACCCAAGGAACTTTTGGCGCCGTTTTGAGCGGTAGGTACGGTATCTTCTTTATTTTTAGTACAAATAAAAGTTTTCGACTCAACTCGGGCTACATCAGCCGGATTTGTACGTGCAAGCCAGCAGTTCTCATACTTAGGTAGAGACACAATCGTGCCAACCTCTAACATTAATTTTAAAAGCATTTTGTTCTCCATCTCAGAACCATCACAAATGTGGACTTGCTCAGGTTGGCATAAGGTAACGGCATCCTCAATAAAAGATTTGACACCGATTGGCAGAATATTTATTGATCCGTATGAAATATTTGTGCCACGTATGTGACTATATAGGCCGCAATTATCTTGTTTGTCTCTCTTTTGCGCAGATAAAGTGTCATCGGAAGACCTAGAGCGATAATTTAATAAATAAAATAAGAAGCTTAAGTATCATACAAGTTTTATGGTATATACATATAATTACTAATTGAATCTATTCCACCTTTGTTGATTGATATAGTTTCAGTTATTTAGTTTTACTTTCTACTATCTTTCATGGTTTGAAAATATTAAAGTTTATGGACGTGGCTATTACAATTTACACAAGTTTAAATATTTGTAGTTGTTGAGAAGTGCGTCTTTGTTTTATTAAGAGAACACCCTCTGTAATTACTTACACGATTTTGCTTTGTTCAATTATTTCTGGCATGTTTGCAGTGGGTGAAATTAGTGATGCTACGGTTTGATTTGTTTTTTATATTATGTATAATATATTCTCTTTGTTTAATAGAAATTTAAACTTTTTACAATAGCAGCTAGCAAGTATTGTTATTGTTCCATAGATACGTACAATGTATGGAAAATATATGTATACGATCACTTCTAAAATATCACAAACGTTATTCCACTAGATTTTATTTGGTTATTTGTTGTTGTATGAAATTTTTCTCATATGTTTCTCCAAAGTTTTTTGTCGAAAATTAAGTGAACTTTTAGACCACAAAAAGTACTATTTAGTCTTTCCATTTACCCGCTCCTCGAGTAACTGATTTAATTCTTTAGGTATCAAGAGCTTTTATACTTAGTTCAGTTCAATGGGGTCTATCTAGTCACAGCCGATTGCCGACAATATCATTTAGCTTAACGAAGTGTATGGCATTTACGAAAAGCGACAATACTCTGCAATTATCTAGAACCCGTTAATTTATTGTTGTTGTTTTCGCTGTTTGACGTTATTTTTTATTTCAACTACATATACGTATAGCAGCAGCTATCACATTATCGTTGCTTGGTTATTGTTGTTTATTGTTTTTTCTTTAACTTTCCTGTACTTCATATATACTTGTATAATAAACGTATATGAGTATATATATTTGTGTGCGTATTGAGTGTAATGTAATCGGGGATTGATGCAGAGTGTAGAAACTATGTTATATGATTGGCTATTGAAAGAAGGCTCGACCGTATATTGAGCCCACTTGGCATTTCGATTGCTATGATCAGCTGTTGTTAGTTAAAGTGAAAAAATTACAAGTTATTGTCACTCCTTGAATATCAGAGTATAGATAGAATTTATTATTATATTACATGGTTACTTATTATAAATTTATAAATATGTACGTCTCTTGGTTTTGGCTTTTTTGTTAGTATTACAGTATTAACTATTTCCTAACAATAAATGACACAGAAACACTTCAGTTGCATAATTAATGATAAAACTTATGATTCTATAATTTGGTGATAAATTGATATCATAACTTTGCTTTTATTACTAAACATAGATACTTCCACGCAATAAGTAAGTAAAATAAGGCAAATATTTAATACTAATAAATATATGACTTGCAAAGAAACTACTCGCTTCTTAATTCGTGGACGTTTCTGTTATTCCCTTTTAACAATTTGGATTAGTGTTCTAAAAGTTCTTTTCCTAATCTATATTACCGGGATTGGCAATATTAAAAGTTACGATCATATCTGCATAAAACTTGTTTTGTTATGTACGTTTAGCATCGATACCTAATTTTTTACCAATTTTTTTTTTCAACTTTGTAAGTTAATTTAAGTGACTGTTACAGACTTTTCGAAATTGCTGGCGTGCAACATTATCATTTAACTTATATAGGAATTTACGCGTTAAACAAAAAATAACAATTTCCGATCAAAAATAGATATTCGAACGCTCATGTCTAGATCGACCCAAACTTGCAGATATTAACTGAATGAGTGATTATTAAGAAGTGTCTTAATGATTAATAAATATAAAATGCAGTCACCTGACAGCAACCAAAATAAAAACAAATACATATAATAAAACATAAGTCGCAAAGACGAAGTGATAAACGTATTTACTACTTACCTCTTAATCTCTTTTTGAACATGTGTGTTTTTGCAAGGCGTGTTAATATGTATAATTCTACATTTTAAACCATAATTTTGAAAATAATCAATTTTATTAGGCTTTGTGTAGTAATTTTGTTCATATAGATGTGTATAGGTATACAACCAAGTGATAACCTTAACTATATGTATACTTAAGGCGTGAAGTATTGTGTATGTAAAATTGCAGTATCAAATGAAAATATTTTTACTTACTTTGCTAAAAACGATTATAAATAAAACTCGACAACGGGCAACGTAAAAAAATTTAATAGACAAGGAAAAACTATTATACGTTTCGGATCTTGGTCACCCTCCCATTTATACAATTTATTATAACAATGAAAATGTTGTCATGTTGTTGGATGTTACCCAAGCCCTACCTTTTAATACCTTATAGTACTTAATTTCAAATGTACAGCTATACAAGTAACACAAATTATCCTATTATTCGTTAAGTAGCATATGCATATTATTGTAAACGTCACTTCGTGAAAAAAACTTTACACTAAGTTAAGTTCTAAGAACAGTTCGATATGCTCTAAAATTAGAGCAAATAATTTTTAGTCTACGTAAATGATATTCATTAATTTTAATAAAAAGTTTTAGGAATCGCAAATTTTTGATATGTAATGAATCAATTTAGTAAAATATCATACATTTTGAAACCAATTAACTATTTTTCACCCATTTTTGTTTAAAAAAATAAGAATTGGGAATTTTGACCATAAAAAAACTACTTAAAATAGGGCATTATTTGGGAGGGGTTCTTTAAACGTCTAATTTGGTTTTTCTTTAGGCTAAAGTATATCCGTGTATCAAATTTTCTCAAAATATCTCAATGAATGCTAGCTGCGCGCAAATTTGTATATACAGATAACAGGGATAGACGGAAGGACAGACAGAAATAGTTAATAGTTATCAATTTAGAAAGTAATTCCGACTCATTCGGTAGGATCTCTCCTTAAGGAGCACAAATTTAATATACCCTCTACCACAATCAGTGGAAGGTGTAAAAAGTACATAAATGCATATACTTATAAATATAATGTCTTATATTGTCTCTATAGAAATTTAATTACATTTCGTTAACACGTGATTTTAGAACTTCCAATTGCACATAGATTTCTCGAGGTAGGTCATCTCCTACCTGAGTGGCAAAGAAATGTTCAATATCTCGTATTTCCTGTTTCCAGAAATCAGCGGATAATTCAAACAATTGTTTCATATCAATGGCATTGCTTAAACCGTAAACGTTTATAGAGTTATCACTTGGTAAGAGACCAATGGGGGAATCTATATAACAAGGTTCTCCCTGAACCCGGCGAAATATCCAATCGAGTATGCGAGAATTTTCTCCAAAACCTGGCCATAAGTATTTATCATCCCTTCCTTTACGAAACCAATTGACGTGAAAGATTTGTGGTACCCCTCCTCGACTTTCCATACTAAGCCAATGTTTGAGGTAATGACCAAAATTATAACCAAAGAAAGGCCGCATAGCGAATGGGTCGTGCATTATTATTTTCCCTTTGTGTTCTGCAGCAGCCGTTGTTTCACTCCGCATTGAAGCACCCATTAAAACACCATGTGCCCAATTTCGTGCTTCATATACTAATGGTACACCCGACGGTCTACGACCCCCGAAAAGTATTGCACTAATGGGTACTCCGATAGGGTCTTCCCAGTTTGAATCAATAATTGGGCATTGACTTGCTGGGGTACAAAAGCGAGAATTCGGATGTGCAGCACATCGATTAGATTTTGATGACCACTCATTCCCTAACCAATCGGTAATCGTTTGTTTATCGTTTATTTCTAAGCCTTCCCAATATACGCCGCCGTCTGAAGTTGAAGCAACATTCGTAAATATCGTATTACGAAAAATAGTCTTCATAGCAATTGGATTAGTGGTTGTAGATGTGCCTGGTGCAACTCCAAAAAAACCATTTTCGGGATTAATGGCTCTCAATACACCATTTTCGTCAAATTTCATCCAAGCAATGTCATCTCCTACACATTCTACTTTATAACCTGGTAAAGTGGGTGTCATCATGGCTAAATTAGTTTTTCCACATGCTGACGGAAACGCGGCAGCTACATAAATCTTTTTGCGTTGAGGATTAGTTATACCCAATATAAGCATATGTTCGGCTAACCATCCTTCCCGTTGAGCAGTCGCACTACCAATACGTAAAGCAAAGCACTTTTTGCCCAGCAAGGAATTGCCACCGTAACCAGAACCATAAGAGACGATTTCGTTATTATCGGGTTTATGTAATATTATAGTGCGCTGTGGGTCACAAGGCCATGATTGCTTTTCAACGAATTTATTCATCGGTCTACCCACAGAATGTAGGCATTTCACAAAATCATCCGAATCTCTATTTAATGCTTCTATTACTGCGCTACCAGTCCTGGTCATAATTTTCATAGATGCTACTACATATGGTGAATCTGTAATTTCGATACCTATCTTTGATAACTTGGAACCGATCGGACCCATAGAAAACGGTATTACGTACATAGTTCGACCTCTCATGCAATTGGGAAATCGTTCTTTAATAGCTCTATCCATATCCTCCGGAGCAATCCAATTGCCTAGTATACTACCCTGTGTTGCCGTTAGAGATGTAACAGGTACCGTTTGTTCACGTTTGGGCGTACAAATAAAAGTGCGTGATTCCACACGAGCCACATCGGCGGGATTTGTTCGGGCTAACCAACAATTCTCGTATTTGGTTAGCGGAATAATAGTCCCCCATTTATACATTAGTTGTTGAAGCATTTCACTTTCTGATCGGCTTCCATCACATATATGGATTCGATCAGGATGGCAGAGTCTGCCACATTCATTTATAAATGATTTGACAGAGTTTGGCAGTTTAGTAAATACAGAAGAAACTGCAGGTGATCGACTTGCGGTTGAATTGTTTATCAAAGAGTTTAAGTCCCTGAATGAAATGTTTGTTGTTAAACTGCAGAAAATAATAAAAAATAAAAAATGGATAATTTATTTTTGTAGAAATATTGTATAACTTTAATAATTGTTATTGTGTTAATTGTTGTTACGTTGGAAAGATATCAAGTTTGTAAAATATTTTTAGTTATTCTACGTTGATCGTTATGAAGAACAACTTGTTAAATACCTTGAGTAAGTGCGACAATAACATACTCAAGAATAAATACCGTTAACAATAAATTAAAGTAATAATAGCAATTAAGTAAGTTATATATATATATATATTTAACTAATATAGTGTAGAAAAATGAAAACCGTCGATATCGAATGGACTTTAATGTTTTATTAGAGGACATGTTAGATTATACAAACGTATATAAGTTCATATTTCATTAGTGTAATAGTTAAGTATTTGACAAAGATAACTTATTCAATCACGAGCGCATGTCTTCAAAAATATTGTAAAAAGTAAATAATAATGCATGTGTAGTTAGCCCAAAACCTCTTAATAATCTAAACATATCTACAATTCAGGAGACTACAGACTTTTGATCAGCATTAAAATATCAGTAGATCGTTGCATTGATACATTAGTTGTTGGTTGGTTAATTGGTTAACTCGGTCCATATATGATATAGAGATCTCTTACGAATGCAAAATCATAGGTACAAAATTGAAATTAGGTAAACTCATATACTCGTATTTACTCTAATCACATCCTGTAAAATCGTATAAATTCTAATAGAATATAACTTTGAGATAAAGTGCTTCATACATGTATTAAAATAGGATGCAATTGTGTTCATGCCATACTTACACGTTATTTTTATTTATAAAATGACAAAGGGGCATGCAAAATAGCATATTTTTACTTTATAATAAATAAAATAGAATGCTATTTATACAATATAAATTTTATAAAACATATGCCTATAAAATTCAAGGGATTTGAAGCAATTGAATAAACAATAATATTTTTATGTATGATTGATTTTAATTCAACACGACGTGTTTTATTTTTCTAACTTTTTATTCTGTTTTAAATAATGTGTCATGAAAACATAAATAATAATAAAACAAGTGAGAAAACTAAATTTGGCTTAGAGCAAATCTTAAGTACCCTACACTTTTTTTTGTAATTTACAACTTATAATGTTTGTATTTCAATATAATTTTTTGTGTTTATCGACTCACATTTTAAGGTTAATTAAGATTGTGTTGTGTAATATATACTTTATGAAGTCTATAAGATTTCACACTGGTAGTTGAAAACCTAACGACAAACTTAATATACCCCCAAAATAATGTGGAAGGCATAAAACTATAACAAAAACAATAAGGGGCTTGTCTGTTTAGATTTGTGTCAGGTTTCAGAGTGTGTTTGTATATTTCATAAGGTAAATAAGTATCAGTTAAACAACGTAAAAACGCTACTTATTCACTTCCAAGTAGAAAATTCAAGTTTAATATAAGCGTGTGTTATATGAACGTCCATATATATATTTGCATATCTTAGGTATCAATACATTTAAATTTAAAATATGTAATGCCGTATGCATACTTTTGCGTACGTCATAGCATGTATGTATTTATATATATATATATCTCCAACTAACTAAGTTTGTTATTTCACAAACGATAGAAAGAGATATCATATATATATATAAAATATTTGTAAATTCTTTTTATCAAAAATAAAATCAACCCATCTGTTCATTTCGGTCCGTGTTGCCGTATATTGGTTGAATGTGTATGGTCCAACGGCAATTGGATAAAACTCCGTACATGTTGAGGGTATTCCAGATTTGGTCTAAGTCCATTATAGCTATCATAATTGCACTTTATAACAATAGTTTTAGAGATGTTTCAATGACAAGAATTGAATAAATTTAGTTTTCTTGTTTATTTTTTTTTTTTTTATTTATGAAGATCGGTACTCAGGAGAAAAAACTACATTCCATAGTTTTACACTCTGTTTTATTTATTGAAAATACATTATATACATAAATGTTTAATTTGGTACGCATATGTTTATTAAATACCATATTAATTTTTCCATTCAGCTGTTAAGTTATATTTGCTTTAATAGCTTAAAAATTTGACGAATGAAAAGCTATTGTCAAATTAAAAACGTTGTCGTAAAGCTAAATCAGTTAAAACATTAGCTTTTAAGACGAAATATTTAATATATTTTTGGTATACTTCTAGGCAAAAAAATTGTGCCAAAAAGCCTACATATATTGTGACTGGTGTACTTTTGACACATTTTTTATACCTTCCACCTAAGTGATGTGGGTGTACTAAGTTTGCTATTCTGTTTGTAACACCTTGTATCTGGCGAAGTTTCTATACTTTATTGTTTCTTCATAAATGTCTGCTCTATTTTTTAGTATGCCATAGCAAGCGATCCCAACGTCGTATATTTTTGATCAGCATCAAAATCTAATTCGGTCTAGACGTACCCGTTCGTGTGTGTGTGTTTGAATTCTGAGAAATTTTGAGGTATTAAGTCGAAATTTTGTAGAAAAAATTCCTGGTTTCAGTATGTAGGTTCCAGTTGACCGATTGTACGAAATTTCTGAGCTCACAATCGACCCTCAAAACCGCATACGGATACGCGGAATTAAATGTCTTGATTTTGTTCAGGAATAAATGTATTTTATAGGGTCCTTGAGGACTTTTTCTGGTTATCACAAACGAAATATCATTTTTAGTATACTATTATCACTTAGTGCAGCATTCAATTATTTCGGTGAAATGTAATGGTAATACTCGTCAAAAGAGGGCGCAATTGCAAATAGGTAAAGTTTATTTTACTTGCTTAAATTTTTTGACATAATAATAATTATTTTCAGTCTATCTCTAAAACAATGTGTGGCATCTCTATAGTTACATTATATAGGTACATTACTATAAAATAGTTAAAAGCATTGATAAAGCTCAAATGTTTTTTTTTTTGCACAAATACAGCTTTTTGATATAGGGGACGCAAGACCCGCTTGGTAGCTGATTGTAGAATTATTAATACAAAATGTAATTTATTTCTTACATTCTAATAATACTTCACTACTATGGTAATTAATAACATACGATATATATATATATACTCACCTTTTCGTGAATGATTTTATCTTCTGGATCAGCATTATGGAGCGTTTATTTACCGATTATTTCTTATATTATTTATTTTTTGAATACTATGTGCGTATTCATGTATTGTCTGCACAAATAATAATTTTGTGGATTTGCTTATACATTCCCCCTTTCGTGATCGTAAACCAATAGTCGGGCTTACTTTATACACTGAATGTTATGCTTTACATCCGATTTATGATGTGAACGGCAACAAGCAATAGCTGCTACTGATTGTGCTTTTGGAGTGTCTGCACATCTTATTTTTGATAATACGCAATGGTCGATTGTTAGAAATAAGCTCGTTTCAAAAAAACTTCATGCTCAACGATAACCGGAGATAAGATGAAATCAGCATTTCTTTCTTTAGACAAGTACGTGCATCGGGTATAAATACATACATAGATTATATGTATATATAATACACCTCATAACGCATAAGCACAAATTATGTTGTATAAAAACAAGTTTCGACGCAACAGTAAATCAAGCTCATCCATCATTAATATAGCTATGGGTATATATTTATAATATACCATATATATATTTTCAATTTAGATTATTACATTCATATAATATTAAAAAACTCGCCAAAGTAAAGTCATAAACATTCGAAATATTTTTAAAGTAAGTTTTATTAAATAAGTTCTTCTTGCTTCTTTGTGTAGGTTGCATCTGCAATATTTCCTTAACTTGACCGTAGAAATGGGTTAAAAAAATTCAAGCAAATAAATTTTATGCACACTCACACAACATCAATACATAAACTAGATGTTTATAAAGTAAATAAGTTTTTCGAATAAGTCAAGTTAGTCCATATGCCTGTTATTAACATGTTCGGAATTAAAAAAAATCTTTCTAATCAACCTAAAAATTGTGCTAAATATGGCAATTTAAATAAAACCTTATTTAGAATAGATTCTAGCTTGTTGATATTGTGGTAACCTTATTAAAGGGCGTAATTATGTATTTCCTATACACGCAGTGTATATATATAATATTAAATATTGATTTTTAAAACTTTTATTTAATTTACTTTCTTGCCCGTCAAATTGGATTTTTGCAAACGACTTTTCTAATATCTACTTCATATGAGATTATGATGTCAATATTATGTAGAATATTTAATATTCTAATATAATAAAAAAATAAGTAAGAAAACTAAATTTGGCTTAGGCCAAATTTTAAGTATCCACATCTGCAACGGTGGGTGTGGTAAATATATATATTACGCCCTCTAATAGGGTATGTATTAAGTATAAACTTTTAAGTCTAGTTTTATAGTGAATATGTTTTTTTGTAAATGCTGGGTGTGTCTGTAATGGAGATAACAATAAATATGTGCACAAGTTCAACTTCATAAACCAATTTTTGTGGAACATATTAAGGTTTATGTAGATTGTGAATGGACGCGTCTGTTAACCGACCACACCCATTTTTTGCATTTTAAGCACATCGACGAATGAATTATTTATATATACATAAACCAAATTTAAATTTGTACAAAATTTTAGCGCAATATCTCAAAATTTAGGACCGTGAGAATGCCAACAATAGAAAGACACATGGACATACATATGTACATGTCGACTCAGTTCTCGACGCTGATCAAGAATACACACTTGTAGGGTCTCTGGCGCCTCCTTCTGGGTGTTGCAAACGGAATAACAAACTTAGTATACCTTCATCACTAATCAATAACATATGACTTTTTACAAGCTTTATGGTTCACTTGCTGTCGAATCAACCTCGACTTTCATGTTAATAATTTTCACTGTCAATGGGTTACTAGTCCAACGCGACAGATAAGTTTAAATTCCCCAGCTGAAAAACTTTATTTTCTTTGTCCCTTATCTAGACATGAACCCGCATTCCATAACATGCAGACCAAGACGTCCAATATACTCACTGAATTGATAACCCACCAACAGTTAACTGTGAAAGTCGATGTTGATTCGACAGGTGTATTAAGGTTTTTAAAATTCATATACTTTTTGTGCTTATATAATATTGGTGTCAAATACGAAGACTTGACGAGTAGAATGTCAAATACGCTAAGTGGTATTGGATTATATAAAATTTACGTACTATTGACATATTTTGATCAAACATATTTTACGTTGTGTGAACTCTAATTAAAGCAAATTGCAGAAATGTGTCAAGCATATTTATGCTGTGGTATAAAACTAAATCCGACAACCGCCTCAAGATGAGGTCATATTGCAGCTTTTCATAATCTATTTCATAGTATTATGTTTCATTCTAATAATTGATACGATTTATTATTTTTATTAATCAATTTACAATATAATTTGTGAATATTAAACATAAATTAGAGCGCAGTTTACATACACCATTTATATACAAATATGCTTTTATAACAATGGTTTAACAATGTAAAAAGTATGTGTGTACATACTTTTAAATATCTGTAATATATATATGTATTCCCTTCTTATTTCCATATTTTTATTGTCTTTATAGAATCTTTTGAGGTTACATAATTGATGCGCTCAATAAAGTAAAAAATTTGAATAAAAAATAATAAAATCAACCGGAACATAAAATAAGTAAAAAAGGAGTCTATTAGGCATACGCCAAATCTACAATACCCAACATCATTATCTCCTTCAAAAATGTAGTATCACTGTACTACTGCTCCAAATAATAAGAAAAACAAACCTCAAATTTATTTGAATAAATGTGCTTTTTGGGAGTAGCAATTTAGTATTTCAATTTTTGCGACCGAGAGAGTGTCGGTTAGAAATTTACGAAGTCTTCTTATAGTTGTTACAAACGTGTGCACAATATACATCCTACCAGTGCGATGGTGGGTATAAAAGTAATAATTAAAAAACCGCTTGAAATATTTGTGAAGTGTAGATTTTTAATTATTATACATCTTAGTTAGCTATCTGTTACGGTCAGTATAATAATATAATATTTAATGTAGTATGCATAAAATTATTCAACAATATCACTATATATGTATGATTAAAACCTCTAAAAACTATTCACAGCAGCTTTTTTTTCATATTAATACAAATAAAAATACACAGAGTATTATATTCATACATACTTAACCAACTAACTAATAAATTAGAACATTTTACGTAATATGTGTATAATAATCATAATAATTATGTAATGGCGCCGACAAAGTTCTTCTTGTACATCTTACCAGTTATATATCTAAAAAGGAATTGGACTTCAAATGGATAATTGCACACATTGTTGCACATTTGTGGTAATATACTACATTATTATAAGTTGTAAATAGAAGAAATATTGTATATTTGAAAATGGATATTTTATAGATCGAAAATGTAAGAATTGGGTAGAGTCGACTCTAATACTAATATGTGAATGTTTAAATCAATTGGCAATTCCATACTGTTATATATACTTGGTGCAACATTATAAATATAATGATGATAAAATTACATCTGAGAAACTTTTTATTTTAGCTGGATTCGTACTTGCGTTCCACAGTAAACAAAGTTGATTGAGACAAAACCTTAGCCATACGTACTACTAAAGGGATCACATTATATGGATATACCTTTATATATACGTTTATATAAATTGCTTTAATACAATGCGTATAACACATGTTAAAAAATGTACATACGTGTTGATTGAATTAAAAAAAAAAAGCAAGCACACTGACATATAAACATAAAACAACGGGAGCACGCCTAAGTCTTGCCTACACATCAAATACTTCCATTTTGAATGTTTTCCGCAGCGGTGGAACATCCAAATAATTTCCTGTAACACGCATGGTATGCATAGTAAATGGGTTATCATCATCATCATCGTCGGAGGCATCACTGTGCATTTGTACATGCCCACCAAGTGCAGCACCATCAAAATCATCATCATCCACCTAAACAGAAAAGGCAAATTTATTCAATTCAAGAATACAACAAATACAAATCTGAAAACATTCAGTTAAATTTCTTATATTCTGAGTCGTGAGATTACTTTCAACAGATGGTTGAAAATTTAGATGCCAGTAAAGAATCTGTATGCTATATTCTAAGTATTGCAAATAAAAAAAAGTAGTGTAATCTCATCTTAATTGATTAAATAATAGAATATTAATTTATATTTGAAGAAACGATTAATGAATTTTTACTGCATCAATGTATTAAATCGAAAACTTTAATTTGTAAAACAATAAAAAATTATGGCGTCGTGCCCTACATTACCTCGTTCACGTCGTTGAGAATTGTATACATATATTTATTTATAAACCGTTGTGAATTAAAGTATTGAACAAATTTTGATATAATGATGGCAATTTATAATACTTAATATGACAGATAGGCGGACAGACGGACATGGTTAAATCAATTCAGATTTTTATTCTGAATCGATCAGTATAACTAAATGTAGGTGTGGCATTTGCCGTTTAGGAGTTACAAACATCCGCACAAACTCAATATACCCTTTGCCACAAGTGGTTCAATATACATACTGTATTGACTCTCCGACACCTCCATTTGAATGTTTAGATAAGTGATTATTAAATATTATTATTAAAATTATATAATCGACTCAATATTTAATACTGGAAGCTATAAAAACTTTGCTTATTTTATAAAGTATTTTTCGAACGAAATCAAACAAATGCAACACTCCAATATAGCTTTATAGCAGAAAATAAACAAGAATGGCTTATAAAATTTTACTTGTATTACCTTTTTTAGATTGGAGGAATTGTAAGCTGTTTGTCCAGTTTCTTTACGATATGAGCTGATAGCAAATGTTTGCTTTTATTAACACATACAAACGATCGTTGTTAAAAATACAAGAATGTATCTAATATTTAATGTAGGTACTGTATATTAATAATTGATTTGGAATGGCGGTTGTATTATGTATATTCTTGATTAATGATACAATATACAAAATTTTTAGATTGACTATTGAAATAAAATCTATTATGATGTAAATTGTTTACTTGTTAATGATAGAGTTAAAACACATGTTTATACGTTGCCTTTTTTTTGGAGCACACTATTGTATAATAAAATTATATGTATAGAATACAAAAATGTCCGTTTAACCATTTCAAAATCTCTATTGTAATTAGTGTAAGTTATATTTCTACGAACGCTTTAAAATTTACTTTTATTACGTTATAGTGAGGAATAATAGAATGATGAAGTAGTGAATATTTTTTTCGATGATTACAATATAACTAAAATTAGGATTATCCAACTTTTATGTCCGTTCAAATATTGCGGTTTATAATTTTCTTTACATTTAATTGATATAAAGTTATTTGTGTTCTGTGTGTAACATACTCTACGACGTTTTCAATTTATAGAAGTAACTGTTAATTGTTATTTTATATATATTTGGGGAACATTTGCTTGTTAGCGAAGTAATTTTTTGTTGTACTCCATTATGACTTATTTGCTCGTTAAAAGTAATAAATAGAAATAGAATTTTTATTACTTCCTTTATTATTTTTTGTTAATTTTTTAATGTTTCATTCAAGTTAGTTCTGTATTAGAAAGAGGAAAAAGGCCATAAGAATAATCAAAGAAATTAATTAATATATATATAGTATTCATACATTTGTATGAAGAATGAAGAGGGACACACACACATTTATACATATTTAGTTTCATGATCCACTCACCAGTGAGGGGAATTTCTTGAAATATGTTCTTTCGTTTTGTTTAGCTTATAATATTCAATATATATTTTACGGCATATTTATTAAGAAGATGAGCACAAATAATATTTAAATTTGATACGAAAGTGTTTTTATATAATATTTTTTTACGTGACTTTTTGAATAATTATATTAAGCCAAATCATTTTCTTGTATACATAATAAAATCGATTTATGTCTGAAGAGATATGTTTCGGTCTCATTTAACTCAATTTCTTTACACGTAGTGGATCATATTCGTACATACATATATATGTTGTGCATTCTACCAAAATTTTGATCGTTCAACATTTGATTCAAAATATAACCATATAACCCAATGGTACCGATGTACAAAAAATGGACATGGTCGGTTATCAGAAATGCCCACAATTTAGCAAAAAGCATATTTGGTATAGAATTCGACTTGTAACGAAACACCTATTTATTTATTACATTTGTTTACAATATTAAACAATTACCGCTAAGAAATATTGCAAGGTTGTTATATAAAAACGTCTTTTCTTTCACGGGTCGACGACAACCAATCTTTTATTATATCCAACAACCACTATCTCCATTCGGTTTGGTAAAAAGCAAAAAGAATAACTAATTTTTGTACCACAACGGAATAACTTAAATATAACAATAAACTCATTATAAATCAGTTGAATATTGTTGTAATAAATATTGAACGGTCACAAAACACTTTTACGAAACGGATGCTACAATAAATATATTACGCGAATGTGTAAAACTTACTTCGAAATCTCCAATTGTAAAGCGTGTTGCTGCGATCGAGTCATGAGGTGGCATATCCGGACTCACAATCTAGTTGTTTTTGGTTAGAGTTATGATTTTTTTTTATATAAATAAGGTTAATTTTTTCGGTATAACAGAGAGCAATGATTAAAAATTCAAGTATATTAGTATTTAAAGTTCTTTAGAATTAAAAAATAAAATAAATAAGAACACAATAATGAGTTTTATTCAAGTTAAATCAAACGACCACTTGGAACATGCTGAAGAAGAATAACCGTTGTTGATTTTGGTACCAACTTTGATTAAATAATTAATAATTTTCTATAAACTTTTGGCAATGGCGTCTGTATTTCAAAATGCTTACAACTATAGTGAAATTGATTCAAATAATCACTTAGATATTGATTTTCACATAAGATGGATAGGTATAAGTTTGTCATTTCATTTTCAGTACTCTGAAGGAGATATCAGAGAACCCACAAAGTGCATATATTCTTAATCAGCATAGAAAACTGAGTCGATCTAGATATATATGTCTATGTGTTTATCTGTTGGCATTCTTACGGGTGTAAATTTTGACCTGAAATTTAGTACAGACATTTTAAGAATTTTAACGCAGATTTCTATTTAAAATAGGCTAAATTGGTCAAGAGCTACACCCACAATCAACAAAAATATATTTCTCTACCACAAAAAATTAGCTATGAAGTTCAAATTTGGTATGCATATCTGTAACTATCCCATTCATAGATGTACCAAAAATAGGTGTAGTCGGATTACAGACACGCTTACAATTAAAAATTCCGTATACGATGTAAAACCTAACTTACAATGTGATATTAAATCGACGTAATCATGTGGTATTTAAGATTTGGTTTAAATTTAGTGTTTCTACTTGTTAAAGATTACCTCAAAGAATCATTTCATGATAATAGGATTTGAATTCGTACGATATTAGAAAAAATTATTGATTCTTGTATGACATAGATAAATGTTAACAATGTATACAATTTTTCAATTTTATACGTCACCTATTAATATAATAATAAGTGATACAGTTAAAGTGGTCGATTTCACAACATTAAGAAAACATTTAAAACACAACAGATAGTCTAATGCATAGATAAGTTTGTACTGTACAATAGGCTTTTTATGTTAGTTACATTTTAAATCGTCCCAAAATGACTAAACTCAACATAACATAACAAACTACATAGGACAAAAAACAAATGAGTAATTATTTTTAGTGTTGTTATGACATGACTATGTAGCATGTTTTGAACTATAACACAATATACGTTAAATACAGTGTTTACCTCGTCATCGTTGTCGATCATCTCTTTTGTGGATGCGGTCGTTTCATTTCTCCTTATTGAGCCTTGATGTATATCTAAATCAACTTTCAAACATTGGAAGCTGCGCATTAGGAACACTATTGGCATGGGTAACACACCGGCCAGAATCATTGCCAACGCAATGCCCATAACCCAAGACGGATAATTGTTTTGTTCGACAATACCCTGTCATTTCGGAATTTTTTGTTTTATGCTCTATTCCAATGAGGAAGACGTTAAAAAATTGTTTACTCACAAATTCACCATTCCAGGCACCATACGTGGGATTTTTAATGATCATAAAGACCACCGATGAAATTAATATACAACTCATAATAGCTGGACCAATATAACGCCATGTTAGCTGCCAGTAGATACCTGGCCGGTAACCAGTCATTTGATAAATATCTTCGGTAAATCTATTCAAAATTGAACATATATTATTATTTAGTTCTGTATATACATAAATATAATATATATATATATATAAATACCTTTCATGTCCATAGATATAAACGACAGCAATCATTTCCATAAGAGCTACAACCACAAGACCAATTGTTCCAGCAAACGAGTCGAACATCTTTAACCAATACTCGCCGGCACCTGTGCAGAAGATCAAACCGACAATGAAGCAGAAAATACACACCACTCCAGTCACATGTTGTTTTTTAACCCGCTTAATAATTTCGATGTCAAAGAGAGTGCACAACATTCCTTCAAGTATACCGATTTGTGAGCCCAAACCCAGTGACAATAACATTGTAAAGAATAACACCGCCCAGAATGGAGCACCCGGCAATTCTACAATGGCTTGAGTAAAAACAATAAAAGCGAGGCCTGTACCCTCAGCCGCCTGTCGTTATTGGTCAAAAAATACAATGTTAAAATCAAATTCTAGACGCACATTTGTTTACTTACATTATCTAATTGTGTAGATAGACTGCACTCCTCTAGTTCGAGTAGTTTTGCTTCAGTGTCATTTATTGTGGCTATAATATCTTCATACTTTTCCAATGTCACATTTTTATTGGGTAAAAATGAGTGTTTAACTAAAATATCTTTGTTGCTAGAAATATTATAAAACTTATGAAAAATAAACGATTTACATATACATATTATAACATATAACAACATATATACATAAATTTTTTTTAAATGCGCAAATAAAGCTAATCATCACTAAATATAATTTAAATATAATTAAAACGAGAAAACCAAATATAATAAGAGATAAATTGGGTATAAATGAAACCTTTAGTATCCACTGCCGATAAAAAAAAAACACTCTACAAAGTATAATTGTCAGTTTTCATACCCTCCACATAAAATGGGAAGTATACCATATTTTGTATTCCGTTTACAATAACTAGAACGAGCCGTCAGAAAAATTATAAAGTATATACATTCTTCATTTTAATTAAAATAAGCCTAAATCTAGATGTTGCAAACGTTGCGATAGTTTTAATTAACTTAAATGTTGTGTCATATATTGTATATGAGTTGCACACAAAAGCACCTTCAAACAAATTAAAAACAATAAAATATTCCTTTGTAAAAATCAATCAGTTATTATTACAACTCTACTATATACTACTCACAGCTCGATGCAGCGATCCACATTGACGGTGGCCTTAAAACCTAGAATAGCAAATATCACCACACTAGCATAAATTGCAGTTATTGCATTGCAAACAGACACTAGCAGCACATCCCTTACACAATTATTTTTCGGAGTATTGTAGCTACCAAACGCAATTAGCGAGCCGAACGCTAAACCAAAAGAGTAGAATACTTGTGTGGCAGCATCCAGCCATACAGTCGGTTCACTCAATTTTTCCACTTTCGGGGTGTACATGTGCATGAGGCCGGCACTAGCACCTCGGAGTGTTATTCCGCGTACAAAGAAGATTGTTAACACAACATAGGGAAATAGGGATGTAAAGTATACCACTTTGCCGGAACTCTGAATACCTTTCATTACAATAAAGAAAACAATAGTCCATGAGAGTAGAAGGCACAAAACAATCCACCATTTTAAACCGCCTGGTTCTTCCATTGAGGGGGCGGCATCCAACGTGGTACGATACCAGAAGTAGGCGGTCTCCGATGAACGCCCACACTCCTCCAGAATAGCCCCAGACCCATTCGTAGGACAGCTAGCCCATGGCAAAGGATACTGTAGGTATGAAAAGTAAAAATCCACTTTGTATATTTCATTGCACTGTCTCACTGCGAATTTACGGTTAAATTTACTCATAATACTTACCCGAAAACTGTTAAATAGGTAAAAAAAAACCCATGTTATAATCACATTATAATAGAGTGCAACAAATAATGTCACTATGCATGAAGAGATACCAATGCCACCCAACCAAGGATGTATGGTATTCCACACGCCCAATGCACCCAGGCGCATCCGTTGTCCAATACCCAGCTCAATGAGAAACAATGGTATACCTTCTAGTATCAACATTATCATAAATGGTATTAGAAAAGCACCTAAACGGATACATCAAATATCCATACGAACATTGTTTATATAAATTAATTTTTTAATTGTTTAGTCAATTTTCCTTACCTCCACCATTCTGCTGACAGAGATAGGGGAAACGCCATATATTACCGAGTCCCACTGAATAGCCGATTATACTGAGAAAAAATTGCATTTTTCCCGACCATGCTGCACGCTCTGGATCGCTAGGTATATCCACTGAATTGACCGAATTGCGTTGCGGCGCTGTTAAAACAATTGTTACACCATGAGTGCCGTCACCGCGAGCTTTAGTATTTAGGGGCGCCATTTCATGACCATTGCGGGGCGCATCAATAATTTTAGTAGCAGCCATCAATAATTAAATAGGTCTGCCAAAAGTTAGCGTTTGTAAGGATTTCTTTTATTCTCTTTTTTTTTACGCTTTATTATTAAATATAAGATTGTTTTTAATATATTGCATATTTTTTATGTAAGGTTTGCAAGTTTTTAATAAAAACCTAATTTTAAATATATTATGAATAGTTCTTTTAAAAATTAATAGGATATATTTGGTTCTGGTTAGAATATGACATATCATCATAATATGTAAAAGAAGAGATTGTATAAATCTTAGGTTGTTTGCATATATATGTTTATAAATATCTTAAAAGATATGAATACATAATATAATTTACATACAAAATATTTATCATGTATACATACATAAAATATATTAATATATATATATATATACATAGATATGACATTTAAAAATCGGCAAAAGTTTTTGTAGGTACTGACTTAACTCTCGCATTAAAATAAATCAATTTAAAACTCCCATTTTTACGTAAGTAGTAATCTCTTAGTTTTATGCAAAATGGGACTCGAATTTACAATCTCGATTATCATATTTGTAATAAAAATGAATAAAATCGATTAATGATAATATCCGAAAAAAGAAGTTAAAAAAAATTACAATAATTTTAAAATTATTTTAGGAATTAAAAAGAAAAAAAAACAAGTAAGGAAACTAAATTTGGCTTGGGTCAAATCTTAAGTACCCTCTACATCCATAACGGCGGGTGTGGCATATAGAGTAAGCAAATAGTAAGAGAGTATGTATTATGTATCAGCTTGTAAGCCCAGTTTTGTGGTGAATATAGTTTTTTGTGAATTGTGTGAATTATGTATTGTATGTTACCCCAACATTCATGTTTTTGGTACATCGTTGGACGGGATAACCATAAATATGTGCACTAAATTTCAAGATCATAGGTCAATTTTTGTGCCAGATATGTAGTTTTTTATCAATGTGGGCTTGTCTGTTATCCTACCATTTTTGGCACATTGGTGGATGGGGTAATTATAAATATATGTATCAGATTTCAATTTTATAGTTTAGTTTTCTTGGCAGATAAATATATTTTTGTCAATTGTGGGCGTGGCTATCATCCGATTTAGTCCATTTTAAATAGCAATGCAAAATCTAAGATTGTCAAAACTTCAGTTCAATATCTCAAAACTTACGTTAGAATGCCAACAACAGACAAAGACACGGACATTTGTACATTTCTAAATCGACTCAGTTTTTTATGCTGGCCATAAACATATATATTTTGTAGAGTTTCTTTTTTCGGAGTGTTGCAAATAGAATGACAAACTTAGTAAACACCCTTATATGGAGGATACAATATACCTTTTAATATGTCTTTGAGCTGAGATTTGTTTAATTAGTTATATTTCAAATAAGTATGCTTTTATACAAATAAAGCATCTAATGTCATAGACAGCATCGACTATTTTTTGTACATGGATAGCATTGTTGGATCAATATGTATTATATAAACACTAACACCAAAATGTGTAATAAACAATACCACACACAAATACACACACACTCACTCATAATAACTCACCAATATATTAAAGAAAATAAACTCATATTTCAAATTAATTATATCATACATTGATTATATAGAAATATGAATTCATCTTTTACGTTTTACTTACTACAATATTAAAGATATATTGTATATTGTCTCATTTCGATATATTGTAGTTATTAGAATTTTTCCCACCAATGTTCCAACTAAATTTTTATATAGCCTAAGTTTGTCTCTTAACCAAGAATCGAACAAACGTCACACAGACACGCACCTATATTTCACAAACCGAGTTTCAGTGAAGAATTCAGCCTTAGAGTTAATATGTAGTACAATAATATGTCGAGAATATTTACCTGTTTTCATATGTCGCATGTGATATAATGTAAAATATATAACTAAATAACGCGTGCTTTTTTTTATTTTTTATTGTATGTACACATTTGAGTGCTTATACATATGTTTGGGTACTTATGTGTGCGCATTATATGAGAGAGGTTATTTAAGGGTTGTGACGTACTTTCACTTTAATTGGAGGCTCGCCTATGCATGGCGATATTCTCGAAAAGCGAATTCAAGAGAGAGAGAGAGAAAGAGAGAAATGTTAATAAAATAAAGAAAAATATTTTTGTGATGTAGCAGAACTACTTTTTTGAGAATAAATGGACCTCGCGGCGTATACTTAACATCGCATGCATATGACGTTTCCGTCTATCATATCAATATTGGCCTCGATGCAATTTACAAATTAATCGAAGAGTGATTTAAAAATTCTTTATTATATTTTGCATTATTGTTGTTGACTTATTGTATTTCCTGCTTTAATAAACATTGAACAAAAGCAAAGAGCAGGAGGGGAGAGACAGAACTGTACTCATATTATATAAAGATGTGCATTTTTGGTCAACTAATTTTTATACTCAATATCATAAGGATTATGGTGGTATATTAGTTTTCTCCAAACGTTTGTAAGTAGTAGAAGGGGCAAGCCACTTCCCAAGAAATATACATATTCTTGCTCAGTATTGAACTCTGAGTCGATTTTGCCCTAAAAAAGCGCCTAAACTTTGGGAAACTTCAGTTCAAAAAATTTTTATTTTAAGAAAATTCTTCTTCTATTGGGCATTCTAACTGTCCGTGAATAAAGGAAATGAGGCAAATACTTACTCCTTTGTGCAATTAATACTCTTTCCATAAGTGTTACATACATTATTTTTACACCCTCTACATAAGGTGAGGGTATACTAAGTTTATCATTCCTTTTGCAACATCCAGAAAGTGGCATCAGTCTTTTTTATGCATTTAAAATGCTAAAGCAAGCAATTGTTAAGTTCTTACCTACTTATTGTTATTGTTAAGTACCCACTACTCTTGTTAGTTTCGCGAATGCATTATTAAATATATGCGCGAAGAATAAAATTTTATTTCAGCGCAAGTAAAAGATATTAATGAAAGTGTTAAAAAATCCTGTTGCACAAACGAAAATATTAACTTTTTGTTTTTAACTTAAAAAAAGTGTTCAAGTAATATGGAGATTTATGTAAAAAACAAACTTAGTATATCTTCATCACTTATAAATGCAAAAATATATAAGAATTACTGTATTTTCTCAAGTTTAAAACGGTTTTACATATTTGGTTTCAAAAGAAAAACTGTCATACTTGAGCAATTATACAATATAAAAAAAGTAATACGCAAAAGTGTAAAAAAAATACGACCACCAAAAAAATATTTTGCAAGTGTTCGTTTTATTTGCTAAATCGAATTATATTAAAAGTTTCAAGAGCATCGTAACGCGAGTGTTATATATAGGAACATTCTCTTGATTTATGAAAAGACCTTAGTTTATTGGGTTGTGTACGCGATGGGTTTAGAATTCTAAAATAAAAGGAAACTGTAGAATTGGGTTACGGTTTCGGTTATATGACAATGGCAAGCAAACAGTATTAAATGCAAATTATTATCGGTGAGTGTTTGCTTTGTTGTTTATGTATATATTTATATATATTGCATTTAAATATTTTTATATATACAATTTGACCAAATTTAGTTTTTTACATGTGAAATCCATTATTATAATAATATAGAAGTGTATTGGTTTTTTTCCAAACGTTTGTAGGTACCAGAAGGGCCCATTCCACACCACATAAAGTAAAGTTTTGATCAACGTAAATAGCAGAGTTGTCTGTCCGAGTGTCTTTAACACTTGATGTAGATAAGTAAAAAAGTAAAAAAAGGCAAATTCAGTTGAACTGAAAATGTTACGGTCTTAAAGTGATTTTTCTTTAAAAAATGAAGTTAAAACCTCGCCAAAAAGCATCATTTTACTTTTATATCTTTTTATATGGGGTATATATCCCGTGTCAAAACATTTAGTAGTATTGAATGCAGAGTCATTTTACCCAACTCTGTTACGCCGTGTGTGTGTGTTTGTGGAAACTATTTTCTATAGTAGGTAATGGCTATAAATTGAAATTGGCCTAAATCGGACAATTAACAACACTTGAAAAAGGGAGCAATATTTTAAGAAATTTTTTCGTATTAACATATATACTTCTTACTTGATTTGGCTTGTGTCAAATATAGCTTTTTTAGTTGTTTTTCTTTTTTGAATTGTATTAAATAAAAATTTATATGTAAATGTTCGAGTACAGCAATGGAAATAGGAAAGGAATGGAAGCTGTGAGAAATTGCTTTTCGTTATCGTTTTATATCCACAGTAGCACAATTGAATAAGATCAGAAGTAACATATCCATCTTTCGTTTGCTATCATATAGCAATTTTTTATTATCAGCTCATGAATCCATAATGTTTCATAAGGATTCTGATATGAAACAGCTACCTGATACTTGAAGTCGTACACGTTCTATGTTAACGTCATATTATAATTGGTAGCTTTTTTAATGTAACATTTCCTTACATCTTCATATGAGAGAGGTTTATCTCACCTTCAATATATTTAAGGGCAATGATTAAATGTTTCGTAAAGAATTCAAATGTGAACTATGCAGTAGAGCGTTTCTACATAACACACTATTATCGTTCTTTTGGTACTTTTTTTTATTAGTGTATTGTGAACATTTCTTCGTTCAAGATCATCAGAACGAAAATTAAAAAAAGGCTAAAAAACAACCACCTACGCCTTTGTCAATGATAAATTAAAATTTGGCGTAACATACCCGCATATATTAAAAATAAACATTTAAAAAAAGAATATTTCTGTCCCTCTCCCACTTCTTATAGATATATAGTTGAATCCTATTGTTTTTTTTTTTATTTTATTGGTAAATTTAATTTTCATTTAAATACAATGCATAATATATGTGCATAATACAATGCTTATAATATATATATGTTCACTTTGCGTGCGTTATATAAGGTATATGACTTAATTCAAGTTGATTTTGAAGTAAGTTCATATTACTCTCATATAGCCTTAAACCTGCATATACACATCTATGTATAATACATACTAGCATATGTTTATAATTGTTTAAAACGCATGCTTTTCTGTACACGTCTCAACATATACCACACTCTTTGAGGAGAATCTACATATTGTATATATATACAATATAAAATAACTGTATATTTTAGTGTTTGATTATATGATTTTTGGACGTAAATAAATAATTTTATTGCTTTTATTTGTGTTTTGTACCGAATTTTTTTTCTTCATGATAAAACAGATTCAAACAGAATCTAATTAAAATTATGAATATTGTGTAATCAATTTTTTTTTATTTGTTTTTTTTTTCTTCTCTTTCACTACCCCGTCTTTAACTTCTTTGTAGTTAATTTTCAACTATGTATTAAAATTTATATTTTTGCATCAAAAAATCGTCCTACACATACACACAAACTCTGACACAGCTTTAAAAATTTAAGGGTGGTTTTAGTTAATTTTATCATATGATATTTAGTTTTTCGTTTCTGTCGGAATAGCATCTTTTTTTCTTAAGGTTTCACTTAAGTTTTTATACCTCGTTTCATTTTTAAATGAATATTTTTTAATAATTATGTGATTATAATAACCGCGCTGGAGTACCGGCTCAAAGAAATTTCTACTATAAACTGAATTGTAGTCTCACATATTTCGTAGCGATAATTCGCCGCAAAGTTTAGTTGTCTGCAGTCCAATGAAAGGGTAAGTTATTATTGAATTTACCCATGTCTATTTGTTATATGTATGTATCTGTGCAGTAAAAGCTCTCATACATACTGTGTATATTAAGTGAATAAGGCAAAAGCGAATGCATAGGAAAATAGGAAATAAACTAAATTCGTTTTAGGCAAAATAATATATACCTTACACATCTATATACAAACAAGGACGTGACAAGCACCTGATTACCCTCTATAGTTTATGTATTACATATCGACTAACAGTCGTAAATTTATTTTGTAAATAGTGCACGTGCTTGTAATAAGGTTCCGCCCACATCGATGAACACACCACGCACCCGTACTTTGAGAAAGTTTAACATGTTAGGCTAGGGTATATATTTTGATTTCAGTCAAGCATAAATTTGATTTGATGAAATTTGAACAGTACACAAATGGATGAATGTGGAGTAACCATTTAGGAGTTACATTAATGATCTTAAATTTGACAGATCTGTTCACATTAGTGCTCTTTATATTTGATGATAGACCATGCCTCTTCTCAAAACGTAGAGTTTTTAGATTTCTTCCTTTATTACATATCAACTATAAAGGATACAAAATTAAATTTCGCCAGTATATCTACATCAGTACATCCACATGTATGGAAAAATCGAATTGACTAAGCGCACCTCTAATTGATATATTATACATGTTGGTTTCTTGTAGGTAGAATATTTGACGTAGATGTCCCTATTCGATTTCAATTTTAGAAAGACCATTATATCCGGAACAAATTTGTGTAAATAGGTGAAGTTCGTTAACGGATGAGTACACAAAAAAAAAAAATCACTTTTTCTTACGTCGTTATTAGATTGTTTATATACTTATGAAAAACTGTTTTTAATAGTTCTGCACATATTGAATGTTTTTGATAAAGTACGCCCCCGAAGTGGGCGTGCTCCATTTTCAAATATGATATTTTACCTTCACACATAGAGTACCTTTTTAAATGAAGTTATGAAAACGTATAGAATTAACTCAAATTATTAAACTCATTATTCACATATTACTTTCACATATTTAATTTATTTTATATTGTATATAAAATTGTCTCTTTATACTTGTATATATATTTGTATATAATTTAAATTAATTATTTTTATTTTCTACTTATGTATTTTATATAATTGTCTGTACATAGGTAACTACCAAAAATATATATAAATAAAACATAAATTTATTTATTAGAGCTGTATAAACTATTGTTGAGAGAAATGGCCTCTCAGAGGCAAACGATTACCTACTCTCGTGCTGTAAATGCATGCATTCTGTTTAATCCTTAATACGATAGTTATCAAAACATCTCTAATTGTCATATGTATATATTAGTTTTTACCACAGAGAAAGAGAAGTTCAAAATCGATTTTTGAAGGTGATTGTACATTAAGTTTTTTTCTGTGCAGAAATTATTGGGAAAATAAAAAAAAAACTAATAAAAACTTTCAACAAAATAATGGAAATGTAAGAATATAATAAGAGTGGATCAAATGTAATATAAATTATATTATTTTTTGCAATTCACTTGTTCTTCAGTCTTATGGATGAAGTGGAATCTCTAGAAGCCATTTTAATGGAAGATGTGCGTATTGAACGGGATGAAAACGAGTACGTATAAGCATAACTTTTTTGTCGAACTATGTGCTGATTGCTACTTTTTTGTCGTAGTATTCCGAAGGTTATTGAGACTACAATATTTCCCTTGTTAGGAGAAGACAGCGACCAACAATATGTATGTGTTACGTTGCAAGTATTGCCGGCCAGTGGTTATCCTGACGTTAGCCCAGATTTTAAACTCTTGCGTCCTCGTGGTTTGGACGATAGGCGTTTGGAAACGATAAAGCAAGCGTGCGTAGCTAAAATACAAGAAGCTGAGGGCTTTGCAGTGGTATTTGACTTAATAGAAGTGGTACGCGAACACTTGACTGGCAGCAATTTGCCCAGTGGTCAATGTGTTGTGTGCTTGTATGGATTTTGTGATGGCGATGAATTCATACGCACCGAATGTTTTCACTATTTACATAGCTATTGCCTCGGCCGTCATATAAGTGCCATGCGTTGTAATTATTGTGAGGAATATAACAAATTGCCTCCTTGGCAACAAAAAGGCGCAGCACCTTTTAAACCATTGTGTCCAGTATGTCGAGAGGCTATTAAGGACAACAGTGACACTTTGAGGTGTGCTATACCTCCACGGGATTTAGAAAATGCTCCTGATTTTAAGCCAACTCAGGAGCTTCGTGAATTACAGCAACGAATGTGTGCACTTTTTCTAGAACAAAAGAGTCGCGGTGCTATAATCGATGCTGATACAGAAGCCCCTGCTGTTATTTCAATTGAAACTGATGAAGAAAGTAATCGCCGTACGCGACATAGACGTGACGCGACATTTTGTGAACATTCTGGAAGCAATAACAGTTGCAATCGTGCGTTAAGTGGCGCCGAAAATATTTCTAACAATTTAGAAAGTAGCTGCTCTCAAGAAATTGGGTCATTTAGTGAACAACAAAAGGTACAGCTCAGCATAATATATTATTTAACCAAACGGGCAAAATATAAGGTCTTATATTATTTACTCTTCATCACTTGTCCTTTTTTTTGTTAGCAAAATGATATGGGCAGCAGTGGTAATACAACAAAAACAGTTCCAGTTGTGCAGCAAGCTCAACCTAACTCCAATGATTCAACAAATAATAATTACCATGGCAGACGTTATTTGAAAGGCGGTCGTCGTCACCATCACCATCATCAATATCAGCAAACTCAACGAGATAGAGAACGTTTTCAGCATCATCACATTCCTTCATCTTCGATGTGCTCATCCTCGAACAACACAGCAGCTAGTCATTCGTCATCGTCATCTCAATCATCCTCTCATTCCAATATTAGCAAGCAAACAAAAGGCCATATTGGTGGAAATGCTCATAGTAGGTGACGATGGGCTGCCAATGTTGCTCAATGCGAACGGACTTATTCAAAAATATCGCTGCATTCGGACAAACTATTAAATAGCTTTATAGCTCGATTACCATTTCAATTCAATAAACGCATCTTATATTTGCGAACTATTTGGAGACCTTGGGGTTAATTGATTATGAATTTGATGATATTCTAACTTTTTATGCTCTTTTCTTTTAGTTTTGTACACACACACACACACACACACACAATGCACATGCATATACATGCAATAACATGCAAAACAAAGGGACAATATTAGTTTATTTTTAAGTTTAGTTAGATTTTTGATTACTCATATCAAAAAGGAGGCTAAGGTACACGACAAATCCACCAGCATTTATAATTTTAAGTTATTTATTTATGATATATTTTTTTTAACACTATAAGAATATAGATAATTTTAAGGAATGAATTGAGAACCGCACAGACAATATATCCGATAGCTGGATGGTGCAGTAAATATTATCAAGTTACTACCACTATTTTAAATGTTTTCAAATTTATATTTACATACACGTAACTATTTATTTTAACTTTTTATTCACACACAATTTTAGAGAATTTGAAATTAATTAAATTAATATATTGCAAATGAAGCAAAATAATATTAATGAAATACTCATCAAAAATATAGTAAAAAAAAAAATAAACATAACGAAATTATCTATGATCATAACGAAATAATCTAAATTCTATTTCTCTATGCTAGATTTCATTCTTTAAATTGTGTCAAAAATAAATACATATGTGTACTATGTACTAATTAAATAAATATATTTGCCTTTAATTCTTGTATTGGTGATGTCACTTTATACTTAAAAGCTTTTCTGCAAACAGGCGGGCTGGCATTTTGATTTTAATTTTCTATAGCCAATAATTATTAGTGCAAATAATACTGGAGCAAAAAACTTGGAGATACTACATGCATCCTGAGAAGTACCTAAGAGGTGTTTTATTTAGTCATGACGAGCCTGCCTATTTCGGAATCTTTGTAGTAAAATTAGTTTAGTAATTAGTAGTAAGTTTAGTAACATATAGTTTAATAGTTGTTAAGAAGGCACACCTGTAAAAATGCACTCCCACGGATTCGATAAATAAAACTATAAGATTTGGCCAACTAAACTTTTTTTACTGGTGTAGAGATGAGTATATCCTGAGTTTGCTATTCCATTTTAAATACCAAAAAGGAAGCATCTGACTTAATCAGCATGATCCGATCTGGATATACCCATCTATGGTTGGAACATTTGCTGACATTTTAAACAAACATTTCTATTTACTGTGCTCAGGTCGCTACTTAAATTATTCAAAATCTATTGAGAGCCATGCCCATAATTAGCAAGTCCCATAAGTTATGAATGAAGCATTTATTTAATTGCAATTATAACATGTTTTTACACTATTTCAAACATGTGACAATATTCATTACATGTCCAAATTTCATTACTAAAAGTACATTCGTACATTTGTTCATTCATTTTAACCATCATACCATTTAATCATTCATTCATGCATTCAAATGTTTTATATTAAGAATACATATCTACTTCATTAGTGTGTTTACACGTGTACACATGATTATTTTAAATTAGTAAATTTAGTGGCGAATAAATCACACTATTTCATGCCACTGTTGACGCATGAATAGGAATTACTATAATAATAATAATATTGATAAGACGTAAAGATCAAAATTCAATAAATATATGGTATGTAAGATATATTATAATTGTTTGTTTTTTTCTTCACTTCATCTCGAGGACAATTTTAAAAATTCAAATATGGATCTATTTCTATTATACATGTTTTTTTTTGTATTCTAGAGCCTATGTGCTGCCCAATTTTTTCCCAGCTCATTATTAACTAAGATAAAAAGGGAATACTATTGATTTTTAAATTTAACTATTACAGTTTAAAATGAATGTATAAAAATACTTATTGGAAGAAACCCAAAATAGAACATAAAAAATTATTTCTTTTAAATGAAATGGTGAATTTGTTTGTTGTATTCCAAATCGATGCAACGTGTTGTTGGCCGTTTAAAATTAATGTTGCTGCTGAAAATAACTTGTCTTAATTTGTAATCGAAGAGAGCTTTTGAGCTACTCCATTTACAGTCTTAGATTTTAAAACGTCGTTTTCGTAAGAAAGAACGGTTTCTTTACCATTTTCGTAAACGCTAAAAAAAAAAGGATAAAACTAATTCTATATGATATAAAACTCTCAAATAAACCTTGCATACCGCTTGGTCATCAATTTTTTGCCGTTTACGAAGGTAGTCGAGGTGGAGGTACGTTTGACTGCCCCATTGGCGGATATGCCAGTTGACCGTCCTGATCCATTTGACATGCTGCTACTAAAGGTAGAGAATGACGCAAAACCATTGCTTGGCATTAAAAAGTCCATCATAGAATAATTCATTGGAGGCGTATTATATTTGGAATTTATACCATGATGAGCGCGACTACTGCTGCTACCGCCATTGCTGTTAGGACGCCGGCTACTTGATACTGAATAAATCATTGGATCTACTTACGAACACAAGCCATTATTATTATGCTTAATATTACTTTAAAATATTCACTTAAGCGATACTGACCACTAAACAGACTAGCAAAGGGTGCGCTTCCAAAAAATTCACGGAAAACCTCTTCGGGTGAACGAAACACAAATGGAAAACCTCCCATTGCTTCAAATTCATCGTCATGTCCATGATATCCAGATGTATGATAATGCCCATGATTGTTGCCCATTAAGCCTTCTTTGCCATATTGATCATAGATGCGACGTTTTTTCTCTGAAAAGGCAATTAAAAGAACATCTTAAATGTAAAAACTATATATATAATATATAAAGGTAACAGTAACCTATTTAGTTTTTATTTGCTTCCTTTTAACTTTTTTAACTTTAAACAAGTAAAAAATCTAAATTTGCTTAGAAAAAATCTTAAATACCCTCCATTTCTATCCTCAAGCAATACATTTTTGCGTCTGTGATATGTTTTTGTCTATTGTGGGCGTCGACCAATTTAAATATGAACCTTAATATAGGTAAAACATGTTTTCCAGTACAAATTCGGAAATGAAATTATCGGTTGAATTTTCAACTTAATTTCAGATCAATATTTCAAAATGTACGACCGTGAATATTTCTACAACAGACACAAACGAACGAACATGTTTAGACTCAGATTTTGTTGCTGATGCAATACTTTGTAAATTCTCTGAAGTTTCTTTCTGGGCTTACAAAAGGAATAGTAAGCTTACCGCTAAGTTGGAGGGTACAAAAAATGAAATTTTTATAACACCACTAATCGGTTAGTTTTGTAGTTAAATTAGCATGCTTCACACAAACTTAGATTAGTTTTATGTTAAAGAATATCCACATTAGGGAAATATTTCGAAGAGGAGGAGAATGATTTTAAGTTCATAACATTTTTTTATCCTTTGCACTTTACCAACTTATAGCGTTCAGTCACCTGGGTCTACCTATTTTATACAAGTGTTAATAAAAACAAGTAAGAAAACTAAATTTGGCTTAGGTCAAATCTTAAATATTATAATAAAATAAATAAATATATTGGGCATGGCACATGATTAGGCCCTCTAATAATGTATGTATGTATCATTTTGGTTTTTTTAAATTATGGGCGTCTCTGTTATACGAGCATGCTCATTTTTGGCACATCAATGGGAAGAATTATAAAAATGTATATCCAAAATTTTAATTTTATAGCTCAAATTTTGTGTCAGATAAATAAATTTTTGTCGATTGTAGTCATGACTTTCATCTGATTTTTCCCATTTTAAATAGCGATCCACGTGCAGAAACTAAAAGTGTCTGTACAATATTTCAGCGCAATATCTCAAAATTCACGATCATAAGAATGTCAGTAACTGGTGGACACAAGACTCAGTGATGCTGATCAAGTACATATGCATTATAGGGTCTTTGACGCCTTCTTCTGGGTGGTATTGCAAATAGAATGGCAAATCTTATGTACATGGAAGTTATAATAAACGCAAAATACAATGTTAATCAAAATTCAATATAATTTAGGACATGCAACCATTTACGCAAAAATTAAAAGAGTAAGTGCAATATCATGATATGCTTTACCAAATAATGTAAAAAATGATGCTGCCTCAAATAAATTTTTAAAGGTAAACATTGGATAATGACTACTGCTTCGCTTAGTTGATGAGTCATATGAGGGCATATAACTATTCCCGTATACGTTCCGACCGGAGGAGCTACGCGAGGCTTTCCGTTCTTTCGATTCTGTTGTAAACGTATTTTTACTACCACCGTAACTGGTTCTATAAGATGTGAACCGATTATCGTAGATTGTTCGTTTGCTATCTAGGAGTATAGCAATAATAAAGCGTAGTAAAAAACTATATTCGGCTTAGGCCAAACGTAGGATATCCTTCCACATTTTTACATGTACTTGTGGAATGCACTAATCAATGTCGGCTTTAAAATACCTACATTTTTGGAAAATTCTTGAGCCTCCTTCTAATTAATTTATTTTATTTAAGCCTATTTTCTACAGTGTATTTTTAGGGGCCCATGTGGCCGCTTAGACCATATATACTCCCTTTTCAACGACCTTATTAAAGTAAATCCAACATGGAAGTGTCTTTGATGCGAGTTTGTCAATTTAGCACATGGTTGGATAGAGTTCATAAAAAATTTACTACTCATATCAACTTAAGATTTATTGAAATCTTTGTCATGAACGTGGTTATCAAAATTTTAAGGTAGCAACCTGGCTATAATAATAATCATATCTGTACCGAATTTCAATTCTATATCTCAGTTTTTGCAAAAGTTTATTCGATTCAGATTTCAAGGCTGATCAAGAATATTAAATTTCGGCGTCGCTCACATCTCTTTGTGGTAGTAGAAACAGAATGACAAAATTCTTTCACTATACTACATGTGAGGTGTATAAAAATGTTGTCAATAAATTTTAAGTACGGCGGAAACAATCATATGAGGAAAATAAATCAATAAGTACCTGTACTTAAATAAAATACAAACAGCGTAATTTGAAATAATTACAATCTTACAAATACTTATCGCACAAATACTTATCGCACAAATACTTATTGATCCCATCCCCTAAATTAATACTCTAACTACAATATTTTGAACAAGATTCTCCTTTGGAAATAACCATTATCATCTTACTTACCATCCGATAGAACTTCATATGCTTCAGACAGTTCACGAAAACGTTTGTTGGCTTCCTCTAAATTATCTGGGTTTTTGTCCGGATGCCATTTGAGAGCTAATTTTTTGTACCTGAATGTCAAGATAAGCAATATGCTACATAAAATTTCAATTTTAAGTTATTAAAAATTGTGGGACTTACGCTTTTTTAACCTCATTTTCAGAAGCGTTACGAGAAATTTCCAGGATTTTATAATAATCCACCATTTTAGGATTTCAATGTGATAGCAACGTTTTATTGCAATTGGCTTTTCCTTGCGATATAAGCTCTCACAAATTATTCTTATTAATAGTTATGGGAATATGTCAAATTTGATTAAATCTAAAATTCAGAAAATAAGAAGCATTTGTCACTTGTTTATGAGTACACAAAAATTTAAAATAGAGGATATGCGTACTAGTGTCAATAAGTAGAATGGCCAAAAAACCAGTAAAAAACTATATTTGGCTTAAGCCAAATCTTGCCTACATTACCAATATATGCGTAACCATGTTGATGACGTCAAAATTGCTATTCCTATATATGATATCGTCATCATCGTAATAATCAAATGTGGGTAATCAATCTGAAAAAACTTGTTGATAACCCACGCACAAGTTTAAGCAAATGCTAATACAACCCACTAATGTGCGAATGCTATGAGTATCAAACTGTACATACAGTTATTGTTTAACGTATACACCTATCGTGAAGACATATTAGACGTTGGTTTAGGGTTTTTAAAGCGCTCCGAGCGCCCCCTTCGAAGGAGGTAATAAATTAAAATATTATAATAGTGTATATTACCTTCCCTTTGGTAAGGGTTTTCCCAAACTTTCTAGCTTTACTACAACCCACACGATGCTTCCACAAGGGAGCCATCCCATAGACTAGCAAGAACATTAGTCTTTGGGCTTTCCAGCTACCCGCGGTACAAAACTCTAATGTCTTTGGTGGGACATTCGACCACGCGGTCTTCCATCTTGGGGATTCACTATATTCCCGTGGGTTTGTAGCCCACGAGTAATAAACAATATTAAGATTGATTCAATCTAACTAAATTTTTTACTTGGTGAATACTCTACATACTACTCAGCAAAGAGAGAGTACGGAACTAAATTATTAATTGGAAATAATCAATCAAGATTTTAGTTTTTATTCTTTATCTATAATGATAATAATAATAATAAGGGTGCACGTTTATTCCGGAAACTCAATAAAGTGATTGATGCATTTAAAATTATAACGTTCATATACGGAGAAAGCATACTACGAAGTTTTTCCATGCCACACCACTGCTTGAGGGTGATGATGAGGGCATATAAAATATTTATTGCCTTTTTTGTTTCTACATCTGGCATTAGAACAACGAATCACGTAATAGTAATAATAAAAGAAAAGAAACGAATGATATTGAGACCTATAGGATATAGAGATCAATATATTATTTAGAAGCTACATTTATGTGCATTTCTTTCTGTTAAGGTGCTATATACTATATGCCATAGGGAAATACCGTCTTTTTCCGAAAATAAGACATCCTCTGAAAATAAGCCCTATTGCAATTTTGGAAACTTTTTTTAAAACAAGACATCCTCCGAAAATAAGCCCTAGATTAAAAAGACATGAGGGATTTGAACCAATGATTCAACAGGAAATAAATTTGTTAAAAAATCAAAATATAATTCAGAATTTACTTTATGACGATGTTTATGAAGAAGATGAAATGATTGTAATTGAATAAATTTTGTATGCTGCGTAAAATTTTTATTAAGTTAAAGAATATAAAAATACATATATTTTTGTCTACCCCCGAAAGTAAGCCCTAGCGCGTATTTGGGACTTAAAAAAATAACAAGATAGTGTCTTATTTTCGGAAAAAGACGGTATATGGTAATCAACCGGTTAACGTGAAAAATTTCGTATGTGAGCAAAACAAAAATGAAAATCAAACCACATTTATAGATTCGTACGAGTATATATATAGTATTTTTAGCCAAAAAATCATATAAATAGATACTTGTGCAAATGGGATGTGTAAAGAGATACTTAAAAATAGACGCAAACAAATATACTTATATATATATACTTGTATACATATATAATAAAAATAGAGCGTGCAAATCTGCCGAGTCCATTTCAATTATTTATAAATACAATAAATTTTTATTGCAACGTAATATCCAAAAAAGTCAATATATGACAATTTAATCAGTCCCAATAATCCAATCAGTAGTCTCCAATTGTCAAATTAAAGTCTGACTCAGTAAATCTTGCGAAACATTGGAAACAGGACAAGTCAAGCCAAGTCGCAATACCATATATAATATTTCACTCAATTGAATATACCTTATAATAATAATAATAAACTTATATAAAATGTGGGATAATTCAGTCAGTTTGTTTTGACGTTGCCTTTAGTAAAAATTCCAATTTTTATTTCTGTCTTTACAAAAGTTTAAAACAGTATAATTTTTCAATAAAGAAGCGTTTTCTTTTACAAATTTCGAATGTGCACATATATTGATTTTATTGAATAGTTTATTAAATGCACACATTTTAATGGAGGACCGTATCGTTTCTATCTGTTACAGTATTGTACACATTACTTTAAAGTAGTAAATGTGAATATAAACACTCTTGTTTGTGGTCAGGGTGGTGAACAAAATTTTGTAAGTAATTTATTATTATATATTATTCATAAATTTGGGTCTTTTGTTATACATATACATTATGAAGTATGATTTCAATTGTACCTTCCTTAGACAGAATTTTGCAGTAATGTATAATATTTATGATATATAAAACAAATTGAAAATATTTAAAATTTGTTTTATTTCCCGATTCTCTACAAATTTTGTCATCACATATACCTAACAACTATCACCGCGAAAACACAATATTTTTTGTTTATTTTTCTTTAATTCCTCTATATTGAGTATTGATCAAAATTTTAATTTTTGCCCAAGGAACATATAACCGAGCACGTTATACGAGAAAACCCATTAGCACAAAATACGAATTCAAAAGGAATACGCCAAAAATTCTTTGTTTAACTAAACACAAAAGAGAACGTATGAAACCACAAAACCTAAGAACTATTGACGTATAATTCACCATTTAAAATATAACCTTATATATTGATAGCGCAGTATAATTACAAAAAATCCCTATTTTTGGTGCTTTTTTTACATTTTGTTATAACAAAATAGATTTATACTTAAAAATAATTACTCATTTAACATTCTTACACTCAGCACTTAAGTTTTATTAAAACGTACTAAATAATACTCGTGAACGAACCAGGCTCTCACGAATTAACGCAGAAGAAAACCAAATACCATTGCGTTTTTTTCTTCACAAAATAATAGGCTTTAGCACAACATATCGGAACGAAACACAAAACCAATATTAAAAATAATACAATAATTTTTTTTTAAACAGTTTTCTTTGTTACAAACTTTAAATGCGTATTTGATTTTTAGCTATGTATAATGGATGCATGGAAGAACTGCGTAGTTATATATTTTTTAAACATTTCTGCTAAGGTAATTACTAAGCCCTAACGGCGTGATGCGTTTTTTAAAATTGCAATAAAAGCTATTTCGTCACTTATCATTAACATTTTATCATCTCAGCAAAAATAAGTACCATCTCCTTTAACGAAGTATTATACTGTCTCGGGCAGTGAAGGCTATAAGCACTATCATCAACTTGGAAATATAGCTTAAAGTAGCTGGCAATCTTTAACTCAGAATAAAAAAGGAGCTTTCAAGTTTGAATGGCTCAGTTCGGTTAAGTGAAGTGTATGTTAATATTTTTGTGTCAGTATCATCATTGCCATTCCGGATCGAACGAACGACTATCCAATCCTATAAAAGGGATTGGATAGATCTGCGATAGATTGCAGATCGCGACATCGAACCCGCAACCGAAATGAATAATTAGCTACACGATCATGGTTCAGCTGATGAAAGTACAAGTTAGACAGAGTTTAAATATTTTATTAATTTAATTTTAATTATTCACACAGATCGATTAGCCGATAGTTGTCATTATAGGTCTTGCATAACCGTCGTAACGGGTTATTATTGCTATAGTTATTTTTGTAATAATTTATGCAAAGAAACCGAAAATATCTAGATGCGCGTCGAGGTGCATTGATATTAATGCTAGAGAACAAAACTCCGAATCAATACAGTTATTAAGTAAATTGTGCATAAAACACACGTTCAACATTGTCCTTCTATTTTTGAGGGTAGGAAGTTTTATCAAAGCAAGTCGACTTGTGTATGAGGGCAGCCTCACGTTAGGACTCCGTGGCAGACCACGAAGACAAAAAAGTAAAAACTTTTTTTGTATATATTCAATCTGGTTGGTATACACTTCATATTGCGGATCCCAAATTACAGAGCAGTATTCTAAAATAGGCCTTACTAAAGAGGTAAAAAGAAGTTTGGTTGTATAGGGATCCTGAAACTCCCTCGACCATCTCTTAATAAAGCCTAAAGTTCTGTTGGCTTTATTACATGTTGTATTAATATGCGCATTAAAAGTTAGTTTATCATCATATGTAAAATATTATAAATTTGGGTCGTAAGGTAGATTTTGTAATAATCACTAATTTATAGTATGCAATGAGAAAAAATGCACTCCAGCAAACCGAAAGGAGTAACAAAATTTTTAATTGAGAATAATTTTACATTTAAGTACCTAACAAAATTTCTCTCAAAGATTATTAACTCTAAATACTTAAGTTAATTAATCTTTCATAAACCGAATTATGTAAGTCGTCTTTGGCTTTGCTACCTTTTATTGTCGTCGAATTTCGTCTTTCAATAGATGAATAGATGAAGCGATTGCCAAGTTAAAAATAAGAGAAGCCGACTATAATTAAAGATAACGGCGAAGACGACTTA